>CM053586.1:229834907-229881254 GCA_028646515.1 Pseudochirops corinnae
ATTTATGACCCTCATTTACAGAGAGAAACAATTTGTACTTGGAAAATTAAATGATAGGAATAGAATTGTATTAAAATGAATGAATTCTCTGACCTTTTAAGTCAAAAAAAATTTCAAGACAAGAGTTTTATCTTTCAACAGCTATATATTTTTTAAACCTAGAGCTATGATTTCCATCAATGTAGGGAAACTCCACCGCGTTAGCTCATCTGAGACTCATAGTTTAGAGAGTTGCCTGGGGCACTAGAACATTTGGCAACTTGACTATGGTCACAAATCCAATCTATACCAGAGGCAGGTCATGAACCCCAGACTCTCTGACTTCAAGGCCTACTGTCTAGCCATTATGCCATGCTACCTTCAGCTAAAAATATGACCAAATAAATAGGAAGGTATTTATTTATCACTATAGTTAATGACTAGAAGAACTCTTTACTTAAATAAGAACAAATATATTCATAAAGTTATATCTTTATAATGAGCCCATTGTGAGCATTGAACACTCTGTTTCACCATCTTTGGTGTAAAAAAATCAGAGTAGAATTTTGACTTTGATACACATTTCACCTCTGTCGTTATGTTCAAATGGACTTTTCCCATTCTTTTCATTAATGTAACCATTTATATAAGAAGTTAGGAAGACAGATGAGAATATGATTAGTTGAGCACATAAAAGTTCCTTAGTATATATACAAAACTGCTTCAGAAAGTCTGAGAAGTCCTTTAGACCTTTATTTTTTATGCCTTATTGACCCATAGTCCCAGTGTTGTAGAACATTTTTCGGGTGAAGGCAGCCTTCTGTATAGAATTATCAGATTCTTCTCTGCTGGTGAAGTACTTGCCAGTAATGACTAAAGTGGTCTGTGACAAAGACTTGTAAACGTGTGAAAAGGCAGTAACAAATCTGCTTGATCTGTAGAGAGGTACCAATATGGCTTGTGATGTCTGTCTGAGCTTTTACTGGAAAAAAAAGAAAAACTAAAAGGAAATATGCATAATGTCATTTAGGAGGCCTTTGAAAAAACATGGGTTTATTCATGCTGATTTCAAATGGAATTTTCTCAAAAGCTCATTTTCTACTTTTGAGAAGTTAATTAGGTTTAAAGAAATGGAAAAAAAATTAGCCAGTATTTTATGTGGTCTTAAGTTCAGAATTTCTGTTCTGGGGTGTGTTTTGTCCACATTGTTGTTGAAAAAGAAATTGAAGATTTGTTTTAAAAGACCATCTTTCATTAATCGTGACTTGAACACCAGTTGCTCCTAGCAGCTTCTGAAAAATGGTTGGTGCCAAGAGGAAGTGGATAGTGTCAAGTTTTATTCATTAACCCAGTTGCTTTCCTAGACTCTTGCAGGTTGAGTGGAGGAGTTCTTCACTAATGCAGGACTCTACCTGCTGTTCCAATGCACTAAGGCGTGCTTTAGAGACTCAGAAGGAATTTTCAGTTGTCAAAAAATTGTGTGTGATCTCCTGCCAGCTTCGTGTATGCATGTCAGATTGCCTTGAGAGGTTACTAGAAAAAATGAGAAAAGAGTGATAATAGAAACACAAAGTTGCTTTAGCGACTTCCCATAGCCTCTAGGTTTAAAATACAAAATAATCAGCCAGCCATTCAAACCCCTCTACAATCTGACGCCTACCCATATATGCTTCTTGTACCCTTTAATCCATTCAAATTGACCCACAAGCAATCCTCCCTACTCAGATCAGTTGGCATTTATTAAGTCCCTACTGTGTCAAGGAGAACTCAACTAGGTGCTAGTGAGAGCAAGAAGGAAACAAGTGAAAAACTATTGAAGCAGTCCTTGCTCTCCTTCTGTCAGGGCAAGTGATTCCCCTTATCTCACCTCTGTTCCTTTTATAAACCATACTCCTTCCACACCTCTGACTCATGACATCCATAGCTCACTTCAAAGCACATCTCAGATGTCCCATGCTACCTAAGGCCTTTCCTGCTTCCTTTACTTGCTAGCACTATCTCATTCTTTCAAAAAATAATGATAATAAATTTTTATTGATAATTTTTTTCATCACCTAATTTTTCCCAGTTTTCCTTCTCCACTCTCCTCTAAGACAGCAGTCCCATAAAACAAAACAAAAAAGTCTTGAAAGAAAAAATGGAAAAAACAAACAAACAAGCAAGAAAATATATCAGCAAAATGGGTGAATACATCAACAAAAATTTAAAAATATATACTGTTACACCTCCTCCCTCCTCAAAGGAATAAGGGCAGGTATCTTCTCATCTTTCTTCTTTGGGGTCATGCCTGTTCTTTGTGATGCTACAACATTCATTTTCAATTATTTTTGGTGATTGTTCTTCCCATTAACATTATTGTAGTCATTGTGTATATTTTCTTGCCTCTGTTTGCTTCAGTTTGAATCAATTCACCATAAGTCTTCCTATGCTTCTCTGTATTCATCAAGTTCCACATTTCTTTTAGCACAATAATATTCCATTACGCACATGCCATCATTTGTTTAAACATTCCCCAAGTGTTGGACATCTGCTTTATTTCTCACTCTTTGCTACTACAAAAAGCAGTACTAAAAATATCTTTGTTGTATGAGGGAACTTCTATATCAATGCCCTCCTTGTGGTATCAGCCTAATACTCAAATCTGGTTCAAAGCCATCGTCTCTCTCTCTTAAAATTATTGTTTGTATGTCTTATATTTCTGATCCATGCATCCACAGTATCTTTCCAGTATAACACAAGGTCCTTGAAGTCAGGTTTTGCTTTTGCATCCTCCACATTGAGTACATTGCCTTACAGACTATGCCTTAAACATTTCTTGAATCAGATTCAATTGAGCTAGAGAGGACATTGAGGAGTCATCTTACACACTCCACAACTCTGTCCTGAAACATCCATTTTTACTTGAATCTCACTGCCAGAAATGTTTTTCAAATATAAATGGCAAACCACAACCTAAGTGATTGCATCCAAGGGGAAGGGCTATTCACTGTTTTGTATTTATTGTGGTATGGAAAGGCTGAGTAGTCAAAGCAAGTCTCAAATTTCTTAATTCTGCTTTCTAGGGAGATTAATTTATTCAGTAAATGTGTTTTGGCAAGACTGAAGTTAGGCTCCTGTCTCAGACACTTACTAGCTGTGTGACCCTGGGCAAGTCACTTAAATTATTTTCCTACTTTCCTCATCTTTAATAATAGTGCAACCTCCCAAGGTTATCGTGAGAAACAAATGAAATAACATCTGTAAAGTGCTTTACAAACCTTAAAGTGTTATGTAAATACTAATTATTATTGTTGTTATTATTATATGTACCAATATAAGAATGGTCCTCATCTATGAAGTCAAATTGCTTTACTAAGTGTATGGTGTAAAGTTATTTTAAATTAAGAATATTTTCTGATCTCTTTTTACTTTAGGTCTACCTTATGGATGGGAGGAAGCTTACACAGCAGATGGAATCAAATACTTTATCAAGTAAGTCCAAGCATCCCAACCAAGTCAGCACTTTTTTTTTTCCACATCTGGAGCAAACCTGGCAGTCGCAGACAATCAGCAAAACTAAAACACCCTCCCAAACCCTCTCAGAGGTTACAAAAATTAGTAACAAGAAGTGAAGTCTCACCAGTTTTATATTCTGCATGATTTATATGCTGATACTGAAGGACTTGTGCAGGGAAAGATCTAGGAAGAGATCCAGGGGAAGCCACAGTCACACAAAATGGAAGTGGAATTATTACCCCTACCTAGTGTTGACCATCTGAACTCAAGAACTCAGTATATTTTTTTAAATACATTTTTTGTTGCTGTACTTGCTTTTTACATCACCAGAATTTCTCCCAGTATCCCTCTTCCTTTTTCCTCCCAGAGAGCTATCCTATATAACAAAAAATACTTTAAAAAATACAAGATGAGAGGCAGCTAGGTGGTGCAGTGAATACAGCACCAGCCCTGGAGTCAGAAGAACCTGAGTTCAAATTTGGCCTCAGACACTTAATACTTACTAGCTGTATGACCTTGGCCAAGCCACTTAACTCCAATTGCCCTTCCTCCTCCCCAAAAAGACAAAAAAAAGGAAGAAAAGAATAAAATTTTTTAAACTTGCAAAACCAATCAATACATCAAAAAAGTCTGAAAATACTTGCTGTGTTCCACACACATCAACCTGATTCTTCAAAGGAGTTGGGCAGGGGTGTCAATCACCCTCTTCTTTTTGATGCTCTCTTCTTTCTAAATTTCCATGATACTATTATATCCTGGTTCTGAACCTCCTGTCTATTAGACTTCTCAATTTCCTTTGCTGGATTTTTATCTAGGTCATACCCACTAATGGTGGCTGTCCCCCAGGCCTCTGTCCTGGACCCTCTTTTCTTCTCTTACTATTTTCATTAGCTATCTCATCAGCTCCCATAGATTCAATTATTACCTCTATGCTGATGAATCTCAAGTCTACTTATCCATCTCTAACCTTTCGGCTGACTCCAGATCTCCAACTGCCTATTAGATATTGTGAACTGGATGTCCCATAGACGTCTGAAACTCAACATGTCCAAAACTGAACTTGTTATCTTTCCTCTCCAAAACTTCCCCTCTTCTTAATTCCCCAATTATTCTGGAGGACACAACCATGAAATCTAGGTGTCATCCTTGACTCTGCTCATTCTCCTTCATATCCAATCTGTTGCCAAAACCTCTCAATTTTACTTTTGTAACATCTCTCCTCTGTGTCCCCTTCTTTCCTCTGACACTGCCATATCTCAGGTACAAGGTCTCATCACCTTGCCTTTGGACTATTGCGGTAGCCTCTTGGTTAATCTTACTACTTCAAGTTCATCTTTTACTCTGCTTTCACACTGATCTTCCTAAATACACAGGTCTGACCATGCCACCCACATTCACCACCTCCTCAGTAAACTACAGGGGCTCCCTATCACCTTCCAAGATTAAACATAAAATCTTCTATTTGGCATTCAGTGCCCTTCATAAGCTGGCCCCCTTCCAGTTTTCTTACTCATTACTTGCCTCCATATACTCCGAATTCCATTGACACTGACCTCCTTGCTTCTCCATCTCCCAACTCCATGCATTTTCACTGACTGTCCCAAATGCCTAGAATATTCTCCTTCCTGATCTCCACCCCCTGGCTTCCCTGCCTCCTTCCGGGATTACCTAAAATTCAGCGTTCTATAAAAAGCCTTTCATAATTCCCTTAATGCTAGGACCTTCCCTCTCTCAATTATCTCCAATTTATCATATTTACATATGAATATGATAAAATGATACAGAAAGGCTAAAACAACCATGTACAAGTAAGAGTTGTACATATATAGAAACAAAGCCTTTCCTTATATCTCCAGCATGCCTAGCACATAATAAGTGCTTAATAAATGCCTAATGACTGTCTTCTCGTATTTCTTCTTTAGAGCCATGCTTGTTGTTGTTATTGTTTTTAATTTAGCAAAATTTGCTAAAAAGTAGATGGAAGCATCTACTTTGCTTCCAGTTTTTTACTTCTACAAAAAGTGCTCCTATCAATATATTGGTATATGTGACAACTTTCTTCTTAGAGAATTAATATCTAAAGGAAAAGTGAGGTCATCTCATATGCCTCCAATGTCTTAACATAGAAGTCATTCACTATTAGGATACCCACAAAAGTAAGGTCTAGCTAGTGCCTGTTGACTCCCATAATTAGGCTTTTCCCAACCCTTTCACCAAGCTTTTACTAAGCACCTACTGCATGCCAGACACTCTGCTAAGCAATTTGCAGTTACCTCATTAGATCATGAATTTAGGGTCAATCTAATTGGAATCTCTTGATCTTTCAAAGCAAAAATATTTCTTTAGATTCCTCTTTGGAAAAGTCTCCTTGCTTTTGTTTATCCCTTTTATACAATTGTCCTCATTAGATTTAAAAAAATTTTTTTTGCTAATGATAGCAAAGTCTCAAGTAGTTCTGTTGTTTTCTGAGGAGCTCCTTTCGTGTTAGAAGAGTTTGAATGTGACCTCCCACAAAATTACCTGGGGTATTAGATAGATGTCCTGCATCTCCTTTGGGGAAAATTCCATTTGCCAGACCTCCTTAGGGGAAATAGAAAAATATCTATTTGATGGGGCATAGTAGAAAAAGGGCTAGCATATGAGTCAAGAAAACCATGGTCCAAGTCTTGCCTCAGACCCATGTTGGCTCTGTGACCATGGGCTGGTCACTTAAACTTTTGGTGCCGAAATTACTTGCTAAGACTTTAAAGATCAGAAAATGTAGTGGGTTTCCACACTGGGAGTTCCTTATGGTCCAAACCAAAAATTTACATGCTAGTCCTGATTAGCAGGGTAGCTACTCAGTAATTAATTTTTTTAGGCATAGAGACTTCTAAAGGCCATATGCCTGAAGCATGGGATTAAATTGGTATCAGGAGAGAGGGAGTACCCACAACAATGAGACCACAAATCTTTAAAGGATGCATAGATAATTGTATCCCACTAATGTCCCAGCTCTGATGCTTCATTGTGGTTTAGAAGTAACCCTGATTTCTCAAAGCCTGTGCTAGTGGAATATGAGCTCTAGAAGGTTCCAGTAAGCTCAAAAAGCTTTCGGTGTAGGCTCAGGGTTAGACTATGTCTTTCGTTTGAGATCGGCTTTGGCTGAGTAAGAGAAACATATTACTGATTTGGCCACAGGCTGATGAAGCTTTTAGCCATGACATCCTTTCCTCCCTTCCCCTTTCCTTCCTTCTTTCCTTTCTTCCTCCCTCCTTCCCTCCCTCCCTCCTTCCTTCTTTCTTTCTTTTTCTTTCTTTCTTTCATTCTTCCTTCCTTCCTTCCTTCTTTCCTTCCTTCTTTCCTTCCTTCCTTCCTTCCTTCTTTCCTTCCTTCCTTCCTTCCTTCCTTCCTTCCTTCCTTCATTCTTCCCTCCTTTCATTCTTCCCTCCCTTCCTTCTTACCATCTTCCTTCCTTTCTACCCTTCTTTCTTTTCTTGAATTTTGATTATTTTTTCCAGTTAACATGCATTTGTTTTTTCTTTCTCTTGAGTCCTTTCCCTACAACTGAAAAAAGAAAAACAAAACCTTTGTTACAAATATGCACAGACCGAAAGGAAAATGAATTCCCTCATTACCCATGTGTAAAAATGTACATTTCCATTTCATTCAGAATATTTAGTTTATCTCTTCATTGCCAGGAGACAGAGAACATGTTTTAGCATCAGTCAGCTAGAATCATGGTTCATTGTTGCATTGGTCAGAGTTCTTTAGTCTTTCAAACTTGTTAATTTTTACAGTGTTATTGTTATTTTATACGTTTTTCCCCCTAGTTCTGCTTACTTCCCTCTGCCTGCAAGTCTTCCCAAGTTTTTTGGTTTTTTTTTAAATTTTTTTTTTTTTTTGGAAAGTCTTCCATCTCGTAGAGGACTTGCAGTCAGCATCAGTGGTAGGCACACCCAAGTGGACAAAATCTTAACTCCCAGAAGTATTAACAACATAGAAAAAAGCCATTGTTTTGTGGGGCAACACTATGCTAGGACTATGGGCCTAGAGTCAGGAAAAACTGAGTTCAAATCTGGCCTCACGCACTTACTAGCTGTGTGACACTGAATAAGTCACTTACCCTCTGTTTTTCTCAGTTGCCTCACCTGTAAATGGGGTTATAATAGCACCTACCTAACAGGGCTATTACAAGGATCAAATGAGATAATATTCATAAAAAAAAATTTTAGTGCAATGCCTAGCATATAATAGACCTGTATGATTGCTTATTCCCTTTCCTTCCCTTCCATTAACATGCAGACTGCAGACACATATTAAGATGGATCTGTGACCCTGTCTCTTTGGATGTTCCCTTCAGCCATGCAGATCACAATTGGTCTCTGCCTGACTCCATGTGATGCAAATCCTCTCCTTATCCCATAGGCAGTTCATCTAACATGTCAAGAAGCTTCCTCGCTCTCATGGCATTTTGAGGATATTTGTGGCACACTCAGGCTGCCCACCTGTTATCCCTCCACCTCCCCATGTGACCCTCTCACCTTATTTTTTGATTATACATTTCCCCGATGACATCCCTCATTCCATCTTCTCTTCGCACTTCCTCTTCTGTTACAGTCTGTTATCAGCCAGTCAATACATATTTATTTAGTACCCGCCATGAGCCAGACTCTGTGCTAAGCCCTGAAGGTACAAAGAAGGGCAGAAACATGACCCCTGCCATCAAAGAACTCACAGCCTAATGAGGGAGACAACATACAGGCAGCTCAGGACAAACAAGCTGTATTTGTCATCAATTGCATGTACTTCTCTGTTATCCCCCTCTGAACCCCCATCTCTGTGACACTCATTTGCAATTCTTCAAAAACTGTTGTGTTCATGGCACGTGACCATGCACAAAAACATTTCACAAACAACATGGTGACAGATATCAGAATTATAGGCACAGTAGAGAGCTTGACAATAAAATGCCTTTAGCTGACAATTATTTAGGGAAGGACTGGGAGCAAAGCAATCGGAAGACTACCAAGTGGTTTGCTTTTTCCTTCTCCCACCTATAAAACCTTCCATGAGGTTTAGCAAAGGGTTACTAAGTAGGGACACACCATATGCATCATACAGGGAAGAAGGAAACTTTTTGACTTAGGAACTAGCAGTATAATTAGTACCATATGCAATTCTTACCAACCTCTTTTATATCTGTACATCATCATGCCTCTTCAGAGAGTGATAGCTGTAGAGTTAATATGGGCTTGCATTGATAAAGTACTTTTGGATTTGGGAAGCTCTTTACATATTTTTTTTTCTCATTTTATCCTTACAATAACTTTGTGAGGCAGGTGCTATTCAGTAACCCCATTTCAGAGATGAGGAGACAAAGGCAAACAGGTTGAGTGACTTCTGCAGGGTCATACAACTAGTAAGTATCTGAGGCAGGATTTGAACTCGGGTCTTTCTGCCTCCACCAAGTCCAGTAAGCCATCCACTGCCCCACCTAGATGCTTCATATTCTTAAATGCTGTCCAGGGTTAGCCCAACGAATAATATGTTTCACTATGGAAGTGGCAGAAGAAAAATGCATTCAAATGTTTTAATTTTCCTTAAACCCCGTGTTTCATAGGAATATTGGAAGCATTTTAGTCCTGTCTTTTCATAACCAAGATTGAGCAAGCTCCATCTGGACAGGGCCCGCATTGGTTCGTTTTTTGTATTCTTTCTAGTGCCTTGTACATGGCAGGCCCTTGATAAATGTCTGCGATAATGAATTGAATTGAAAGATTTATTCATGAATCCATGTCCATGTGTGCATCCTGGCATACAAGAAGAGGTACTTAATAAATGCTTAATAATTGATTGAAATTTTTTTTTTCAATCAATAAGCATTTTTAAGTACCTCTTGTATGCCTGGTGTTGTTACATACAAAGACATGGGTAACTTGCCCTACATTTAACAGCAGCATGAAAACTTTGTTCTGAGAATAGGCAGTCATCTCCTAGACACCTGAAAGGTAAAATAGTCATGGTGGGAAAATCTTAATACAAAGTGATATCTCAGTTGTCCAGCATCATTGGGAAATCAAGCTTTCCATATATGTGAATTTTCTAGATAATTGAAACTTTTTTCTACACCCCATTAAGCACCAAAGATTTCTAAATTTAACCATTTTGGTGGAAATCTTTCTCACGTGTATCATAGTAGTGTATTCTTTCTTAACAATGTAATTAACATAGTTTAATTTTTTCTTGATGAAAGTATGCCATCCTTATGAACATCAACTATTACACTATGCTATTACATAGTGATGCCTTTAAAGGCTGTTGACATATTAAAAGACTGTTAGCCCACTGTTAGCCCCTGTGCTAAATTTGTAGGGAAGGAAGCTATTAGTGTGTCTGCCTTTAAAAGTCACTTCAACAATTTAACCATCTATCAAAAGATATTTTTTAAAGTACCTGCTGTGTATAGTGAGTATACTTTGTAGGTCACTAGAGGAAATATAAAGTTAAACTCAGACGTAGTAAAAACCATATAATTAAATTACCTAATATTGTTTGTAAGGTAAGAGTAAATATGTCTAGAACAGTAGTTCTTAACCTTCCTAATGCCGCGACCCTTTAATACTTGTATGTGGGCGTATCTGCGTGTGGACAGACCCACCTAGAGATGAATAGAGGAACGGTGTCTCGGTTTCTAAGACCATTGGAAATATGTGTTTTCTGATGATCTTAGGCAACCCCTGTGACCCCTGTGAAAGGGTCATTCGATCCCCAAATAGGTCGCAACCGACAGGTTGAGAACCACTGGTCTAGAATGAGGGCTTAAGAGGTTTTCCTGTTAGTATAGTACTTGAGCTTTAGTTTGTAGAATTTCCGTTATCTGTATTTACTGAAACATGCCCTTCTTTACTTGTTTCTTGGTGCTTAAATACAATCCTCAGTAATTTTTAATGGTGTAAAGAGGTCCTGAAATCAAAATGTATGAGAACCACTAAACTAGATTATATTAATCCCCTGAGTGAGATCCCTTCCAACTCTGAGCTTCTGTGATTCTAAGTGAAGTGTTAATATGTGAAAATGTCACTGTCTTAAACTTTCAGAAAAAAAAGATAATTGATTAGTATGAAATGTCAAGGGGAAGGGGGAAGAAGCTTAGATTGACAAGGAATGTAAATAATTGGCTCTTTCATTATCAGCATGGACTTTTGGAGGCAAGGAACAGTAAATAATAAACTCCTTAGGTCAGTGTCTCTCCGACCTCTAATTAAAAAGGAAAGGTGCCTGAAATTACACTGCCCAAACACTGAGCAAGATAATGGGCTCCATCCATACAGTCCCTTCCCTGAAAGTGGCATCTGTCACTGTCTTTGCAGAAATTGAATTGTTATTTCTGATGGAAGGCAGGCCTCAGGCAATGGGATGAGCCTCACTGCCGTTACCGTCCCTGGAATGTCCAGAGTCATGTATTCCTCATTAAATGCTCTCATCAAGCCACATTTCCATTACACATCTATTAATACTGGGTAAAAGAATCAGCTTGCTTTGACTTCCAAGGCAAGCAGGGAAACACTTTCTGGACTTGATGATAATGTTTATAATGTAGAAGCTCCTATTATATATCATTAATGAAGGCACATGGCTATTTTTACCCATACTCCCTGCAATTTTTTAAAAACTTTCTCTACAGAGAAAGAGTTGCTGTTCTCTTAAGTTTAGTGAAAAATGTAGGCTAGCCCAAAGATACTGTAATGAAATTATCTGATTAATCTAACTTTCCCACACCCAACTTCTTATCTTCTCTATGAAAAAACCTTAAATCTGCAGACTGCTGCACATTTAAAGTAACCTACTAGTATCATTCATTTCACCTTAGTTAAAAGTTTGTCTGTTCTACCCCTGAGTTATATAATGTGACTAGATTGTTTTCAAAATAATATTCATTTATGAAAAAATAATTAAGATCTGCCAAGTATGGGTAGTGATACACTTAGGTTGCCAGCCTGAAGGAAGATTTTGATATACATGAATTTGAGCTGCTGCCATAATAGATTCCTAACCATTCCATAGCACCAGAGTACTCAATATTTCAGATAATTACTTCTAAAATTATGCATACAACTGATTTTTCAATAAACACTCAGTGAGTGGCACATATGTGTAGAGCACCGTGCTGCATACAGAGAGGAAGGTAAAGTTTAAGATAGATTCCGCCCTCATGGAATGTCCATTCAAGCAGGAGGTCCTGCCACTTAGACAAATAATTCTGATACCAGATAATATGTGATTCACTCTTTAGGGAAATGCAAGGCCTAGTGACATCTGAAGGGAGAGGTGATTACTGACACAGGGACAAGAAAGGCTTTATAGAAGATATGTCATTTGTATGGACTAATCAAGAACGGGTAAGTATAGAAGGAAAGGGAAGATAGACAGACTCTAGACATAGGGAATATGATGAGCAAACAGAGGGCAGTAAGGCAGCACAAGATGTGTTTGAGGGATGGAGAATTGCTCAGTTATCTGGAAAGTAGAATATGTGGAGAGGAAAAACATGAAATAAGCCTGGCAGGAGGATAGGGCAGTGTCAGATTGTGAAGGGCTTTAAATGCCAAACAAAGGAATTTGAACTTTTCTTTGTGGGCAAGAAGGAGCCACTGGAGGTTTTTGATCAAAGGAGTGGCTTGACTGGGTGTTTGCTTATAGATTATACTGACAAAAGAATAGAGGATGGATTGGAGTAATAAGAGTGACTCCTGCTTTGGAAGGTATTGTAGTGGTGCAAGAGGATGTTCATTAGGGCCTATACCAGCATGGTGGCAGTAGAAATAAAGAGGAAGGGAAATGTGAAAGAGTTGTTAAGGGGGTGGAAATGGGCAAGAATTGGCAAGAGAGGAGTCAAACCCAACTTCAAGGTTAAGAACACAAAAGAGAGGGTAAGTGGGGAAATGGCAGCCAGAAATAGTCAAGTTGGGAGGAAAAAGGAAGAAACACAATTCTACTTGGGGGTGTGTTTATTTTGAAATGCTGAGGGACAGCCACACAGAAATGCTCTTTGGGCAATTTGGTTTGCAACTCTGGTGCTCAGAAGAGAGATGAGGGCTGGAGATAGAGATCTGGAAGTCTCTTCCAACTACATAGAAATTACAGTTGAAGCTATAGGATTGGAAGAGATTACATAGGGGAAAAAGTATAGGGAACCAAAGACAGGACTTTGGTGAGCATCCACCTTATGAGATCAGGAGTAGAAGCAAAGAAAGGGCCAGCAATGGAAACAGGAGGAAGAATTAAAGTGGTAAGAGGCAAACCAAATTTCTGAAGCCAATGATCATAGGATTTTAGGTCTAGAGCTAGAAGACACCTCAGAGGTCATCAAGTCCAACCCCCTTATTTTCTAGATGAGGCAGCTGAGGCTTAGAGAAGTTCAGTGCCTTAACTCAGGTTACGTAAGTGGTAACCATCAGAAGCAGACTTTAAGCCTAGGTCTCCTGGAGAAGAAAGAATCCAGTAGGAAAGGTAGCCATTAGTGTTGAATGCTACAGAAAAGAAGAAAGCCATTGGATTTGGTGATTAGACAGTCACTGGTGATAGAATATTGGTGGGGACAAGAAGGCAGATAAAGACTCTTAAGTATAGGCAACTCAGGAAGATTAGCAATGAGAGGAGAAAGATGGACTAGAAGGGTCAGTAGAAGTTTTTTTGGGGGATTAAAGAGATCTGAACATACCTATAACCCAACTGGGGGTTAAGAAAAAAAGCTATTGATAAGGGAGCAATTGAATACTCCTAAAAGAGAGGGAATAATTGCTGGAGCTGGGTCTTAGAGAAGGTTGGAAGGAATCAAATCAGCTGGGCAAGTAAATGGATCAATCTTCATGAAGAATAGAAATACCTCTTCTGTAATAGAGAGAAAAAAGAGCAGGTAATGACTGGTAATTAAACAGCTGCAATGAGAAAAGCATGCAATTGGAACTCCTATTTATTACCTTGATTTAGGGATGATAAATAGGTCTCTTTAATCTCTCTAATCCTCACTTTCCCCCTCTGTAAAATAAGGTTGTTGGACTATATAATACCAAAGATGCCTTCCAGTTTCTGGAGCCTGTGATCCTGAAATCAAATAGAATTATAGCTTTGTTTTATGTGGCTGGTACTCTAGAAAAGGGGAATTTAAGGTAAATGTTAAAATGTCTTCTGTTCTAACTTTGTCTTGCAATTGTTGCCTCTCCTGCCTGCTATCTAAACTAACCAGAAAGCAGGGAAAATGCTGTTTGTGGACAAGAAGTAACTAATCTACCTTTGCCTTTTCTTGAAGTCTCAGCAATTTTTGTTGCACTTTAATAGAGCTTGTCAAGAGTGCTGCTTTGAAGGCCTTATTTATTCTGCAGTCTTGATCCATTTTTGATTAGCTAGAAAGTGTCCACTGTCACACCAATAAAGTTTAAGGGAACTCTCATGGGATATCAAGGAAGCCAGTCATCGCTAAACAACCATGCAGATGTTTGCAGAGTCTGGATCAACTGTTGCATTTCTCTAAAAATTCCAAAGAAGTAAACTTAACAATTAAAAAGGAGATGGGGTTCCATTTCCATTTAATAATTTAAAAGGAGGGGACTTAAAATAAAGAGCAAAGACTTGGGGGAGAGGATAAATGAGTATGTTTAATACCTTTCCTTAAAACCAGTAACTGTAAGGTATCTTGAATATGATCAGAGCATAAATCTAGATCCATGATCCAGGTGTTGGTAAAATCTGTAGTTTGAATTTCAAAGATGAAATCATCTATTTTGTGACTGAATTTAATTCAAAAAATAGATATTGGTCCTTTTTATTTTCTTGGCGGGGGGAGTCTTCCATTCTCTCCCAAACTGGAAATGCTACCATTAGATCCCAGTGTAGGAGCTTTGACCTGCTCTGTGTACAACCTGGGCAAGTTCTTCCTCCGTAGATACCCTGGGCCATCATCCTCTTCCCCCACTCCCAGAGGCTCACTCTATTGGTGCTGAACTTATTGTGGACACCCATTCGGCTTTGGCCCCACTGCAGCTCAGAACTCTTAAGCTCTAGTGATCCACCAGCCTCTGCCTCCATGTTGTCTGGGATTTCAGACCTGTACCACCACTCCCTCCCACCCCATCAATATTGGTCCTTTTCAAACTGTATTCCAGTATTGCCGTGTGCTGAACTGATGTTGATGAGAACACTTCTAAATGCAAATATTCTCTGAGCTATGAGTTAAAATCAATGGCCAGTCAGCAGCCAACCCTGAGCCCCCCGACCAGTAAAGGGCCCAGTAATGCCAGTACACGAGCATAAAGTCTGTGCATAGCCTCTTGAGCCTGAGACAGCTTGCTCTGAATTTTCTATAAATATCCATGAAGGGGTGGAAGAATATGAAGTACTGCCTGAGAAATCATCATTTAAAAGAAGCAAGCCAGCTGGCTTGGGTTCCATGTGATATAGCGAAGCCCACTTAAATGAATAAAACATCCATATCCAAATCTCTCTCCTCTGACAGGTAGAACTTAAGCATGGCACATATTTCTTTGCACTTTGCGCAGAAGGAAAGGCAGTATTGGGTGAAATATTTTGGAACCTTTTTGCCTTCTTGGAGTTATATTTTTATTTCACTAGACATTTAGGACTCATTTGCCTCCCTGGCACCTTACCTGCTCACTGCATTTTTATCAAGATGTATTGTCTAATACTAATGCCATCACCCTCACATCTCCCTAGCCTGTTTCAAGAATCCATCCTGCCACTGCACAGGGACCCTGACCTTTTTTCCTCTTCTTAAATAAGCCTTCACCCAACTGTCTTCATCACCAGTCTTTTCCGATATCAGTGGAAATGAGAAAATCAGCATCAGAGCCTTTTTCTGCATCCCTCAAGGGGAATTTATTGCTCCCCATGTATATCGCTTAGATTGGTTTTGGTGATTTTGTGTTTCTTAAATAATGGCTTAAAATTGTTCACAGTTCAAGAAAAATCATCTCATCCTTGGAGACTATATGCCTTCCTCTAAATCCCAATTCCATGATATTATAAAAAATGACTGTGCCCTTACCCATGCTTTTCTGTAGCAGTTATTCAAAGCAGACATATATGTGTTATGCGAAGCAGCTGTGGTATCAGGTATTGAGACCTGGCCTTGGAGCCCAAAAGATCTGAGTTCAAGGCCTTCCTCTGACACATTGCTGACTCTATGATCCCAGGTGAATCACAGCCTCTCAGTGCCTTAGGCAGCAATCTGAGGCCATGAGCTGTACAAAAGGTGCCAGCCTGCATTGGTAAAGAGTTTGCTCACTGTAGTCCCCTACTATGATGAAGTCACAGTCCGTATCTATCTGATAATCAATCTATCTTTACTATATATTATGTATAGGTGTGTATAGTATCTGTATATTATGTGTAAATACAATAAATTATGCACACATTGTCTACATGTACACAATTACATCCTAATTGTATACATATATACAATCTGTATACTGTTTGCTTCACATTCTTTAATAGTTTGAATTTACATAGTGCTTTAAGCTTTGCAAAGCACTCTAAAAATATTATCTCATTTGATCCTAACAACAACCGTTAGAGGTAGGGGATATTTTTACTCCTATTGTAGACAGGCAGCAACTGAGGTAGGCAGCAGTTAGATAACTTGCCCAAGGTCATAATCTAGTTACCAAGGGTTGTATTTGAACTCAGGTCTCCTTGGCAGCAGGCATCTCCTTTCATACAAATCACTATCTCTTTGTTTTAAGTACTTAATGTACCAAGAACTGATCGCAAAATTCAGTTCATAATTTAACTTTCCTTATAAATTTTTTCCTAAATTATTGATTAACGATGCTGGAATAAATTAATAGTTGAAATAAATACCCTATAATTTGGGGGAATAAAATAATGTACACAGAGCAAAAAGAAATAGCTCTGTCATGTTTGCATAATTTTTCTCTTGAAACCTCGTAATACAATAGAGGTCTTTTTGCAAAATAATTGCCATAGAAATTTACACTTTACTGTCAGCTGCCTCTTAGCAATTTTCTTTTACCAGCAAGACCGTCACATCCCCATCCCTTCTTTGTTACTTCACTACCCGTGTGACCTTGGACAAGGACTCTTCACCCTAAGCCTCAGTGCCCTCACCTGCAAAATAAGAGGGTTGGTCTAAATGAAGGGGTCTTAACTTGGGGTCTGTGAACTTGCTTTTTTAAAATATATATATGTATTTTGAAATGTTTATTTTTATATAATTGGTTCCCTTTTAATTTTTATATATTTTATTTTATGCATTTAAAAACAATCTGAGAAGGGAGCTTACACTTCACCAGACTTCCAAAGGGGTCCATGATATAAAAAAAAAAAAAGGCAAAGAACCTCTGCTCTAAATGTTTTTTAAAGTCCTTTCCATCTCTAAATCTCCCAGTCATGTGACCCTATACCTCAGTGGATTAGATTCCTGAAACTTGTCGATTTTTTTTTTTTACTTTAAAAAAGAAAAAAATAAGTCAAAAAAGTGTTTTGTTTTGGTTTTTTAGTAAATCATAGAACACATTTCATGTGTTCCCTTATTCTGGTAAAACAAATGTTACATGATACATGTTATAGATAAAATTTGACCAGAAAAACCTTTAAATTTTGATGATGCCACACAAATTACCAATTAGAATTTTGCTGAATTTTTAGCTACACAGACCCTCCAATATGAACTATTTGTTCTGTCATATTGATGATTGCTGATATTTGTAGAAAAGTTTAAGGCTTTTAAGACACTTTCTGAACATTATTCCGTTGGATCTTCATGGCCAACCCCAAGAGGAGAGGTGCTTCAGGTATTTTTACATCTATTTTTCCAAATGAGGAAAGTAAGGCTCAGATTAAATAATTTGTCCAAGGTCATATGAGTACCATTCTAAGCAAAATGGGGACCAAGTTTTGTCCTCCAGATTCCAAGTCCAGGACTGTTTCCAGTATGTGGATTTTATCAGCTCCAACAGTTGAGTCCAACATTTGTTAAGTTTCTTCCTAATATTAGGCAGGACATAAGATAATGTGTTCAGCAGTGAGGATAGGAAGACCAAAAAATGGAATAGTGACTGCCCTCAAGAAGATTACATTTTACTGGGTGTGAAGGAAAGGGAATATAGCATACTTAAAGATAAATAATTTCAATGTATTGTTCAGTCACTTCATTATTGCATTTGGGGTTTTCTTGGCAGAGATACTGGAACAGTTTGTCATTTCCTTCTCCAGCTCATTTTACAGATGAGGAAACTAAGGCATACAAGGTTATGTGACTTGCCCAGCATCACACAGGTAATAAGTGTCTGAGGTCAGATTTTAACTCAGAAAGAAGAGTCTGGCTGAATTCAGACTTGGCACTCTAGCCACTGTGCCTCCTAGTCACCTGGGGCCGCTAGGTGGCACAGTGGATAGAGCACTGGGCTTAGAATAAGGAAGACTCATCTTCCTAAATTCAAATCAAGCCTCAGATACTTAGTAGCTGTGTGATTCTAGGCAAGTCACTTAACCCTGTTTACCTCAGTTCCTAATCTATAAATGGAATAGAGAAAGAAGTGACAAATCAAATCACTCTGGTATCTTTGCCAAGAAAACCCCAAATGGGGTCGTGAAGAGTTGGACATGGATGAAACAATTGAACAACAACAATACAAGATTGTCATAGAGATCAACTCAGATAATATTCATAAAACAATTAACATGGTGCTTATTAGGCTTGATATAAATGCTAGCTATTACTGCTAGTACCACTAGTACCACTAGTACTACTACTACTACTACTACTACTACTACTACTACTACTACTACTACTACAACAACCTCAAGCTAGCCATTTTCCACATTTACAACTTATATCCCTTAGGAGGAGCATTCTTGTGCCTTGCGATTCTTGTTGACTCCCAAAAATGTTGACTTTGGGTTTCTTTTTTGTTGTTGTTGACATAAGAAAGACTTCACAAAAATATAGGTTCATCCATTCATTTATCTCATCATTTGTTAAGGACCTACTATTTACTATTTATTAAGGACCTACTATATAAGAGACACATTGTGTTGTACAGTGGGAGATTACTAGATTTGAAAGCTGAAGACTCCGGTTCAGATCCTGCCTCTTCCCCATTAGACTTTGAGCTCCTTTAGGTCACATACTGTTTTTTTGCCTTTCTTTGTATCCCTAGCATTTAATATAGTACCTGGCTCATAGTGGGTAAATGCTTGTTAACTTGTTAATTTCTTACTAACTGGCAGTGTGACCCTGAGCAAGTCCTTTGATCTGTCTTGAGGGCTTCAGTTTCCTCACATTTAAAATGAAATCAGTAAGTCAGTAAACATTTATTAAGCACCTATCATAAGACTATCACTGTGCTAAGTACTAGGAATACAAAGAAAGGCAAAACACCATCCCTGCCCTCAGTAAGTTCACAGTCTACTGGAGGAAACAATATGCAAACATCTGCATACAAACAAGATAGATATATAGTGCTAGATAACTTCTAAAGTCCTTTTCAGCTTTAAATCCAAGATCTCATGAGATGGAAAGATCGTTAAAATACAATTCTGCAGTTCTTCATTAAAGATGACAAAATAACATATATATGGAAATAAATATATGTGTATGTATATATATATATGTATACATATGCATAGTGTTATATAAATAATGTCATCCCCAATGGGAAATATTATATATATATAAAGAGCCTCATTTATGGTTGTAAGAGACTGAGAATAAGCTTCTGCAGAACCAGAACATTATTTGTCTTTATAACCCCTTTTTTTTGTCTCTTTAACAGAGGTTGTCCTCAATTTTGATTTTGAAAGAAAGCATTTTGCATGCTGGGAAGTACAAACCATAAGGAGAGTAATTATAATGGCATTTAAATAATTCACTTGCATTTCTTTGCCAATAAAATAAAATGTGCTCTCCTTCTGTGTTTGAGTAAGCCATAAAATTTGCCTTACAATTTGCTAATATTATAAAGGAGAAAGAAAACACTGACATCTTTGCAGATCAAGTGTCACTGACAGCTGACTTGGCAATCGTTCAGAGAGAGGAAGTTTAAAGCTTTGTAGGTTTTCAGATACATCTCTGAACCACAGTTGATTACTCCTGAAATGAGGTCAGATGGATCTCTCCACACAGGAACAATGGAGCGGAGGGGGGAGTGGGGGGGGTAGTATAGGTTCAACTCAGAGACTTTCATATTTTATAAGATGCCTCGTTTCTTTTTAGGGCTTTAAATTTTTTACACTAAGTGGCAACATCTTGCTTTATGAGCCATGGAGGCTTTATTAATTAAGCAGGGTCAAAGGGACTGATTTGAACTCTCTCTTCTCAGCTGACCTACCAAACATACAAATCAAAGAGGATATATTTCTAATACTAGAATGTTCTCTAGACCAGTAAATCTGGGATTATCTTATCACATTGATTATGTCAAAGCTCTTTAGCTACAATACTTTCGTAGAACTGAAATGTGATGGCAGAATCCTATACAATAGGGGCTGGTTTGCCCACCCATCCACCCACCCAAATAATCAGTGCTTTCAGTGTACATAGCCATCTAGTAGGTGAACAGCTTTCATATATAAATTTCAAAATCTTTCTCGGATTTCTCTTTATGCTTTCCCTGGACTTCTCCTTTCTATTTATTTCCATCTTTTCTATCACAGTGATCTGTGTGTGGGTCTCTCCATTTAGATGGTAAGTTCCTTAAGAATAAGGTATGCATCCTACTCATATCTGTAGCTCCAGGGTCCAGCACAGTAAAGTCCTAAAATTCCTTCCAAAAGGTCCTGTGATACAGTGTGAAAAAAACCCCTGGGTTTGAGTCCTGCCTCTGTTCATTCATTAGCCCTTAGATAAGTGACTTCTCTGAAGAGACATTTTCTCATCTGTAAAGTGTAAAGTTGGGCTAGAAAGGTGTCTAAATTTCCTTCTACCATTTCCTGCCATGATTTCTGTGACCCTCAGGCTTTCAAAGCAAATCGTCCCAGCCACTCTGTTGATCCTTTACAGATGATGTATTACCATGCCTGAAAAGTGTGTCCACGATGTACATCTCCATCTCTACATAGTTTAAGCTTTGTTTTCACCAGTAAATTACTACCATAATTGATGTGATAGCCAAAGCAAGTTGGAGTTTGAGAGTGAGTTATGTTTTTGGCTTTGGTTTTGTCTTTATTTGATTTTTTTTTAATGTTGTTGTTGTTTTTAATTAGTACAAGGGATTATATTAGGAGAACAAGCAGATAAAACTATTGTTTTAGACATTTCGTTTGAATATTTTAAAGAACTAAGAAGGATTATCACTTGGATAAAAAGATCTTGTAAGTCTAATTTCCAAATGGAATTCTCCACTAATCATTGTTCAGATTCTTCAGAGCCCTTCATCCATGTACTTTTTCTCCTTAGCAGAGATTTTGTTTGAGGTTTTGAAAAATAATCGATTTGAGTGAATAGAAAATTGAAAATTATTACATTTCAGACATTAAAATATTTTTTAAGAGTCTATATTTGCAAGCAGACAACTTTACTCACCCTCAGGTAAAGTAGTTATTTCTTCTTCATCATCTATCTTGCCCAGGGTTTTATTTTATTTTGTTAATCTCCTTTAAACTAACCAGGGAACATTGTGGGGAGGGGTTTAGGGAGTAAGGGAATGAAGCTAATTCAAACTACGAGTGTCTTTTTGGAATACTTTTTAAAAACCTACTAATAAAAATTAAAATGTAGAAAATAAAAATTTTAAATAAAAAAAGCCACTTCATTCAACTTGTTGACTTTTTCATTTTATATACACTTACCTTGAGCAAAACATATCTCCTCTTTTCACTATGATGGTATCTGAGACCTCTTGTGTTATACATAGATGGCCACAATATCTAAGAGCTCTGGTTTGGAGTCAGGATGACCTGAGTTCAAGTCCCACCTCAGATACCACCTCTGTGACTCTGGGCAAGTTGCTTGCCTTCTTTCAGCCTCAATTTTCTCCTCTCTAAAATAAGGGTAATGATAGCACCTGCCTCATAGAGAGGTTGTGAAACTCAGAGATAATCTATACCTAATGCTTTGTAAAAAAAAAAAAACTTTAAAAGCACTATATGAACACTAGCCATGATCAAATGAATTGATATTTGTGGAGAACTTTAAAAACCTATATAAGTGTTAGCTATTATACTTTGTCAACATTAAAAAAAGGCACGGGACGGCGAGGTGGCGCAGTGAATAGAGCACCAGCCCTGGAGTCAGGAGGACCTGAGTTCAAATCCAGCCTCAGACACTTAACACTTAATAGCCATGTGACCTTGGGCAAATTACTTAACCCCAATTTCCCTGCCTCCTCCCCTCCAAAAAGCAAAAAAAAGGGGGGGGGAAGCAGCTTTCCTGTTTCTAATAGGGCTTGATAAGAAAAATTAACCTATTCAGAACTTAAGAACTAAAGTATCAAAAGTTTCCATAAAAAGTTAGTTTTTCATTAAAAGAGTTTGAAAAGATATTAGCAGGATGGATAGCGATCAATAGAATTATAATTCACTGTGTCCCAATAAGAAGGATGGTAGAATTCCTCTCCATAAAGGTATCCTGCCCATTCAAGTTGTCCCTTAGCAGTTGGCCAGTTTTGACTAGATTACCCATTATGAAAGTGTTGATGGCATTCCTCCCCACAAGTTGTTCTCCCATTCTTTCCTTAAAAACAGAGAAATAGATCATAAATTCAGAAAAGAACATGCTCATAGCTCTCATATTGAAGACCAGCACATAGATTGAGGCAGCTGTAAGCAAATAATTTGGAATATGGCCTCAGGGGTAAACTACTTTTCTACATCCAGTTTTAGAACTAGTTAAAAGAGCTTGACTTTATTCAATCCAGGGTTCTTAATTCTTAGCCTCAATAACTTCATTGAATGACAACTTTTAGAAATTGGATCTTTGAGTAGGATTGTATTTTTAGAGCCCTGTATGACAGATTGTAGGAGGCACCTCCTAATGGTTTGCTGCCTCTCTTCACTACTGGTCACATCTGCCAGCATCTGCCAGGGATTGATAAGGCAGGAACCAGGTCCTTTAGGCTGTAACCTTGGGAACCCATTTCTCTCTCACTTTCCTCCTCTTTAGTGAATCATGTTCTGAAATACACCCAACTGACCATTTAGAACGGGGTGAAAATACTATATTATGGAGAATCTCGGTGTGGTGTAAAAGAGAGGATAAAATGTGGCATCATCATCATCATAGGTAGCATTTACGTGAGCTCTAGTCCAGTCATTCTTCCTGACTTGATCTTCATAAATGTTGTCTCTACTTCCTTAAACACAGCACATCAAATAAGTCCCAGGATTGTGGTGAGGTCGAAAGGATAACATCTATAAGCTGCTTTACAGATCTTAAAGTGACATATGAATACCTACTGCTGGCACCGCATTGTGACCGTTGTTGTTGTTGCTTCTCCTCTTCCTCCTCCCTGTTCATTCTCCCTCTTCCTTCTCTCTCTTTTTCTTCTCCTCCTTCTCTTCTTCCTCCTCCTTTTTCTCCTCTTCTTCCTTTTCATCTTCTATCCTACATGGGGGTCTATCACACGTTTTCTCTATATTTGTTTTCTCTTCCTTTGATTTTATATTTTGTAAGGTAGTAACTACATATAATTTTCTACCATCATCCTCTGAAATGTTTTCTAAGTGTTACTTGTCTTCACTTAGCATTGTCCTTGGCTGTCATGTCTTACACTTGGCAAGATCAGGTATTTGCTGGCCAAATTGGTTTCTGTTCCCTTTGGCCTATCTTGTTGTAGCAACTGTTTAAACTTCTTTAGAAAATTGTAATAGTGTCTTTACTTTTGTCTGTTTCCCATTTTTGCAAGAGTCAATGACCTTTTTAATAATTCAGGTTAGAAGTGTTGTTATTATATGCAAGGTCATTTCATCTTCATATTTTCTTCTAATTTGTTGTTAATTTTTTCCCTAATTGTTACATACAAACACCTTATTTGGAAATAACTTCCTTGTTAATAACAAGTCATTTCCTGTTTGTTAGGTTATAGTTAATTTTTTTTAATTCATTATTTACTGTGTACACCTAGAACCTTCCGACTCACTTTTTGAGGAGTATTTCTGATATATATGCCTAAAGCTTCCTAAAATCGTCAGACTCTTTAATTTTTACAGAATCACATACCATCTTTTCCAACGTGTTTCTTCCCTTTCAACCTCTTTCCACCTTCATGATGATGTCCTAATTATCAGAGAATATTTTGACTTTGGAAGATACTCATCAAGTTCTTCACAGAATTTCTCTACTTTAGCAAATGCTAGGTCCTGATTGGCAGTTATCTTCTTTTGTTTATGCCTATTGTGAGCACCCTACAATATGACATTTAATTACAGATTTCAAGTTGGAAGGATCTTCAAAGTTCATTTTGTTCAATCATTTAACAGATGAGGAAACAGATGCCAGGGAACTTAAGTCACTTGACAAAGATCACACAGGTGATCAGAGGCAGGATTGGAACCCAGATCCTCCAGATCCAATCAGTGTTCTCTCTCCCCAAGCCCAGTCCCTTTCATGCTATATCCTAATTCCATTAAATACAAGTCAATAAATACTTATTAAGCACAAGGTGATAAAATCATCACATGTCCACATTCCTTTTACCCTCAAAAATCTCACTTGTTACTGCCTGTCTTAAGGGGCTGTTTTCGGGAAAGCCCTTTCTATACCTTAAAGCAACATAGAAATGTCATTACATTGGGGGAATGGCACGAGGTATCTCACTATATATCCTTGCTCTCTGAGGTGGCACAGAGAACAAGGAAAAAATGTAAATTTTTCTTCAGAACTTAAAATGTTGGATTTACTGGAAAAACAAAATCTTTGTACTAAAAAGGTATGGCCTTGGTAAATTGAAGAAGCACAAGATTGACTGATGTCTGGCAAAACAAAATTGTTAGGGCAGAGAGATTTTTCTATGCTATTTGATCTTTTTTTTTATTTCCAGTGTCTTACTGACTTTTTTGTTTTACATCACAATCCCTTCCCAAAGACTCCCTCCTACTCTTCCCACTCATTTTTTCTTTGTTATTAAAAATGTGGAGCATTCTTTCATGTGATTGTTGTGGCTTTCATTTCTTCATCTGAGAATTACCTGTTCATATCCACTGACTATTTATCTATCAAGGAATACTTTAGGTCTTATTGCTGCAAAGATTGTTTCCCGACATCTACTTTTCTTCTCATTTCAACTGCATTGATTATGTCTGTATGAAAGCTTTTCCATTTTATGTAGTCAAAGTAGTACAGCTTATCTTCTAAGATCATCTCCTCTGTATCATTTAGTTTAGAATTCTCCCCTTCCTCATAGATGTGCCAGGAACCACCTTTGAGTCTCTTCTGATTTATTTATTATTTATATGTGTTTATTATAATAAATTTATTTATTGCTACATCATCACATGTTATTATGTGACTTTTTATATTTAGGTCATATATCCATTTGGAGCTTATTACAGTTTCTGCATAAGATGTACTCATTTCTGCCCAAGTGCTTCCCACTTTGCCCTGAAGCTTTTGACATCCTTACCCTAACAGCTGGCATCCTTGGTTTTAAAAAAAAAAGATCCAAGATAATTAACGATACTAAATTACTCTTTGTTTTTTCTTATCTCATCTGTTTCATTGATAACTTTTTTATCTGCTAGCCAATACCAAAGAATTTTAATAGTTACTACTTCTTAGCATAATTTGAGGGTCTGGCAATGTTGGGTCCCCATCATTCTGACTTAAAAAATTGTTCTGTTTGACATTCTTCATCCTTAATTCCACCAGATGAGTTTTATCATTTTGTTTTCTCTGATACATTTCCAAGTAAGGAATGTCACTTATAAATTCCTTTCAAAGGGAGACCACAGTGGAGAATCAATTTCACTTTTAACAGCATCTCTATGAATGGTTAAGATGATTATCTGGAAAATTCTTACTGTTTTCTCTGTTTCTCTTCAGTCATGTAACACAGACCACATCATGGATCCACCCTGTGACAAGTGCACTGAACTTGTCCTGCTTGGAGGAGAATGAAGAACATTGCCCTAGACCCTCCCAACCAAAAGAGCTGAAAGTTTGTTGTAGAGAATAGAGCCACAAGATAGAGTGACATCATTGTCAAAATAGCTTGAGCTAGTGAAACTGACATCCAATATGCAATGGGGACAAACTCTACACCATTTGCAGAAGTTGTGAGATAGGAGGCAATGAATTTATTCTGTTACATTCCATGTTAGTGTTTCCTACGCACATTTCCTATTCAGTTCATTTCAACACTTACCTATAGGAAAACTCACTAATGATATGCTAATCATTTTTTAAAAAATAATAATTTGTTCAGATTTTTCTAAATGGCAAGGAATTCAATCTTTGCAAAAATTATACAAGCAATCATTTCTTCCTTTCAAATTAAGCTATATGACTTTGAAAATTATTTGTATTTAAATCTATTGCAAAAGTATATGAATGTTTTCGCATTTTCATTTAAACACTATTTGATAATACATTAATTCTTTAAATTTATGTCTCATCATTATTTGTAGTCCAAGTTGCTTTGGTTGTTGTCCGGAAGTGAGAAAGCATCTGAAATGTCCATCTGAAAATACCCAGGAGTTCACAAAACAACATTCCATAAATGAATGCTATTACAGCAGCTAGTTTCATTTCTATACCCCCAGTGGCCTCAGAGAGTAGAGGATATATATGAGTCACTCATGCTCTCTGCATAATTCCACTCCTTTTGTGAGGCATCTTTTTCATTCATTCATTCAACAAAAGGTGCCCACTGTGTTCATACCTTTTCCTTCTACTTCCCTTTTCTTGCATTTCGTGAAATTTTTTCTAGCACCTGAGGGCAAGGCTTCCCACTAAAACTGAATACTTAGTCAAGAAAGTCCCTAATGTTGAAGTGGACTTTCTTGAGTTTGAGGGTAGGGGAATAGGCAGAAAGAGAACTTGCCAGCTAAATGCAATGCATACCCATCTCATTGCCTACACAAGAATCAGTATTGGCCTCCTGAGTTTCTACCATTCATTCGTGCCTACATCCATTTATTCAGTAAATGTGTTTTAAGTGCCTGTTGAGAGGCAGCATGGAATGGCCAATAGAAAGCAGCCTCCTAGTGTGGAAGACTTGGGCTCATGTCCTATCTCTGACTCTACTGACTTTGTGACCCTTAATCTCTCAAGGTCCTGAAGCAACTTTTTAAGACCTGAGGCTGTAGAGAAGCTGCCCTTTGCATTAGGAGAGCAAGTTCCTCAACGGGAGCTTATTACACTGATGAAATCACAGTTCCAATATTGTGGGTTTTTTTTTTAAGTGTCCAATACTTATAACCATTCATTAGACTTTATTTTATTGTAATAATGGCTCCTAGAATAACCCTAGAAGTAATAGGCAGCTAACTAAGCTCCAAACCATTCCTTCCTAACACACTATGATGCAAGTGGAAAACATACACACTCACACAAAGCCAGATGAAAAAGATGGGCAATGAATACTTAGGTGCTTAACCTGCTTTGTTTTAAAACCAGCTTCATTGTGATATGGGACTCTTAATCCATGAGGGTTTAAAAGAAATCTGGGTATGCAAGGCAATAAAGCTTGGTTTCTGTCTACCTTCTAGCAGCAAGAGATCTCTATTAAATTTGCACTGCAGTAAAATGATAATTGGTAATCATAATTAAGGGTCTGAGGTGCTGCAAGATTCCAACAGATCAACAAGCATTTATTAACACTTCTTTCATTCCAAGCACTGTGGTACACTCTAGGGATACCCAAAAAAAGGCAAAAATAAACAAATGAAACAGTAGTGCCTACTCTCAAGGAGTTCACAATCTAATGAGAGAGACAACATGCAAAAACTATGTACAAAAATTGCAATTCAATAAACATTTATTAAGTGCCTACTATATGCCAGAGACAGTACTAAGTGCTGGAAGTACAGATAAGAGAAAGAAATACAGGCCCTGCTCTCCAGGAGCTTACAGTCTAATGAGGGAGATAACATGCACTCTATCCACTGTGCCACCTAGCACAGATATAAATGTATATAGATATAGATACAGCAATAGATTTTAACATATATAGATATGGCTATAGTTATAGATGTCAATATAAATATAGATGTAGACATAAACATAGATATAGATATAGATGATTCACTGTGAGCAGCCTGTTGGTGATAATCAGGTGTAGTAAGCTGCCGGGACCATACTTAAGGCTTTTCTGGTTTGGTGGGACCTATAGGAACTTGTACTTTGCCAGAGTGACTTTTAGGAACCCAGTATTTGAGGAGGGAGGAGCCAAGATGAAGAAGTGCCATAAAGTTGCCTGAGTTCTCCCCAGTTTCCCTTGGAAACAATTTTCCAGCCCAAGAAAACCTAGAAGGACTTCAGGAATGGTCTGTTTCACTTGGGTAAAAGGGGAGTGGAGTCCAGCACAGGTGATATCTGGGCAAGCCAGTGGGAAGCTCTTAGCCACAGCACAGATCACCAATTGAGGCCCCACAGTCCCAGGTCAGCAGGCCAGTGACACAGCAGGCCAACTGAAACCTTCATCCCTGGAGTAGCAGGTAAACTGCCAACCCCAGAAAGCAGGGCACAAGAGACACAACTAGGCTGGGCCACCCTAGTGCAATGGGCAAGCCTTCAGCGTCAGAAGCCCCAGTGCAGAAAGCCAGTGACCAGATCCCTGCCCCCAGTGCAAGAATCTTGGAACAGTGCCACTTGTACCCTGGGAGCAGAGCTCAATTTCTAAAAGTGAGCAAAAAACAAAAAAAGAGGCCTGACCATAGAAAGCTACTATGGTAACAGAGAAGATCAAAACAACTCAGAAGAGGGCAATAATGTCAAAATGTCTGCATGCAAAGCCTCAACATGGAATATGAATTGGTCTAAAGCTCAAAAAGTCCTCTTGGAAGAAGTCAAAAAGGATTTTAGAAATCAAATAAGAAGGGCAGCCAGGTGGCACAATGAATAGAGTCCTGGAGTCAGAAGACCTGAATTCAAATTCAGTCTCAGACACTTGATCACATTTACTAGCTGTATGACCTTGGGCAAGTCACTTAAATCTAATTGCCTTGCCTCCCCCCCCTCCAAAAAAATCAAATAATAAAGGTAGAAGGAAATGGGGAAAGAAATGAGAGTTATGCAAGAAAATTATGAAAAAAGAGTCAATAGTTTGAAAAGAAAGCACAAAAAATTGAAGAAAACAACTCCTTAAAAACTAGAGGAGGGAGGGGGCAGAGCCAAGATGCTGGAGTAAAAACAGAGACTTGCTTGAGCTCTCCTCCAAACCCCTCTAAATACCTTTTAAAAAATGACTCTAACCAAATTCTAAAGCAGCAGAACCCACAAAATGACAGAGCAAAACAAATTTCCAACCTGACAACATGGAAGGTTGACAGGAAAGGTCTGTTGAACCAGTCTCAGAGGAGTGCAGTCCAGCATGGGCCACATCAGCATAGACTGGGCCACAGCAAACCCAGAGCAGACCTCAGGGGACTGAATCACTGAATCACTATTGTGGTTTCCAGACTTCTGAATTCATAGATCAAAGCTTAGAAGGTCAATAGGAAAGGTCTGTCAGGTCTGGGTGAAAGAGGAGCACAGTCCAGTCTCAGCCTCAGGTGTCCACAGATGATGGAGGGGATTGAGCACCTGATCATAGAGGAATTTCAGGGTTCTCTTTGCTGGTGCTGAGGCAGGATTCCCTTGCTGTGTCCCGTGCTTGGATCTGTGTCACAATACTAGGTGATGGTCCTGGGATGAGGAGGAGCTCTGGTGTGGCAGAGCGTGTGGCAGCAGGGGAGAGGGAATCCTCCTCACAGTTCTAAGGCAGAAAAGAGTGCTTGTGGTCACTCACAGACCAGAGTACAGGCCAGGAAAGGAGTAAACACCTCTCCTTTGATCATACCACGTTGGAAGAACTGAAAATTTACAAGTCCCTACAAGTATCTCTGAAAACAACTGAACAAAAGCCCTGAAACTTGGGACAGTACACCCTCCACATTGGAAGCAGAATCCAACTTTAATAAAGAGTTAAAAAGTCAAGTAATTGGCTGGGAAAATAAGCAAACAATGGGGGGGGGGAAATCAGGCTATAGAATCTTACCTTGGTGACAAAGAAGATCAAAATATACAATCATAAGAAGACAACAAAGTCAAAACTCCTACATCCAAAGTGTCTAAGAAAAATATGAATTGGTCTCAGGCCAAGGAATAACTGAAAAAGGATTTCGAAAATCAAGTAAGAGAAATGGAGGAAAAATTGGGAAGAGAAATGAGAGTAATACAAGAAAATCAATAAAAAAAAGAGTCAACAGCTTGCTAAAGGAGACCCTCCAAAAAAAAAACACTGAAGAAAATGACACCCTAAAAAATAGACTAACCCAAATGGCAAAAGAGGTCCAAAAAGCCACTGAGGAGAAGAATTCCTTAAAAAGCAGATTTGGCCAAATGGAAAAGAAGGTTCAAAAGTTCACTGAAGGAAATGATTCCTTCAAAATTAGGATGGGGCAAATGGAAGCTAATGACTTTATGAGACAAGAAATTATAAGACAAAACAAAAAAAAATTTTTTTAAGACATAAAAATACCCCATTGGAGGAATGACTGACCTGGAAAATAGATCTAGGAGAGAAAATTTAAGAATTATTGGACTGCGTGAAAATAATAAAAAAAAATGCACCTAGACAGCATCTTTCAAGAAATTATCAAGGAAAACTGCCCTGATAACCTACAACCAGAAGGTAATATAGTCATTGAAAGAATCCACAGTCACCTTCTGAAAAAGATCACAAAAGGAAAACTCCAAGGAATATTGAAGCCAAATTCCAGAATTCTCAGGTCCATGAGAAAATACTGCAAGTAGCCAGAAAGAAATAATTCAAATATCAAGGAGCCACAGTCAGGATTACACAGAATTTAACATCTTCCACATTAAAGGATTGGAGGGCTTGGATTATGATATGCTGTAAGGCAAAATGTTTGGATTACAAAGAAGAGTCAACTACCCAGCAAAATTGAGCAAAATCTTTCAAGGGAAAAGATGGACATTCAGTGAAATTGGGGACTTTCAAACTTTCCTGATGAAAAACAAAGCGGAACAGAAAATTTTATCTTCAAATACAAGAAACATAAAAAAGTAAACAGGAAAGAAAAAAAAACACACAATATGGTATTCAATAAGGTTAAACTGTTTACATTTCTTTGTGGGAAGATAATACTTGTAACTCTTAAGAACAGTATCTCTATTATGGCAGTTAGAAGGGATATACTTAGACTGAGGGTGTGATTGACTTTGATATGATGATATAAAACCATTAAGGGGTAAAACACACAAAAAAAGGATTGTACTGGAAGATGAAAGGGAAAGGCAGAATGGGGTAAATTATATCACATGAAGAGGCATGAAAGACAATAGAAGGGAAGAAGAGAGGGGGTGAGCATTATTTGAACCTTACTCTCATCAGAGTGGATTCAAAGAATGAATAACATACACTCTCAACTGAGTAAAGAAATCTGTCTTACCTTATAGGGAAGTATGAGAGGAAGGGGAAAAGTAAAAAGGAGGCAGATTGAAGGAGGCTGTGGTCAGAAGCAAAACATTGGTGAGGAGGGACAGGGTAAAAGGAGAGAGAGAGAGAGAGAGAGAGAGAGAGAGAGAGAGAGAGAGAGAGAAGTATAAATGGGGAAAATAGAATGGAGGGAAATACACAGGTAGTATTCATAACTGAATGTGAATGGAATGAACTCTCCCATAAAATGGAAGTAGATAGCAGAGTGGATTAAAAACCAGAATCCTACAATATGTTGTTTACAAGAAACACATTTGAAGCAGAGAGACACAGAGTAAAAGTAAGCCTGGAGCAGGATATATTATGCTTCAACTGAAGTTTAAAAAGAAAAAAAGCAGGGGTAACAATCCTGATCTCAGACAAAGCAAAAGCAAAAGTAGATCTAATTAAAACAAACAAGGAAGGAAACTACATCTTGCTGAAAGGTATCAGACAATGAAGTAATATCAATACTAAACATATGCACCATGTGTTATAACATGCAAATTCTTAAAGAAGTTAAATGAGTTATAGGAAGAAATGGACAGCAAACTATACTAGTGGATGACCTCAACCTCTTCCTTTCAGAACTAGATAAATATAGCTACAAAATAAATATAAAATAAGTTAAAGAGGTGAATAGAATGTTAGAAAAGTTAGATATGATACCTCTCTGGAAAAAAAAGTGAAGGAATAGAAAGAAAGATAGCTTTTTCTCAGTGGTATATGGCACCTACACAAAAATTGACCATGCATTGGGGCATAGAAATTTCACAATCCAATGCAAAAAGGCTGAAATAAATGCATCCTTTTCAGATTATGTTGCAATAAAAATTACATATAATAAAGAGCCATGGAAAGACAGATAAAAAATTAATTGGAAACTAAATAATCCTAAAGAATGAGTGGATCAAAAAACAAATCATAGAAACAATTTCATCAAAGAGAATGACTATAATGAAATGACATACCAAAATTTGTGGGATGTGTTCAAAACAGTACTTAGGGGAAATTTTATATCTCTCAATGCTTACATGAATGAAAAAGAGAAAGAGTAAATCAATGAACTGGGCATGCATTTTAAAAGCTAGAAAAAAAATTGAAAATCACCAATTAAATACCAACTTAGAAATCCTGAAAATCAAAGGAGAGATTAATAAAATCAAAATCGAGAAAACTATTGAACTAATAAATAAAACTAAGACCTGGTTTTATTTAAAATGAAAACAATAAAAGATAAACCTTTGGTTAATTTGATTTATAAAAAGAAGAAAACCAAATTACTAGTATCAAAAATGAAGAGGGTGAATTCACGAAGGAAGAAAAAAATTAAAACAATAATTGGGAGCTATTTTGTCCAACTATTCCAATAAATCTGACAATCTATGTGAAATGGATGAATATTTACAAAAATAAAAATTGCCCACATTAACAGAAGAGGAAATAAAATACTTAAATAACCCCATTTTAGAAAAAGAAATTGAACAAACCATCAATGAACCCTCTAAGAAAAAATCTCCAGGGCCAGAAGGATTTACAAGTGAATTCTACCAAACATTTAAAGAACAACTAATTCCAATGCTAAATAAACTATTTAGAAAAAAAAGATGGAGTCCTATCAAATTTTTGTTATGACACAAATATGGTGCTGATACGTAAACCAGGAAGAACCAAAACAGAAAGAAAATTATAGACCAATCTCCTTAACGAATATAGATGCAAAAATTTTAAGTAAAGTATTAGCAAAGAGATTACAGTAACTTATCACAAGGATAATACAGTATGGCAGAGTGGGATTTATTCCAGGAATTCAGGACTGATTCAGTATTAGGAAAACTATTAGCATAATTGACTGTATCAGTATCAAAACCAACATAAAATCATATGATTATCTCAATAGATGCAGAAAAAGCTTTTGACAAAATACAGCACCCATTCCTATTAAAAACCCTAGGAGTATAGGAATAAAGTAAGCTTTCCTTAGAATGATAAGTAGTATCTATCTAAAATCATCAACAAGTATAATCTGTAATATGAATAAGCTAGAAGCCTTCCCAATAAGATCAGGGGTGAAACAATATTATACTAGAAATGTTAGCTTTAGCAATAAGAAGAAAAAGAAATTGAAAGAATTAGAATAGGCAACGAAGAAACAAAACTATCACCCTTTGCAGATGATATGGTGGTATATTTAGAGAATCCTAGAGAATAAAATAGAAAAAAAAAACTACTTGAAATAATTAACAACTTTAGCAAAGTTGCAGGATATATGATGAACTCACATAAATCAGCATTTCTATGTATTAACAACAAAACTCAGTGGCAAGAGATAGAGAAATTCTATTTAAAATAACAGTAGACAATATAAAATATTTGGGAGTCTACTTGCCAAGACAAACCCAGGAATTATATGAACACAGTTACAAAAGACTTTTCGCATAAATAAAGTCAGATCTAAACAACTGGAAAAATATCAATTGTTCATGAGTAGGCCAAGTTAATATAATAAAAAGGAAAGTTCTACCTGAATTAATTTACTTATTCAGTGCCATACCAATCAAACTACCAAAAATTATTTTCTAGAGCTACAAAAAATAATAACAAATTCATCTGGAAAAACAAAAGATTAAGAATATTAAGAGAATTAATGAAAAAAATGCAAAGGAAGGTGGCCTAGCTGTACCAGATCTAAAACTGTATTATGAAGCATCAATCATCAAAACTATTTGATGCTACCTAAGATATAGAGTGGTGGATCAGTGGAGTAGATTAGGTACACAAGACACAGTAGTAAATGATTATAATAATCTACTGTTTGATAAATCTAAAGACTATTGCTTCTGCGATAAGAACTCACTATTTAACAAATACTGTTGGGAAAACTGAAAAATAGTATAGCAGAAACTAGGCATAGGCCTACATCTTCCATCATATACCAAGATAAGGGCAAAATATTTGATTTGGACATAAAAGGTGCTATGGTAAGCAAATTAGGAGAGCAAGGAATAGTTTACCTATCAGATCTGTGGAGAACAGAAGAATTTATGACCAAACAAGAAACAGAGGACATTATGAAATGCAAAATGGGTAATTTTTATTACATTAAACAAACACTGTAGCTCTCCTCTCTTTTGGCCATCACACATTTTAGAATGGAGAAATCTGAGTTTTCTTATGAAATTTGTTTTAACGAGCATCTTCAGCTTTGCATTTGAACAAGGACATTGACATTGGGTAGGACTCTTCTAAATACTTCTCTTTTCCCTAGCTGTTTCCTTTTGGTAGGAAACAGTGACTTGCACTTTCAAATTCACACTGACAAGTATGATAAGACTTTTCTCTTCCAATGATTGTCTATAATTGACCTAATTTAGGATTCTCACTCCAAGAATATGTTTTGTTTGGGGGTTTTCTCTATCAAAGTTAAGCACACTGAATTTTTAATAAAGATATCAGATAGATTCTATTTGATCTAAGTGAGAGTGACAGTTTGGACTTAATAAAGAAGACTGTCTGAATCACTGTAAGTTCCAAGACTGACCCAAGTTCTTTGTGCCTCTATTTCCCCACTATGTAATGAAGCTAAAAACAGATCTAGTTTTTAATGTAACTTTTTTTCAAAATAAATTTTATTGGTATCTTATTTTTTCAACACTTATATTTTCTCTTGCACTCTTTCCCCTCTCAGAGAACTATTCTTTATTTTTTTAAAAAAATAACATTTTTTTAAAAAAGGAATAAGGAAAAATGTTCAGCAAAACCAATCAATGCATTGAAAAAAATCAGACACTACATGCAATATTTCACACCTATGGACCGGCATCTCTGCAAAGAAGCATGAGAAAGTGGTGCCTTCATATACCTCTTCTTTGGGACCAACCTTATTCTTTATAATTTCTCTATATTCAGATTTGATTATTTTGTGTTTCTTTACCTCTTTGTTAATGTAGTCAATATTTGCATTGTTTTCTTCTTACCAGCATTTGTGATGTAATAGGCCAATTTGCAAAACAAACCATTAATGGAATCAGAGAGAGTCACGTAGGAAAAACTCTGAGTAGAAGGCCTTTTGTCATTAAACTGTGTTCTGTTAGTTCTCTAGAACAACCTTGTATCATCTCCTGCTTAGAGAGGAAACAAAAAAGAAACATACCCTAACAAAGAATCCCTCCAATAACGTTTACAGTTTTGGAATAACAGCTGTCAAAACCAAAAGATGGTTTTGTCAAGTTTTTAGAAAGCTTTAAATGATTTTAGTAAAGTTTTTATAATCTTCCCTTGAGGAAACATTATCTCATTTCTCACAGAAGAGGGGACTTTTTTTTTTAATTTTCTCTACAAAATGAAATGCCAGTGTTTTAAAAGTAAACATACAAATCACTATGAAATCCTCTGCTGAAGGTATGGGATACAGGGAGCCAATTGAAAATTTAACAATGGGAAGATGACATTGTCTAATGTCTTTTACAAGGTTGAACAGAATTTGAGAGAAGAAATTCTATGGAGTTTAAGTTCAGGCTAAATAGCCTGCACCTTTTCAACCTGAAAAGCTACATGTAATGACAAGTGATGATTTCATAAATAGTAGATTCATACTGTACAGCTTTTACCATTTGTAGTTCCACAAATGTAAATTGCCAACAATTCTTACTTGTATTAAATAAAAATAAAATAAAGTTTCATATTATCTATATGGTTACTGAGTCATAGAGGGGGGGAAATCCTACTTAATTCTAACTTTTGTTATAGATTTGTACAATATAAGTTGGAACAGAACATGTCACTGGAAATATTTTCCTTCAGTCCACCATGATCTGGTTTTCTCCATCCCCCAAACTCTGCTGTACCTGTGAAGGCTCTGTAAGAGCTAAATTGGAATATTGGAAGAAACCTATTCATTTTTATCTGGATGAAAAGATAATCTGTTGCTGAGGACAGTGACAGTGTCAGGAAGGACCCAGGATACCTACATATGATCCTGAGGACTCCAGGTCTGTAGGAAAGTATAGCCTACTAGAGGAGTGTGATCTTAACTCTGTCAAATTGGCTCCAAGTTCCTTCTGTGCTTTTTTACAGTATAAACAAAATTATTGTTTAGTTTTGAGAAGAAAAAAGACAATCTGGTGTGTTCATGCCAAAAAAAATTCAGAAAACTTGTATTATGCATATACTGTATAAAAAGACCAAAAAATGAATAGTCCTTATTCTCAAGGAGCTTGGGGTGGGAGGTGGGAAGAGTATGCAACTTGTAACAAAGTTATTTCAAGAGGGAAAAAGTGTTAATACCTGGGGCAATCAGGAATGGCAGAGCTGACGTCATCTGTCTTTATCTGCAAAGAAGAAAAATTACTCAGTGGTCATCTAAATGGAGATGGATGTATTTTAAATGCTCTTCTCTCATCCAGCCTTGGCACTGAGTAGTGCTTAATAAATGTTTGTTGGGAAATTGGGGGGATGCTCATCAGTTGGGGAGTGTCTGAACAAGTTGTGGTACATGAATGTAATGGAATACTATTGTGCTATAAGAAATGATGAACAGACAGACTTCAGAGAAACCTGCAAAGACATATATGAACTGATGCAGAGTGAAATGGGCAGAACCAGAACATTGTACACAGGAGCAGCCACAACGTGTGAGAACTGGTTTTGATAGACTTAGCTCTTCTCAGCAATGCCTGGACCTAAAACAATTCCAAAAGACTCATAATGGAAAATCCCATCCACATCCGGAGAAAGAACTATGGAGTCTGAATGAAGAGCGAAGCAGACTATTTTCTTTGTTTGTTTATTGGTTTTGTTTTGTTTCTTTCTTGGTTTCTCCCATTTGTTATAATTCTTCTGTACAACATGGCTAATGTTAAAATCGGAATGTTTAATAGGAATGTATATGTAGAGCCTATATCAGATTGCATGCTGTCTTGGGGAGGGAGGAGGGAAGAGAGGGGGAGAAAATTTAAAACTGACTGAAGTGAATGTTGAAAACTAGAAATAAATAAACTTTTAAAAAATAAAATAAAAAATAAATGTTCGTTGACCAGCTTTCCTACATTAGCCCTTTCCAGTGATTCCTTAACAACAGAGTGGTTTTCACTCCAAAATGATGGGTGTGCTACATAGGTCTGTCTGTGATCATTAATTATAAGGTTTCTGTAGTGGTATGGCATAGACTGAAATGTTTCTGGTTGCTTAAAATTTGAATGAAAGTGCAGTGAGAATGAATTCATAGGATCATGGGTCTAGAACTAGAATGGACCTCAGAGACTACCTACTCCCCAACTCCCTCATTTTACAGATGGGAAACTGAGTCCCAGAGAGGTCAATAACTTGTTCCAAGTCAAACAGCCAGTGAGCATCAGAAGTGGAGTTTAAAATTGGGCTCTAGACCCACCCAGTATTCTTTAAATTAAGCTCAAAAATCATTTATTAAGTACCTTTAATGTTCAAGGACAAATGCTAGGCCCTAGGGAAGCAAAAACAGTTCCTGCCTTCAAGGAGCTCACATTCTGCTAGAGGGGGGAACTGTGCACACAGATAAATAAATACAAAGTAGGGGGAAGGACTGGACTGTAATTTCATTGGTGTAGAGAATTTCAGGTAAGGAGTTTCCTCTGTCAAAGAAAGAAGAAAAGAAATGAGCATTTATTAAGTGCCTACTACATACCAGCCACTGTGCTAAACCCTTTACAAATACTTCTTTTGACCCTCACAACAACTCTGTGAGGTATATGCTAATATTATCCCTATTTTACAATTGAGTAAACTGAGGCAGACAGCTGATAAGTCTCTTGCCCAATGTCACAAAGCTGGTAAATATCTGAGGGAGGATTTGAACTCAGATATTTCTGACCCCAGGTCCAGCATGGGTCCCTCAGCTGCCTCAGCACAGGTGCTTATCTGCAGCTCATAATTGTTGAAAAAAAAAATGGTTAAATGACTGCCCAAGGTCACCACCACTGTGTGAAAGATACAGGACTCAATACCAGATCTTCCTGCCTGCAAGACGGGCTCTCTAGCTTCTGATTATAAAATATATACAGACTAGAGACAGACCCCTTTCCTGTGGAAGGGAGGCATGATAATAAACAGCTAGGGGGGATCAGGAAGTGCTCTTGCTTGAGGGAAGATAGGGATTCCAAAGGGCAGAGGTCAGAAGGCAGAGCATCCCTCCATGAAGGACACAGAATGGCTTGTGTAGGGAACAGTAAATAGGCTATCATGCCTGGAAAGTAGAACAACAGTCAAGGAAGCAATATGGAATCTGAGGAGGGAGGTGAATTGGAATTGGATTGCAAAGGGTTTTAAACGTCAAATCAAGGAGTCTGCCTTTCATCCTAGAAGCTAGAGACAGCCACTGAATCTTCTTGAGTGGTGGAATGACACGGCCAGACCTGTGCTTTGGGAATATAAGTTTGGCAGCTGCATGGAGGGAGCCCAATTAGGCGGCTATTGCTCTCACCCAGGCCAGATAAGAGTAGATAATAAAGCCCAAAAGATGAATTGCCACAAAATCCAGAGCATGTGCTTCAAGGCAGGAGAAAGCACTGAAGCCAAGACTAATTAATCATATGCCACTGTAGAATTGATCTGGTACAAGGGAACAGTGCCTCGCCACAGTGTTCTAAAGGTGCAAAAACTTCCGCTGCTCCAACAAAACCCACTGGAATTATCTGGCTGTTCTTTTGCATTGGGAAGAAATTAATCTTTCATCATTGAAATGGCAGGTTGGGAGAAGGAATCGTGGGAGAAAAAGGGATGGATAAGAAAGTGAACTAAAGATAAATACATCACAGTTCAGGCATTCCTATCTTGGAAGAAATAGACTATGAATGCATATGGCTGTGGGCTGGCACTGTTTCCAGCCTTTTTTCAGTCATATCTGACTCTCCATGACCCCATTTTGAGCTTTCTTGGCCAAGACACTGGAGTAGTTTGCCATTTCCATCTCTAACTCAGTTTACAGATGAGGAAACTGAGGCAAACAGGGTTAAGTGACTTGCCCAGGGTCATGCAATTAATGTCTGTAAATAAGAATTTATTACATGCCTACTATGTGCCAGCCACTGTGCTAGGCCCTTTACAAATATCTCACAACAACCCTGTAAAATAGGTGCTATTATTGTCCCCATTTTACAGTTGAGGAAACTAAGGCACAAAGAGGTGATGTGACTTTCCCATGGTCATACAACTAGTAAGTGTCTGACGCTGGATTTGAACTCAGGTCTTCCTGACTCTAGGTCCAGCATTCCATGCACTGCCCCACCTAGTTGTCACCTACACTTGGGCAGTTTCCTCATTTCTATGCATTTGGTCTGATGGTGACAGTCTCTAGATTAACTACTTTGAAGAAAGTCAACAAGCATTTATTATACGCTTACTATGTGCCTGGCAATGTGCTAAATGCTGGGGATATAAAGAAAAGCAAAAATAGTTCCTGCCTTCAGGGAGCTCATGCTCTAATGGTACATAGTCTAAGAGGTGGCACAATATATAGTTTGATGATGTGTTGGACCTGGAATTAAGGACAGGTGGATTCACATTCTGCCTTTGATACTTACTGGCTGAGCCTCTGTTTCCTCACCTATAAAATGGGGGTAATAATACCTATAGTACCTTTCTCCCAGGGCTGATGTGAGGGTCAAATGAGGAACCGTGCTAAGTGCTCTGTGGACTTCAGAATATTATATGTGCCCAGTATGACAGCTGGTGGCGCCATAGTGCACCACGCACACCTGGACTCAAGAAGACTCCTCTTCCTGAGTTCAAATCTGCCCTCAGAAACGTACTAGCTGTGTGACCCTAGGCAAGTCCCTTAACCCTGTTTGCCTCAGTTTCCTCATCTTTAAAATGAGCTGGAAAAGGAAATGGCAAATCACTCCAGTATCTTTGCCAAGAAAACCCCAGATGAGGTCAAGAAGAATCAGACAGAACTGAAAATGACTGAACAGCAAATGCGCCAGTTATTACTGTATGTGGACCAGACCAGTGATCTCACTGGTGTGGAAAACTTCCAGTGAGGAAATTCCTTCCATCAGTGCAGATTGGCATCTACTCTAAATGTTATACAGCCTTGAAGAATTCCTTAAGACACAAATGAATTAAGTATCTGGCCCAAAGAGCATTGCCAATTATGTATTAGAAGCAGGATTTGAATCCAGATTTCCCTTACTCTAAGTCTGACTTTATACCATTTTACATTGACTTTGACTCTCTGGTGATTGTTATTAAGGAATATATATATGTGTGTGTGTATATATATATATATGTGTGTGTATATATACACATGTGTGTACATATTTAATGTGGCAAATTCTAAAGGATTTCAAGAGAATGAGCATGCTCTAGTGAATTCATCACACCCTAGAATCATGTCTTTTGGGACTCATTAAGAATCATAGCAAGGACCTGGAGAGATCATGTGGTCTAGTCCCCCGCCTTCTGGCAGATCAATTTCTGAACCATCCGAGTAGGGTAGGTATATATTTGCTTCTTGACGGTCTCCAAGGATGTAGTAATAATAACTCACATGCCTTTAATCATTATAAACCTAAAATAGCCAGCATTTACAAGGCACCCTGGGTGTACAAAGCACTTTCCTCCTCCAAACCCCAAGAGATTATAAGACTATAGATCCGGAACTAGGAGGGTCCTCAGGTCATCTAGTCTAATCTTTCATTTAATGGTTGAGGAAACTGAGTCCCACAGAGATTCAGTGACCTGATCAAAGTCATTCTCCAATAAATGGCAGAGCCAGGATTCAAACCTAGGTCCATTGACTCCAAATCTATCACTCTCTCCACTAAACCACATTGTCTCCCGTGTGTAATTTTCATTTCCCAGATAAGGCATCTGAGACTGAAGGAGGTTAAGTAAGGAGGTTAAGGGGTGTCATACAACTAGCTAGCACTGGTATCTGAACCCAAAGCTCCTGATTCTGGGTCCTAATTCTGGGTCCTGATTCTGTGTGCTGTTCTACTACATCAAGCTGTCTGCACATCTTAGAATTCCATATATCACAGAAGCATAAAAGCAACCTTAAAGGTTATTCCTCCCTAAAGTAGTAATCCCTTCTATAATATAATCTCTCTCAGTGATCTGTTTTGTCACTCTGATGAAAAAAGAAAGGAAGAGAGAAAGAAAGAAAAGAAGAAAGATAAATGAAGGAAGAGAAAGAGAGAGGAAAGGAGAAAGAAAGGAAGAAAAAAGAAATAGGAAGAGGTAGGAAAAGAGGAGAGAGAAGGAAAAAGGAAGGAAGGAAGGAAGGAAGGAAGGAAGGAAGGAAAAAAGGAGGGAGGGAGGGAGGGAAGGAAGGAAGGAAGAAAGGAAGGAAGGAAGGAAGGAAGGAAGGAAGGAAGGAAGGAAGGAAGGAAGTGAGGGAGGGATGGCAGAAGGGAGGACCCAAGCAAAAATTTTCCCCATTTTTAAGTTTAATTGATAAGCATATATTAGGTGCCTCCTATTTGCCAACCCCATGTTAGGAACTGGGGGATACAAAGACAAACATGTAGCAGTCCCTGGCCTCAAAGAGTTTTTATCCCCTTAGGAAAAATAACATATGCAATTGTAAACAAATACAAAATATATTCAGAATAATTACAAGGTAACAATAGTGAGAAAAAGGAGAGACACTAATTTTGAGTGGGAAGGAGAAGGGGTGAGGACAAGAAAGGCCTCATGCAGGAGATGGCCCTTAAGCTGATCTTTATAGGCAACCAGGGATCAAAGGAGGCAGAGGTGAGAAGGGAGAGCATTTAGGCATGGCACAGCCTGGGCAAAGGTCCAGAGGTAGGATGTCACTCACAGGTGAGGAGTGACAAGACTTTACACCTCTTCTGGGAATATTAATGAAGCTCTTAAGAAATCCTGAAGACAAAGATGTCTCAAATTCAAATGCATTCACCCTTTTGTCCTTCAGCTTCCCAGTAGAGGTTTCCTCTTGCTGTGCACCCACTTGGGAAATTCTGAGCGGGGCCTCAGCTTTCCCCCTCCACCATCTCTGGAGTAGAGAGACATAATATTGTCAGATCAATGCATAGCGGTGAATGAAGTCTGACCTACATTCTCAGTAATTAAATCTCTCCTTCTGTAAGAAACAGGTTTACATTTAATATCTGTCTCTGTGTCTCACCAGAGTCAGATTCGCCTCCCTTTGGGGGCAGGTTTATTAGTTGCTGCTTATTCAGGATTTTTCTTGCCAGAAATGTGAAAGTTGTCACAGGCATAAATGCTTCCTTTTTGGTCTCAGACTGGCCAGATTTTATTACAGAGTAAAAACACTGAAACTGCCATTGAGATTGGGGAAGCCATTAATGGATAGGTGAACAGTTTAGCATGGCCACTGCTCCTTTGATCTTCCCAAACATAATGAATAATAAAGATCCTGGCCCCTGAAAATGTGAAAAATAGCAAACGATAAAATAAAATAAAAAGTGTAATAATATAGAGAATTCCTGGTCAGAGGCTTGCTCTACCAATTTAGATAAATACCTTTTCCTACAATTTTATATTCTTAGTTTCTTAGAGCACTAACAGTATAAGTGACTTGGTCAAGGTCATACAGCCAGGATGTGCTAGAGGTCAGACTTAAATCTTATAAGGTCATAGATCTAAAGTCAGGAGGGACCTCAGAGGCCTCTCATTTTATAGATGGGAAAATTGAGGTCCAAAGAGGCTTACCCAGGGTCTCTGGGTGGAAAGAGAAAAAAATCAAAGGTAGGATGTGAACTCAGGTCGTCTTCCAAAAGAGTCAGTGGTCTCTTTATCAGACCACTGCTACCTTCTAGCTTCAAGGCTAACACTCTTATCTCTGAGACCATGTTGCCTCTCAACAGGGTTAAAACTAGATCCATGATTTCCATGGTACTGAGAATTTCTGGGTGACAAAGCCCCCTCTGCTTAAAGCAGAGCATAATTTCCCTGTAATTTACAGTCTTGGAGAGTTATGGGGCCTTTTGAGGTCTGCAGAACCCAAGGATAGCTCAAACCAGATTGAAATGTAATTGAGAAATACTTAACAAAATAAATGAAAATACAATATGACAATGTTAATAGATGATTTTCTAAGTCAAAATAAATAAAAATAGAATACAACATGGAAAACGTTAATAGATAGTTTTCTAAGTCAATGTGCATTCAACAGATATCCTTATGTATGACTGAGCAGATAGGGTTCTTGTAGAGTTTGATGTGACTGGCCCAGAACACAGATAAGTGAAGTAATTGACATGGGATCACACAAGTCATAAGGACTTGAACACAGGTCCTTCTGCCTTCAAGACCAGCTCTCTAGTCACCCTGCCATGCCTGCCTCTCAGTAACCAAAGGATATAATATCTTTTTGCAATGAGAATTCAGATTGCAGTTATTGCTTGTGAATGAAGACTTTACAGACACAAGCAAAAGAGTATTTATTATATTAAATTCCTTAAAATTCAATTCAATTTATTCTAAAAAGATTTTAAAGACCTACTGTGTGCTAGCCACAGGGGATACAGAAACAAAAAATGAAACAATCCTTCTGAAAGCACTTTCATTCCATTGGGAACCAAAAAAAAAAATGTACACAAATAAAGAAATGCAAAATTAATGCAAAGTATTACTCCCCCTGCCCCATCCCTCCCTGGAAAGCTGTAGCATATTATTATGATTGTGATGATCCGTATGCAGAAAGTTGTGTAAAAGACATCAGTGATAGGTAGGTGAGATAGACAGGTGACTCAATGGATAGTCAGGTCTAGATTCAGGAAGACCAAAGCTCAAAACCAGCCTCAAACGCTTACTAGTTGCATGACCTTGGGCAAGTCACTTAATCCTGTTTGCCTCAGTTTTCTCATCTATAAAATGAGCTAGAGAAGGAAATGAGAAACCACTCCAGTATTTTTGCCAAGAAAACTCCGAATGGGGTCACAAAGATTAGGACATGACTAAAATGAATGAACAACAGCATAGTCAGAAAAGGAATCTCATACATTGGCTTTGGAGTCAGAAGTCTTGGGTTCAAATCTGATGCACTGCTGGCATGATCATGGTAAAGACAGGCATTCCTGACCCTCAGTTTCTCCATCTGTGTTGTTGTTGTTTGTCCTTTGTTCAAGAAGACCAATGACATCAGGAGGGTGATGTCTTGACTTGAAAGTGAATAGGATTTGAGTGAGGCAGAGCTGTGCAGTGGTATCAACCATTTCTTCTCCAGTCATTGGGGTCCAGTAGCAAGACATAGATCAAGATGGCAAGTGATAGCCCTCTCTTCAGCAGTAAAACAAAGGGTGGAGGTTGAAGGAGATGGCTTTTGAGGTGACTTCCAGGTCATAGATATGGAAGCCCTAAAATTCCCCAATGTCAAATGATAGCTGTGGACTAGATAACCTCTAGGGTTCTCTGCCTTCCCAGTCGTCGAGCTCTGGAGAAGAGGTCCCTGTCTCTACTAGCAGTGTGACCTGGGACAGACAAATCACTTCTCTGGACCTCAGTCTCTTCATCTGTAGAATGAAGGGATTGGACTGGGTAGCCTTTGAGTTCTTTTCAAGCTTTAGGTCCTAGAATGGCAAGAGTGAAGCTTAACAGATGGACAGCCTGAGTGTTTCACTGGTATCCATTAAATATTTTTGAAGGTCCAATAGGAAGTCCTCTGGCAGATTGGTCTGATTCTTTTGTGGAGGATTTATGGAAGAATGTGGACAAGAATTACAGAGGAAGAAAAGACACGGGTGGTCACAATCAGCCCGAGGGAAGGGAGTACCAACACTGATAATGGAATAAGAAAGCATGTTCAGCAATGGTGGTCTAAGAGGTCACTCTTAGACTTGACAAACTCAAGTTACAACAAGCTCTCATGATGGGTAGGATGCCTGCTTCATGCCCTCCATGCCTGGGCAACATAATGATCCAGGAGGGATTATGAATTGTATAAATAGGCAGGGGTTTTGCTTAAGCACATCTGAGTGGATTCATGTCTCTCATATCACAAGCAGGGAGTTGCCAGGAATTGACCAAGAATATCCCCTGTCTTCTATGCGGCCTGGAAGTTTCCAATATAGAAGATTCCAGAGGTTTCTAGAGAAAAAGGCAGAAAATTTTAGATATTATACCTAGATTAGAGACAGCCGATAGTGTTGAGTTTGGAGTCAGGAAGACTCCTCTTAATGAGTTCAAATCTGGCTTAAGACACTTACTAGTTGTGTGACCCTGGGCAAGTCACTAAACCCTGTTTGCCTCAGTTTCCTCATCTGTAAAATGAACTGGAGAAGGAAATGGCAAACCACTCCAGTATCTCTGCCAAGAAAACCCCAAATGGCGTCATGAAAAATCAGACATGACTAAAACAACTGAATGATAAGAACAACAAGAAATGAAAAAACTTATTACAACATGTGAGTGGAGAGATGTACACTAAGAGAGACAGTGTGGCTGAAGAGCTGGCCTCAAAGCCCAGAAGACCTGAATGAAGATCTACCTCTGGCTAAGTGACTCTGAGCAAATCACTCAAGGCATTTAGACTTACAGTTGCAAAGAAGATGTTGGCCTGTGTTGGTAGAGAGAGTTTCCTCACCCAGAAGTTCTTTCTATCAATGAAATCAGGTTCAGCCCTTCCCAGTCCCTTACCTATCACATGACTGGGCGTAGAGGGACTTATTGCAATAGGCAATAGAGGTTAAATCCACTAAACTTGGTGATTAATTTGAATGAAGAAAGGGGGAATGAGAGAGTCAATGAATGGGAGAGAAAAGTCAAGAATGATGCCAGCCTGGGTGACTGGAAGAATGGTAGTATTCTGGAAAGGAAATAAGGAAGTTTGGAGTGAGGGTGAATTTAGATGAATTTTGTTTTAGACAGGTGGACCTTGATATGCTGATGGATCATCCAGGTGGGCCAACATATGTGAGTAGTGTGGGACTAGAATTCAGAAGAGATATTGATTAAGGTTGAATCAGTAGATCTGGGAGTCACCTGTGTAGAGATGATAAATGAAATCCAAAGGAGTTTATGAGATGACCTAGGGAAAGAGCATTGAGTGAAAGGAAGACCTGGAATAAAGTGTTGAATAACAATACTTCATGTTCAGGGGTGCCTTTGCACCCTTTTAGGGATTATGGGACTGGGATGATAAATCAGTGAAGGAGACCGGGAGGAAAAGTATTCAGATCCATGAAAGGAAAGAGCAAGTGTCATAGAAGTCAGAGGAGAGCATCCAGAGAGGAAATGATCAACAGTGTTAAAAGCTGCACAGAGGTCAAGAAGAATAAATATCAATAAAAAACTGTTGGGTTGAACATCCTTGTTG
>CM053586.1:229881754-229900212 GCA_028646515.1 Pseudochirops corinnae
AGAAGAAGAAGAAGAAGAAGAAGAAGGAGAAGGAGAAGGAGAAAAAGAAGGAGGAGGTGGAGAAGGAGGAGAAGAAGAAGAGGAGGAGGAGGAGGAAGAAGAAGAAGAAGAAGAATAGGGAGGAGGAGGAGGAGGAGGAGGAAGAAGGGGAAGAGGAATAGAAGAAGAAGGAGGAGGAGGAGGAAGAAGAGGAAGGAGAAGGGGGAAGAGGAAGAAAAGAGAAGGAGGAAGAAGAAGAAAAGGAAGTGGCAGTGGTGGTGGTGGAAGTAGTAGTAGTAGCTTACATTCAGATAGCACTTTAAGATTTGCAAAGAATGTAACATATATCATTTGATCCTGACAACAACTCAGTGACAAATGCTATTTTAACCTCATTTACAGATAAGGAAACTGAAGTAGGAAGAGGTTAATGACTTGTCCAGGGTCAAAGGCTAGTTCGCAGGATTTAAACTCAGGCTTTCCTAAGTCCTGGGCTTTATTCACTTTGTCACCTAGCTGTCTCTATAAATTCTGAGGGTTTCTAACTGTCTAAGCCGCTGAAAGATCATTTGATAACCCTAGAGAGAGCGATTTCAGAAGAAGTTTGACTTCGGCAGCCTAATTTTAAGAGACCTGAGAACTGCATGGGTGGTAACTAAGCAAAGAAAGAAAAGAGAAGTAAACTCTTTCCAAGAGATTGGCCGCAAAAGAGAGGAGACCTATAGGATGACAGCTTGAAGGGATGGAAGGGTCAGGAGAAGGTTTTTCAAGGATGATGAATGTTTCTAGGCAGTAGGTAAGGAGCCATCAGAAAGCAAGAGGTAAAAGATGAGGGGCAAGGTGAAGGAATAATTGTCAATGTGGCACATTCATAAGAATGGGAACTGGAGTTTTCTTGCCTGTCAAAAGGCACATGAACTGAATCTGCTTGGAAGCAGATGATTTCTTTGATTTGAAAATACCATCTGATGTTTCTGGAGAAAAGGCATAAACTGAAGCAGGCGGTGGAAATCAAATTGTAAATGCTACTGAATGTCTTGTCCACATGTTTATTGAGGTTCTCAGGCTCAGGAATTTGGTGACAATGAGCAAATGATAACATTCCCAAGCCTCAATTACACTTATACTACTAACCTCTTGTGAGAAATATGCTTTCTAAACCTTAAAGTATTATATTAAAGTGAGCTGTTATTATTATATAAAGTAGGAAGCCAACAAGCATTTAAGCACCTACTACGTGCACTGGGCCACACACTGGGGATAAAAAGAAAGACCAAAATCAGTCCTCTCCCTCAAGAAACTCATATTCTAATGGGCCAAGTGAACAAACAACCAGGTACATGCAAGATATAGGAGGTAATCTCACAGGGAAGGCACTGCTAGAAGAGCAGTAGTTGAGGAAATGACCATAGGAGAGGTTTTTTATAGAAGGCAGTATTTGAACTGAGCCTTAAATGTACCTGGGTGATGCAGTGGATAGAGCTCCTGGCCTCAAGTCAAGTTGTTCAAATCTGGTCTCAGACATTTAATAGCTATGGGACCATGGTCAAGTCACTGAACTTCGGTCTACTCATTTGTAAAATGGGGATAATAATAGCACCCATGTCCCCAGGATTATTGTGAGAACCAAATGACACAATAATTGTAAAGTGCACAGCACAATATCCCACATCACAACATCATAAGTACAATATAAATGTTCTTGTTGAGTCGTTTTCAGGCATGTCCAACTCTTTGTGACCCCATTTTGGGTTTTCTTGACAAAGATACTGGAAGGGTTTGCAATTTCCTTCTCCAGCTCATTTTACAGATGAGGAAACTGAAGCAAACAGGGTTAAGTGACTTGTCCAGGGTCACACAACTAGTAAGTGTCTGAGGCCAGATTTGAACTCACGAAGATGAATCTTCCTGACCTCAGGCCCCGACACTCTATCCACTGTGTTACCTAGCCACCCCAATGTAAACATTAGCTATTTTATTAAAGAAAGCCAGGAGGCAAAAGTGAGGAGGGAGAACATTCGAGGCATGGGGTACAGTCAATAAAAAGGTGTCACGTTCAACCACAAGTAGACCAATGTCATTGGATTGTAGAATGCATGGAAGGAAGTTTAATGTAGGAAGACTGAAAGGGGGTAGTATTCAAAGGGCTTTAAATTTCAAACATAGCATTTCATGTCAGCCTGGGGAATCTGAATATCACATTTTCATCTTGGCCAACTAGGAAAACCTAGACTACCAGATAAGGGACCAGGACTGGAGACAGGCAAGTAGGCATGTACTTAGGACACAACACACACAAAAAAGAGAGATAACGAGGAAATTTTTAATGGCAGAAAATCAAAACACAAATAATAGTGAAGGCTCCTACAGTCAGTTACACAGAGTAGGTACAAATATCTTGTACTACCCCAGAGTACAAGAGCCGTGATTTGGGTTTATAGCACTTAAAAATTTTCAAAGCACTTTAAATGCATTCTCTTATTTGAGTATCACTATAAATATGTGAGGTGGTTACTATAGGTATTATCATACCCATTTTACAGATGAGAAACTGAGGCTGAGAGAGGTTAGGCGACTTGCAACTAGAACACAGCTTGTCAGTGTCAGGTATGAGATTGCAATCCAGATCTTGCTGATCATTGACCCAGCATGCCATTGTAAGTTCATCTATGCACTGCTCTATTGACAAAAATGTGTTCTAAGCAAACTTGACTAAGAACAAGAACATAAAACAATTCACGGGAAAGACAATTCACAGGAAATCACAACTATTCCTTTACTTCTGTCTTCATTGTCATCTCTAGTCTTGAGAGAACCTGGGAAACTTTTAATCACCTATAGGTAGTTATCTTCGCAAAGCACTTTACAAAAATGATCTCAGTTGAGCCTCACACTAACCCAGGGAAATTGATGAAATCAGCATCTGTTTTACAGATTAGGAAACTGAGGCAGAAGAAGGTTAGATTAAGCTACTGCTCACTGCATCTGTGCCTCTCAGAAACACCTAGGAAACAAGAGTTGGAGAAAGACATGGTCCCTTTTTAGTCTTGCAGAGACGGAGTGGTAGAGAAAGAGGGGCAAAGACTTTTAACTCTTCCAAGAATGTCCACACAAGCCATAGGATATTAGGAAGGCTTTGATATAGGAAGACCTGGGTTTGAATACTGGTTCTGCCATTTATTACCTGTATGGCTGTAGCCAGATTGATCCCTATGCTTCAATGTCTTCACCTATAAAATGAGAGGGTTGGAATCGATGACACTAAGGTCTTTTCCAGATCCAAGTTTATCATGCCTCCCATCCACCTTTTAGAAGGATAACAGAGGAAAATTTGGCTTCAAATTCAACCTCAAACACTTACCAGCTGTGTGCCCCTAGGCAAGTCATCTGACCTCTGTTTGACTCAGTTTCCTCATCTGTAAAGTGGAGATAATAGTTGCATCTACCACCTAGAGTTAGTACGAGGATCAAATGAGATAATATTTGTAAAGACTATATAAATGCTATCTATCCTTACTAACAAGGTTATTTTGGCTTTTTGAGGGTGGGGTTCCATTTTGTTTTATTTTACAATTATCGGTATTTTTTCCCCTCTCCTTCTAAGCTTTCAGTTTTCTCTGTTTCATTTGCATCATCAAATTCACAGAAAGGTCCCACATTTTTTTCTATCTTTTCTTTCTCCAAAGTCACCATCTCTGCAAAATCCCTCAATGGAAATATTCCCCCTATGACTACGGAAGAATCAATTAATGTCATATATCTATAAAAATGCTTCTGACTTGCCTCTTTGTAAAAGTAGATGACAAAACATTTCAGGGAAGAAAAAGTGCTTGAAGGTAAATATCAAACAACTTTTGGGAATCAAAGTACTTTCTGATGACCTTTACAATTTGATTCCCTGGTGTAAGACAACCTAGAATTGTCTAATAACCATCTAATGAGAACTTTCTGCTGTTTCCAGTGTTTGGGCCACCCTCCTCCCCATTGGTTACACCAAGTTGGAAATGTCACCACAATCACATCTTTCCCAAAGATGGGGGGAGCTTAGTGACAGCTCTCTTGTAAACAAACAGATGATCATATTCAGATAACTTAGAGTTAGAATACATTTGGGTGAGGGGGGAATCATGCATTTCCCCAAACTTAGAAGCTTCTTCATCATATAACACATCAGGGAGGAAAGAAGCAAGAGTTGGCATCAGTAAAATAGCAATTGAATGAAAGGGTAAATCACTTATCTCCTGCTCCTTACCCCTCTACTGTCCACATTTTTCGAATATGCTACAAATTTAATTTATGGAAAGAGTTCTAAGGAGAAGAATCTCTGCCACCCCCCCTTAAACTATAGAGAGGGAAAAACATAAATAATTCAGACAGTGAGTGCAGAGCTCTACATTGATCCCTAAAGATCTAGGAAAAGCCTAATTAGAAGTGTCTTGTCAGTACTCCAATAGAGATGGCTGTAAGCAAGGAAAGAAAACAGTATCTTGTGCTATTGGTGTTGTTAATAAGTTGAGGAACTTGTGATGTCTGTCACTGATGTGGACAGGCCCTCCACAGATAGAGGGTCATACGTAGCCTTTCTCTCACTTCTGGTCTTAGAAAGTGGACTAAGGCTCAGAGAGATTTAGAATTTGCTCATAGTTACACAGCTTGTAAATTTCAGTGGTACGATTTGAACCAAGGTCTTCGTAATTCCAAATCCGAGACTCTAGCCACTATACTTCTCATCTATCTCAATAAAATAGTCATACTATATAACAAAAAGCATCATGGAGAAATGGAAAGAATCCTGGATTTGAAGTCAGGAAACCTGGGCTCAGAATTGAGGCTCTCCTTCTGGACGGTAGGGACTGTCTCTTTTTATTAAATTATATCCCCCAGCTAGATGGTACAGTGGATAGAGCACTAGGTCAGGAGTCAGGAAAACTTGAATTCAAATCTGGCTTCAGACACTAAATGTGTGACACTGAGCAAATCATGTAACCCTGATTGCCTCAGTTTCCTCATCTGTAAAAAGAGCTGCAGAAGGAAATGGCAAACTCCTCCAGGATCTCTGCCAAGAAAACTCCAAATGGGGTCAATAGGAGTTGGACATGACTGAAATGATTCAACATCTCCTAGTGTTTAGCACAGTCCCTAGTGGTCATAGGAACTGAACAGATATTTATCAGATTATCTCTGTCTTTGTCTCTCTGTCTGTCTGTGTGTCTCCTTCTGTCTCTCTCTTTTGTGGACACACGCTCTCTCCCATGCAGCTTCTGAAGGAAGTCATTTCCTTATAGCTTGGAAGGCATTAACTGAACTAGTAAAGAGTTTCTGCTCCTGCTCCTTTTAGGCTCTGTGGCCTCAAGAAACAAACTCAAAGTCCTTCTGTTTTGTTTCCTTTGTATTTCTCAGTTACTAGATACAAATGGTGATCCCCACTGGACCTGGAATTGAGCCATGGTGACCTTGGAGCCAGCATTCTAATTGGGTTGTTGCAACCAGCCAACCTAACAGAGAAGCCCTGAGAATCCAGGATTCCTGGGACCCGAGCCCAAGGTGAGCTTTGGCCTTGGAAACTGGGACTGTATTATATAGAAACTGAGCTAAACTGTGAACCAGTCCTCTTTCCTTCCCAGAGTATGAGGTGGTAGTGGTGGAATGATTCCCCACATGTTGAAGAGTATGTTTGTGGCTTTGTTAGACTTTTGAAGGAACTAATCCTTTGAAAAAGTTAATCCATTAGTAGCTAAATGCTACTGGAATATAGAGGACCCCAATTCCAGTTGAAAAGAAGGGGTCTTCCATATAAATTTAGAAAATACCATCTATATGGACTGGAGCCAATGGAAGAGAGTATAGACACTCCCCCAGGGCACTAGCTTCCAGGTAGGGAGGGCCAAGGTAGTCTCTGTTATGTGAGTGTATTCAAAATCACAAGATAATTTTGTGGGAAAGGCACCCCTAACAGCCAGAGGTTGAGATGGGAGAAGAGTCATGAAAGGCTTCATATTGAATGTGGTGCATGAGCTGAGCCTTGAAGGAAATCAGAGATTCTAAGGGGCAAAGGTAAGGACGGAGTACATTGTAGGCATGAGGGAACAGCTCGTGCAAAGACTCAGAAATGGGAGAAGAAATGTCATTTGTGATGAACAGCAAGTAGGTGAATAGCACTAGACCATAGGGTATGTGATGGAGAGTCATGTGTGACTGGAAAGGTACAAAGGAGCCAGGTTGTGTAGGGCTTGATGTGCCACGCATAGGAATTTCTACTGGGGGTAATAGGGAGACACTGGAGCTTTTAGGGGAAGGGGGACCAGAATGAGGAGTGTCACAGTTAGACCTATGTTTTAGGAAAATCACCTTGACAGCTATGTGGAGGAAAGATTGTAGTTGGGAATGACTTTGGGAAGGAAGGCATTTGCAATAGTCCAAGTGAGAGTTACCACAGGCCTGATCTAAAGCATTAGCTACACCAGAAGAGAGAAGTTTAGGAGACAGAAATGAGAAGATTTGGCAACTTATTGGATGGATGGCATGAGTGAAAATGAGGAGTCAAAGATGACCCTGAAGTTGTGAATCTAGTAACTGTAAGGATAGTGGTGGTCTCTCTTTTTTTTTTTTTTTTTTGCTTTTTGGAGGGCAATTGGGGTTAAGTGACTTTCCCAAAGTCACACAGCTAGTAAATGTGTTAAGTGTCTGAGGCTGGATTTGAACTCAGATCCTCCTGACTCCAGGGCCGGTGCTCTATTCACTGCTCCACCTAGCTGCCCCAATAGTGGTGGTCTCAACAGAAATAGAGAGGTCACTGAAATATCTCTGAAATTTGACAAAAATAATAGCTGCTGATGATAACTGATATTTAGGGAACATTTAAACTATATCACAACCTTGGGAGATAGTGTAAGTATTGTTAAAACCATTTTACAGGTAAGGAAACTGTGGCTCAGAGACCCAGGACTATGTAGCTACTACGTGGAAAAACCAGAAGCCAGATTCATTGATTCTAAAACCTTTTCAGCATATCACACTGTCCCTATCAAATCATTACAAATCCATTGTGCCTACTCCCCTTCCACACCGCCCCCTATAGTCTTCAAATACCTGAAAAATTAGTGCACCTGTAGCACCAATGGTTTGGTAGAAAAGCTCTCAAGAGAGCTTGATGATATGTTGCTTCAGCCTTGGCATGTGTGAGTGGAGGAGGGGAGAGAGATAGGTTATTATGTTAACAAGGAGGAAGTCCCTCCCTCTCATTGGTCTCTGCCCTCCTGTTCTCTCAAGCCGGGGACCACCTCCAGTCATTCTGATCTATATCTTGCCACTGAACCCAAATGGCTAGGGAGGAGACATCAAGGCTGATGACCTTGCACAACCCTCCTTCACTTAAATACAATTCACTTGCAAGTCATGACATCATCTTCCTGAAATCATGGTCCTTTTGAAAGACAAACAGTAACAATAACATCCCCAATGTCGGATGCACAAAAGCTCAGTATACAAGTAGTCATTCTTCCTAGAACTTTAGACTCCCCACTGGAAAGTCAACAGTCCTTTCTAATCCAGCAAACTCTCCTGGGGAATTGGGATGGATGAAAAGGTAAACTGAGACACCCCCACATTCCTACTGAGCATCCTTTCCATGCTATGTTGAATAAACTGTTATAGGGTCTATGAATCTCTCTTTTCATTTCAATCCCAAGTCTGAACACCTCAATCAACTTGTGTTAAGCCTGGCCCTAAAGATGGTGACTTCTTATCATCCTACACATATGCTCAGGGAAGTCCAAAGAAAATCTGTCCCCTTTCCCCACCAGTTCCTAAGTCTTTCTTTATCTCCTGCTCAGAAGCAACTACTCCCTCCTCTCCTTTTTTTCCCTCCCTCCCAGGGGCTGGACCCTTAACTAAGTCACTCACATTATCCCCTCTAGGGATAGCTAGGCACAAATTCAGAGATCCAAAAACCTCAGACAGTTCACCTAATTCATTTCTCAAGTCATCCTGTTAAATTGTATTTCAACATTACTGAGATACTTATCTACTCAGCAGTTATAACCAAGGAGGATTATCACAGGAATAGAAATCAGACTTAAAATTCTTTTCCCTGCCCTCCCACAGACACAGAATCTTGGGCATGGCCTCCAGTCTTTTATTGTCTCAGATCCCCATTCTGTCTAGCCCTGAAGGGCAAACCTTTTGCTTGAGCAGTGTTCTAAGTAATTCTTTGTCTCCCTGCCCAATTTGACCCGCCAAAGCACAGAGGAGATCCATTTTTACCTCTAGCCTTTCTTTAAAAATGGAACAGAGAATGGTGAAATATTAAAGAGAAAATAAGCATACATGAGTTCAGAGGGAAAGCCTAGAATCTAATCATCCAGATAGAGGCTGAGGGCAAGGGCAGGACTTAAACTGTTTAAAAGTAGAAGAAAAAATCAAAGAATTCACAAATAGCATTGGAATTTGGAGTAATTAGTTAAGATGATAGTTAATTAAACTTACAGGCAAATAAAAATACTCTACTTATTCAAGGCCAGAAATATCACCGTACTAATTATGTCTCTTTCTCCTTTGTGATTTTTGAATATTGGTAATTAATTCTTATAGTTGAATCACAATGGTTTTTTACGTCATGGTTATGGTGAAATGCCTTGTGAAAATAAATATTAGTCATTTCTTTACATCCTACTTTTTATTTGTTTGTTTGTTTGGTTTGCTTTGGTTTCAGAACCTTCTCCAGTCTTTCGGGGAGCTTAGTCTGGTAAGTGGCCCACAAAAAGCAACAACCCCAAATTCCACCATCACTTTCCATGAAAATCTTAAATGCAATAAAAAGCCTCAGTTAAGCAGAAGCCAACTAAGTAGAAGAAAAAGGGAGAAGAAATGCTGAGAGTGTATCTTAGGGCTGGTTGTTGTTTGTTCTGGAAGAGGACCATGACATCAGGAAGGTGATGCCATGACATCAGGAAGGTGATGCCATGACATGCAAGTGAATCGGATTTAAGTGAGGGAGGGCTGGGCAAAGTCACCAGCCTCATTTTCTCCTTGGGAGCCATCAGGCTGGTACAAATTCAAATGAAAATCCTTCTACATTTTAACATAATCTATTGATCAACCAGCATTTATTTACTAAACTCCAGCCATGTGGCAGACAAGAAGCAGTGTGACATAGTGAATAAAGGGCTAGGCTCACAGTCACAATGATCTGAGTTCAAGGTCCATTTGGACATTCACTGGCTGTGTGACTCTGGACAATTCACTTAACTAAGCCTGTTATAGAAGGGTTGTTCGCTTGTGTTAGTAGAAGGCTGTTCATAGGAAGTTCCCAACACAGATGAAATCACCAATCCCACTTATCCTCCAAACAAAATTGTGCCAACATTGTGCTAGGTCCTGGGCACTAGAGATACAAAGTTCAAAATAAACAAATAAAGGTCCATACATTTAAAGAAGGAAGAACATTTAAGGCAACTAGGTGGCACAGTGGATAGAGGGTCTGACCTAGAATCAGGGAGATTTGAGTTTGAATCCTGCCTCAGACACTTACTAACTATAACCCTGAACAAGTTGCTTTACCTCTGTCTGCCTCAGTCTCTTCATCTGTAGAAGTTTCTTTGGGGCAACTAGGTGGTGCAGGGGACAGAGTGCCAGGTCTGGAGTCAGGAAGCCCTGAGTTCAAATGTGACCTCAAACAGTAGCTGGGTGACCCCAAGTAAGCCACTTAACTCTATTTGCCTCAGTTTCCTCATTGGTAACATGAACTGGAGAAGGAAATGGTAAACCACTCCAATATCTTTGCCAAGAAAACCCCGGATGGAATCACAGTCAGATACAACTGAACAACAACAAGAATCTCTTTATTACTCTGACCAGTGTGGTTGTGAGGATTAAATAAGACATTTCATACTACATAAAGGCTAGTTATCATTATTTATAAGTAAGTAATTGAAGGGAAAGGGAGAGGGAAGCAGGAAAGGCTTCATGTAAGAGGTGGCACTTTACCTGAGTTTTGAAGGGAAGTAGGGGTTCTAAGAGATGGAGGTAACTGAGAGAGAGCTTTGAAGACTTGAAAGAACTGTGAAAAGCCACTGGGATGTTGTATATAAGAAATAGCTAAGTGGATCACTTTGGCTGGGTCATAGGTTGTGTGAATGAGAGTAATGTGTTAATGAGGTAAAGATGAAGGTAGGTTGGGAAAGCTAGACTGGAGCTAAATGTGAAGGACTTTTAAATGCTATTAAGAGGAGTTTGTATTTCACTCTAGAGGAAATAAGAATTTTTATTTTTTTAAGAGCAGGCGAGGGACATATTCAGGAGTGTGCTAAAACCAGCTTATACTGACTCTCAAGAGCTAATTAAATTTTCATCTTGAGCATGCTGAAATCAGCAAACGCTACAAATCACGGCTTGATTTGTTGTTTTGTTGATTGTCTAGACTTAATAATGTGATAGAGAAAATGTTGGTAATGGAGATTAAACTTAGAAGTGTGTCATGGGAACATTTTTCCCCCTGGAAAGCTGATTGTTAAACATTTACTAACATATACCTGGAAATAGTCATACCTGTGCTTTAGTAATAGCACTTTGGCAACTGTGCAGAGGATGGATTAGAGATGGGTGGAAATAGAGGAAGGGAGACCAGTGAGAAAGTTATTGCAATAGTCCAAACAAGAGTTGAAAGAACCTGAGCTATGGTGGTAGCTGTTGATTTGAGTACAGAGAAGGTGATGGATCTATGAGATTTGATAGCTCTAAATCTGTGATGCCAGGTCCTATGTACTACCGATTCACAGAGTCACAGAATTTGAGTTGGACTCCAAACCATATGTGGAAGAAATCCCCATTATAACATGCATTCGTTAATTACGTAAGTATTTGTTAAATGTTTACTTGTATTTGTAGTGCCACGCCAGACACTGGAAAGGATAATAAGAAATCTAATGCATGGAAATCTCTTCCCTGAATATCTCTACAAACTAGTTGGAGAATATTAACAGCCTAATAACTGGAACATTCACCAATGATAGACATCAAAGATAGAACCATAATAATGGTGCTGAGTGACAATAAGAGTACTGAAGTCAGTTCCAGATGTATATACAGATACAGTGGGAAAAATTGGAAAAGATGTCTAAGATAGTAGCAGGACTTTTCTGGAGACCATATTGTTTTCTTCCCTTTTAAAGGGCTAATTTCTGCCTGGTTGATCATGGACCAAACTTTTACACTCCTGAAACAGCATGAAGACATATAGAATGAATTGACAATTCCCTAAACCAAACCTAAAATTCCTAGATGAAAATTTAATAGAACATAATCCACAGGAGGCACCCCCCCCCAAAAAAATGTTCCTCTTTCCACCTCCAGTTCCCAGAGTAAAATAGGCCTGTCTTTTTAAAAGATAGCCAGGTGCTCTATAATGACCTTTTAGAGGGTTAATTTGTCCATTTAAAAAAGAAACATTAGTAAACCCAAATAAAGTAGGAAGAGAGATGATAGAATATCTTGGGAAGGTAGGGGGTGTCAATGATACCTGTGTATTCTGCAGTTGGAAAATTTATGCTGAAAACTAAAGGTACGGTTGGAGAGGAGTTTTTCGGCTGGGTTTTTTGGTGTTTTTTTCTTTCATGTTTTCTTTTCATGCCCCTTGTTTGAGAAAGGATAATTTTATGTTGTTATTATTGTTTTTCTTTCATCTTGGAGAGGAGCTCAGGGGGCAGTTTCCCACTCTCCCTTTTTCCATTCTCCTTCTCCTCCTCTGTCCTCTCTCTCTGGGCCCAGAAGCTGTCTTGCTTTTTTTCTGATTAAGCAAAAGCCCCAACATATGTCAGCAAGAGTAGTGCCATGAGACCCAGGGAAAAATCTCTTTATTCTCTGATGTCCCTTGCAGTTCTAAATGTCTGATTCTTTTATCTTCCCCAGAGGTATGTTCCTTGCACATGGCAGCCCCTGCTTTTTCTCCAGCATTTTGACCGTCTGTCTGAATCTCTTCTCCTTTAGCCCTATTGCTCTTCCTTCAAGGTAGGTGTCTTCTTTGACTGATTACGGTATTTGCCATTTATTCTTAGAAATTGTTAAAGTTAAGTTCCCAACACTAGGTAGCTATTTGATCAAGCTCATTCTCATTTGGGTGGACAATGATTTGTGTATTTGTCTGTGAGTCTTTCCCCCAATAAGATCAACATACGTTTTCATTCTGTAGGGTTACTACATTTAAACTTCTGTTCTTGAAGAGAGGTCTGTAGGAATACAAATTGTTGATTGAAGTCTTCCAAGATGTGTTAAGGCAACAGAAAATGGATCCTAAATCCACAAGACTCTTGGAATAGGTACCTAAGGGGGAGATAGGTGGCCCAGTTGATAGAGCACTGGGGCTGGAGTCAGGAAGACTCCTCTTCCTGAGTTCAAATCTGGCCTCAGACACTTACTAGCTGTGTGACCTTGGGCAAGTCACTAAACTCTGTTTGCCTCAGTTTTCCTCATGAGCTGGAGAAGGAAATGGAAATGGAAACACTCCAGTATTTTTCCCAAGAAAATCCCAAATGGGATCATGAAGAGTCAGACATTTCTGAAAAACAACTCAAAAACTTGTAATAGGTATAAAAGAAGCAAATGGCCATAAGAAAAACATCACAAACCAATTGAACATACCCACATGGTAGCATATGACCAGCTATCGTATGAATATTAGAATCTGGGAACTTTTAAACTGATGTAACCTTAGAGATCATCCAATCCAAGTCCTTCACATTCAACATGGAGGAGAATAGTATGAAAGCTCATTAGACTTAAAGCAGGGCACCTGAGTCCAGGCTCTCCCAATTACTAGGTTTCAAGAAATCACTTAACTCCTCTGAGCCTCAGATTGCTCATTTATAAAATGAGGTTAATAACCACAGAATTTCAGAGTTAAAAGGAACTTCAATGGTCCTTCTAACCTGACCCAGACTAGAAAAAGCACTACCTCTACAATCACGTCAAAGTGTTTATTCAGACTCTTTGAAGACTTTCCAAAGAGGAGAAACCAATCATGGCAGAGGCGAGTCATCCAGGAGAACTCTGGTCAATGTTTTACAGCCAGTTCTCTAAAAACACAAACAATAATAGCATTTGTATAGCACCTACTATGGGCCAGGCAGGCACTATCCTAAACATAACTTTGAGAAGTAGTATTATTATCCCCATTTTACAGTTGAGGGAACTAAGGTAAACAGAAGTCAGATGACTTACCCAGAGTCACACAGCTAAGTGGAATTTAAACTCAGGTTATCCCAAATCCAGGCCCAGAGTTCTATCTACTATACCAGGACACCCTTTAAAATTTAGTCTGCAATATCGACATTTTCTCAATAGCTTTCTTAAGTCTAGATGATCAACGAAACAATAAATACAGCTGTAATTTGTAGCATTTGGTAATTTCCAAGGTGAAAATGTCCTTGATGAAAATTTAGCAATTTGGCTCTAAAATTCCCCTGAAACCATCCCACCAGAGATAAGCCCTAATTTATAGCTTTCAATTTCTGCAAAATATTGTCACTTTAAGGCGCTGCCTTTGCATGTGGAGTTTAATGCTGAAAAGAATAGAAAAAAGGGCTTTTATGTAAAAAAAAAATTAGACTAACTGGTAAAGCGTGTAAGATATTGCCTCATTTACAGATGACTATTTAAATGACTGAAAGGAATAGGAAAAGAATTTTAACTTAATAAAAATTGTTCAAATATGTGTAGAGAAACACAATTTCCAGATGGGATTTAAGCAGTTTGATACAGAAAATGATCTCTTGTAAATTAAAAAAAGTACTTAAATTACTTTGTTAAAAAGGAAGGGTGGCAATTTGAATATGATCAGTTTGATGATCTAACAGAGCACAGAAAAAAATTTTTATTTATTAAAAACCAATAACATGGGAATATGAAGAAACTCAGTTTCAAGGACATAAACTGTGCTGAGGACTATTTTGAGAACTTAGAGCTGCAGGGTATTATGGTCCCTGAGTTCATTTGCATATAATTGTTTTAAGATTAAGGGCAGAGCCAAGACAGTAAAGAAAAGGCAGGAACTCACCTGAGCTCTCTCAAATTGCCATTCAAAGACTTTAAACAATGTCTCAAAACAAATTCTGGAGCAGCAGAATCCACAAAAGTACAGGGTGAAACAATTTTCCATCCCAAGCAACTTAGAACATTGGCAGGAAAGATCTGTCACGCCAAGGAAATAGTGGAGCACAGGCTGTGCCAATGCAGGCAGTGCCCTGGCAAACCAGGAGCAGACCCTAGGGGCAACTGAATCAACAACAGCAACAGCAGTGCTGCTCCCAGAGTTCTCAGCCTATTCTATTTTTTGCTTTTTAAAAAGAACCTGACTATAGAAAAGTTATTATAGTGACAGGGAAGGTCAAAACACAAACTTAGAAGACAACAAAGTCAAAATTGCTACATCCAAAGAAAAAATGTAAATTAGTCTCAGGTCATGGAAGAACTCAAAAAGAATTTTAAAAATCAACTTAGAGCAGTAGAGGAAAAATTGAGAAAAGAAATGAGAGTAAAACTCATGGGGGAAAAAGAGTCAACAGCCTGGTAAAGGAGGCACAAAAAATACTGAAGAAAATAGCACCTTATAAGACAGAATAGGCCAAATAGTAAAAGAGGCACGAAAAATCCACTATAGAGAAGATCTCCTTAAAAAGCAGAATTGACCAAATGGAAAAGGAGGTACAAAAGCTCGATTTAAAAAATTCCTTAAAAATTAGAATTGGGCAAGTGGAAGTTAATGACTCCATGAGACATCAAGAGGAAAAAAAATAAAATCAAAATGATGGAAAAAGAGAAGAAAATATAAAACATTTCATTGAAAAACAACTGACCTGAAAAACAGATCCAGGAGAGGTAACTTAGGAATTTTTGGACTACCTGAAAGCGATGATCAAAAAAATAGCATAGATATCATCTTTCAATAAATTATCAAGGAAAACTGACCCAATATTCTAGAATCAGAGGGAAAAATAGACATTGAAAAAAATCCACTGATCACCCCCTAAAAGAGATCCCCAAATGAAAACTCCCAGGAATATTATAGCCAAATTTCAGAGCTCCCAGATCAAAAGGAAAATATTGCAAGCAGTCAGAAAGAAACAATTCAAATACTGTGAAGCCACTGTCAAGATCACACAAGATTTAGCAGCTTCTACATTATAGGACTGGAGGGCTTAGAATATGATATTCCAGAAGGCAAAGGAGCTAGGATTACAACTAAGAATCACTTACGCAGCAAAACTAAATATAATCCTTCAAGGAGAAAAATAGATATTCAATTAAATAGAGGACTTTCAAGCATTTCTGATTAAAATACCAGAGCTAAAGAGCAAATTTGACTTTCACATACAAAATTCAAGAGCAACATAAAAAAGTAAACAGAAAAGAGAAATCACAAGTTATTCAATAAGATCAAACTTATAACTCCTAAGTACTTTCTCATTATTAGGGCAGTTAGAAGGAATGTAAATAGACAGAGGGCACAGGTATGAATTGAATATGATGGGATGATATCTAAAAAAATAAAAGGGGTGAAAAAGATGAATGCACTGGGAGAAGGGGCAAATTGTCTCACATAAAAGAGGTGTAAAAGAGTTTTAACAGGAAGAGGGGATGGGGGAGGGGAAGACTTGAACTTTACTCTCATCCAAATTAACTCAAAAAGGGAATACCATACACAATCAGTTGGGTATAGAAATTTATCTTACCCTGCAAGAAAGTAGAAGGGAGGCAAAGCTGATAGAAGGGAGAGCAGATTGAGGGACGTGATAGAAGCAAAACACTTTTGAGTGCACAGAGTAAAAGGAAAGAGAGAGTAGAATAAATTAGAGGAAATAATATGAGAGAAATATAGTTAATAATCATAACTGTGAAAACTTTTTTACAGCAAGTTTCTCTGATATAAGCTTTATTTCTCAAATACATAGAGAACTGAATCAAATTTGTAAAAATAATAGCCATTCCCCAATTGACAAATGGCTAAAGAATATGAACAGGAAATCTTCAGACAAAGTAATCAAGGCTGTTGATAGCCATATGAAAAAATGCTCTAAATCACCACGGATTAAAGAAATGCAAATTAAAACAATTCCAAGGTAGCACCTCACACTTATACAATTGGCTGATATGACAGAAAAGGACAATGACAAACTTTGGAGGGGATATGGGAAAATTGAGACACTAATGTTGTGAACTGATCCAGCCATTCTGTAGAGCAATTTGAAACTTTGCCCAAAGAGCTATAAAACCATACCTACCTTTTGACCCAGCAATACCTCTACTACGCCTTTGTCCCAAAGAGATAAAAAGCAAAAGCAAAAGGACCTACGTGTATAACAATACTTATAGCAGTTCTTTTCTGGTGGCAAAGAACTGGAAACTGAGGAGAGACCCATCAGTTGGGGAGTGGCTGAACGAGTTGTGGTATGTGATTGTGATGGAATACTCCTCGCTACAAGAAATGATGAGTAGGGTGCTCTCAGAAAAACTTGGATTTACATGGATTGATGCTAAGTGAAGCGAGCAGAACCAGAAGAATATTGTGCATGGTAACAGCAATACTGTACAATGATGAACTGTGAACAACTTGGACATCCTCAGCAATACAATAGCCCAAGACAATTCTGAAGGACTTATGATGAAAAATGTTATCCATCCCCAGAGAAAGAGCTGGTGGAGTCTGAATGCAGAGTGAAGCATACTTTTTTACTTTATTTTTCTTGGTTCATTTTTGTCTGAGTTTTCTTTCACAACATGACTAATATGGAAATATGTTTTGCATGACTGCACATGTATAACCTATATCAAACTGCTTGCCTTCTCAATGAGAGGGGAGAGGACAGAAGAAGAGAGAGACTTTGGAACTCAACATTTTTTGAAAAGCATTTTTAAAAATGTTACATGTAATTGGGGAAAGAAATAAAATACTAAATAAACATAGTGGGGGAAAAAAGACTTAAGAAGGCAAGTGGATCTGTTTAACTTCTGATAGGGTGCAAGTTGTAAGAAATTCCCTTCAAAGAGACAAGAGACAATATTATAGTTGCTTTAAAAAAAACAAAACCAAACAACTGTTTAATAAAATCTATGTTACTTTAAAAAAAGAGAGAGAGAGAAATCAAATAACTATTTGGAAAGCGAGGGAGTGATTAAATTAAAAACCTGCAGTTCTCAATTGTGAGATATCCTGAGCAAATGGGTTTTTCTACTCGTATGTTTCCCTGCCAGGTTTCTGTAGAATGGTGCTTTCTCCCTCTTCTCTTCTCTCCTCACACTCCACTGATAGAAGACAGAGACCTGGGTTTATGTGCAGATTGTGATGTATTTATTATTACCCCATTTGCTTTAATACATGACAGCAGCTTGTGTCCTTAAAACTTCTGCCCAAGGGGGAGTCTTTTATAGCCCCCTTGTTCCTAGCATTATTGATGCTGGCTCTCTGCATCCTACTTTTTAGAGGTTTTGAGCAGACCTTAAAAGCACTATATAAATGTTATTATTATTATTATGAGTATGTCAGTGGTATGGCACAATAAGATTGGACTGTTCATCTTACTTGTCTCTGCTGCAAAAGACTCTTCTATCTGAGTCAAGATAAACATTGTCTATGAAGTTATAGATTTGGGGGAGATTTTTTTTATAGGTAAACAGGAAAATAAACAGTTGGTATGAATTCAAGTATCCTAAAGGACTTCTTTTTATCCCTAAATTACTCCATCAATGGCTTTATAGCACTCCCTGGACACACTTTCTAGTAAGTAATGTCAATACATGTCCATTTGCCAAGGTAGCATTTGCAGTTACAATTGTAATCTCAGGATTTGAAGTTCAAAGAGAAAAACCTTTTCCCTCCAAATGATCTGTCTCTTGTGATGTTTAAGCCAGAAAGCAGACTTGAGTAATACATGGTAGTTCTTAAAGGGGTACAGACAAGAGGAGAAGGAATTAAGACCTAAATAGGTGAGCAGCAGCAGTAACAATGGGGTCATACTCTCCAACCCTACTGAAGACCTAATGAGCTGAGTCAGAAAGAATTGACTGTTTTGGAACAATAGGAGAAAGCAGAAACCCAAAGGCATGCTGAGCTGCAGCAGAGGAGGGGAGAAATCAAGGAGGGAGGGCCATCAGCTCCTACAAGAATCTTGGAGAAGACCAAGATGGAGATTTCAAGTTGTGCTTACCTCTTTATAAGGATCCAGGGAAGTTCCAAGAAAAGGTATAATCTTTTTCTTTTACCATTTTGTCATTAACAGAAACTGCAACATACTCATTGTTTCTGTATTCCAATGTTTCAGGCAACCTGAATTTTTTTTCCAAGGGTTAGGAAGAGATCAACATAAATTTAAATTAGGCCAGAAAGGCTTAAATATTGGGCATTTTCCTAAATGAGGGTTCTGAACCATTGTCATTGTACTAGTTTTGCTTTTAACACTTTTTACCTGTAAACGATATTTTTAAAATTTTTT
>CM053586.1:229900712-229917583 GCA_028646515.1 Pseudochirops corinnae
AGATAGATAGATAGATAGATAGATAGATAGATAGATAGATAGACCAACCAATACTCTTCTCTGAAATAGGACAGTGAAGAAGTGAACATCTGGCAACAACCTTTGTCCTGCTTCCCACAAAGGTTAATACGTCAGTCTCCCTAGAGATGGGGTGGGCCAGATCCAAGAGGTTAATATCCAAACAAATCTTCACAACACAGGCTGCTGAGAGTCCCTGTGGTCTACTACAACCAATGACAACAGAATCTGCTAGAACTTAGTCATTGACTCTTTCTATGTAGCCTGTTCCAAATGTAACACAAGTACAAGGTATTAATAGGTTATATGTAGGCCAGTTAATTCCTGTGGCACAAATTGAGCAAGGCTAGACAGGTGTTCAATGTTAGATGATGAGATAAGTTAGATAAAGATCTGGTCATATCATCCCTTTGCTTAAAAATCTTCATTGGAAGTAAAGTTCTATGTGTTGCTTGGTATTCAAGGCTTTCATAATCTCTTTGTCACCCTATCTACCTTTTAAGCTGTGTGCCTTGTATTTTTCTCTCCCAAGCATTCTACATTCTGCCAAACCAGGCTATCCTTTAGTTCCTGAATACTCACTTACATATGCCTTTGCTCATGCTGTTACTTGAATCTACGATGATCTCCCTCTTCTTTTTTGCCTATTGAATTTCTAATCATTTTTAAGACCCAACTCCAGTGCCATCTGCTTCAGGAAGCTGTCCCTGCTCCCTCTAGTCAGTAACGAAGTCCCCTCCCTCCCTGTTTCACTTGGAATTTTGTTTCGGCTCTCTAACAAACTGATTGCATAATAGTGAATATTATAGACATATGTAGTTTTGCATTATTCCCCTACTAGGCGATAGGCCCCTTGAAGGCAGCTAAATTTTGTATTTCCCCCAGTGCCGAGCGCAGCTCTGAACACAATAGGTTCTTAATATATTTTGAATTAAACTTAATTAGATCAACCACTGAATAATGTAATCCTGGGTTGACAATTCAGTCCTCAAGTAGAACTCATGCTGACTCTCTTCCTGGAATCAGAAACTTTCTGATTACACCTGCTTTAGCAATTCTGCTTTGGGGCTTTTGAGTGGCAGTGTGCAAGCTTGCTTGCTGGACTTTTTGCCTTGTTTCAGACCCCACAAGCTTTTAATTCTGGCTTTTTCTAATTACTCTAGCTGAGAATGTATCTGCGCCTGCATCTTGTTAATCTACTCCCTCCTGCTGCATGCTGCTTCCTCAGCTTCACGATTTGGCTGGCTCTTCCTTTCCTGACAAAGGAGAGAAAGGAAGAGAGAGAAAGGGATGGGGGAGTTATAGGGAGACGAAGAAAAAGGGAAAGAGTAAGGGAGAGAAGGGAGGAGGGAGGGAGAGAGAGAAGGAGAAACAGAGAGTAAGGGAGAAAGAGGTAAAGAGAGGAAGAAGGGAGAAATTGGAGAGAGAGACAGAGAGAGACAGAGAGGGAAAGAAAGACAAGAGAGAGACGGGGAGAGGGAGAGAGAGAGAAAGAGAGAGAGAGAGAGAGAGAGAGAGAGAGAGAGAGAGAGAGAGAGAGAATCTCATGACTCTCTTTTTCCAATTTGAAGTCAGTTCCCTTAGTAACCAAGCTCCGGCCTCCCTTATCTACCCTTTCTACCTTACCAATGTCTGTCTAATCTTCGAAAGAGTTATAGAAAAGCTAATCTCTGTATGAAAAAAAAAATCCCCATCCCACTTTTTTTGCAGAGGAGGGATGTCCATGAGTGTGGTACACTACACACATTTTCAGAATTTTGTGATGTATTGATTAGTTTTGCTGATTTTTTTTCTCTTTTTCTTTTCTTTAGAAATCCATTTATCATGTGGGGATAGCTCTCTGAGAGGGGGAAGGGGAAGAGATGAAGGGAAATTTTGGTTTGTAAAAAAAAAACCCAGAAGATAACAATAAAAATTTATTTAAAAAACCCTTATCTCTAGAGTTCTATACTTTATAACATATACCTGACAGAGATTTGTTTCTTTAAGGGGCTTTTCCATTACCCCCAAATATTTAAGAATACATTTAAGTACAACAGAACTATTTTAAAATAAAATTATACAATAGTTTCCTTACTTTTCTTACTCTTCCTTTGCCCTTCCTACCCTCCCTCCCCCCATGGCTTTCCTTCTGAAATGGACCATTTTTGCCAATAGGGCTAGCTAGTATCATGAGTAATAGAAGTATTCACTTGTCTATGTAATTGTTTTTCTGGGGTAAGATTTCCTCCTAAACAAAAATTGTATATATTGATCTAAGGATCATCAGCACAGGGCTGATATCAACCCAGGAGAGCTGTTGAAATCACCAAGGCAGATAATAGAGAGAGAGAAGAGAAGAGGGTCCAGGTTAGTATGATGATCTGAATGAAAATTCAGGAAAGGAGATTGAGAAGGATCAGTCAGATATCAAGGAAGAGAACCAGGACAGAGTTGTGTCATAAAAAAACTAGTGAGGAGGGAGTATCTCAGAGAAAAGGGTGATCAGCAGTGTCATAGAGAAGTAAAAAAAGAATGATGAATGAGAAATGGCCATTAGATTTGGCAATTTAGAGACTGCTGGTCACTTTGTAGGTGTCAATTTCAATTGAATAATGAAGTTGGAAGCCGGGCTACAGAGAATTTAAAATTGGGAGGAGAGGAAGCAGAGGCAGCAAGTGTTGATGATTTTCTCAAAGAGTTTAGAAGAAAAGAGATGTAGTATGATAGAAGGGATGGTAGGATTAGTTGTTGTTTTATTAAGATGTGGAAAATATGGGCATAAGTAGTGGATATGGAGAGGTTGAAGGTAAGAGAATGAGTGAGGATGGAGGTAGGAGCAATCTGTTGGTGAAGACAAGAGGGAATGGGATCGAAGATACTTGCTGAGGGCTTTACCTTGACAAGAAGTTGCGATCTCTTCAGGAGAAATAGGGGTGAAGGACATCGTGATCAATAGCATCTGAGTAATGTGGAATAAGGAGGAGAGAAGGGAAAGTCTTATTGAATGGCCTAAATTTCTCAGAGGAATATGAGGAATAGGTAAGGGGGAGCAGGGTTAGGTGTGCTATGGAAAGCTTGAGGAGGAATGAAAACATTTGGTATTATTCCAAAAATGTTGGTATTATTATGATGAGTGGGAGTGCCATTAAGTTGCCTTGCTGTAATCAGGGCCCAGTTGAGGTATAATATAAATTTATGATTGAGTCAATCAACATGGATGACAGATGTCAAGTTACCTACACCACAAAATTATAGTGAGGATCAAGTACTACATAAATGTTAGTTTTATTATTATTATTAATTATTAATAATATTGTTCCATGTTAAATGCAAATAGCATGGGGACAAAAAACATTTTAATTTTTTAATAAGTAATTTCCATCTCAATGTGACTAAGTTTGTCAGATTCCTTTCTTAAAGTAGATTGTTTCCTTTAGGAAAGAGGGTAGACAATACAGAGCTACCTGGAGGGAGAGAGCTTGGTGAGTTAGGATAGGGAGAGAAAAGAGAAAGGGGAAGGAGAAGGGGTGGAAAGTGGGGCGATATTAAAGACATATTTCTATTTCACAATTTTATTTGGTTCATTTCTGTGGTTCTATTATTCTAGTCTCTCAGGCTCAAATTAGACTCAATTTTGACTCTTACCTCTCCTTTCTCCCTTTAATCTAATCTGTCACCAATTCTTGTTTCTTCCCTTAAAGTATCTCAGATTCACCATTTGCTCTCTGTTCTACCTGCCAATACCCTGGTTTAGGTGCTTATCTTCTTATCCCCTGTTACTTCAAGTCTCCTACATGTTCTCCCTGGCTCTAGGTTCTCTTCCCTTCAGCTGATTTTGCACAGTCTCCCTGAGTTAGGCTTTTTAAAATATCCCTTTTATCATCACATTACCCTGCTCAAGAATCTGTAATGGCTCCCTACTGCCAAACACAAACTCCTCTGCCAGGCTTTCAGAGCTAAGCTGGATCTTCCTCCATGCCGTCTTTTGAGTCACATGATCTTTTACTCTAATGAGGCTCATCTCTCACCGTCCTCCTAACTTCATTAATACCTCGCAAGATCTGTGATTTTACTGATGGGTACTGTCTCTGCCAATGCAAATAGCAGCCCATCTATAATATTTTTCAGGAAGTGCTATGGACAAAACAAAACAAAAATAAAAACAAAAAAACTTCATCACCAGGTCAAGCTCTCAACTCAGATTCTGAGTTTTGCTAGGCTGATTCTTGGATGACAGATGTCAAGTTACTCTTGCTGCTGGACTTAAATGACTCAGGAAGAGAGAGTGAGGTTGACAACTTTGCGCAATTCTTCCTCTCTTAAATTAATTTCACCCACAAGTCAAGACATTATTCTGTAATGTCACTGGTCTTCTTTGAAAATGAAGGAGGAACAACAACAATTGCTAAGCCCTTCTAGCTTTGTAGATGCTCCCAGATGTTGCACTTCTCCTGCAAGGTCTTCAAAACTTAAAGGTCACCTGTAGTAGGGCTTTAGTGGAGGGTACCCAATATATACCAAATAATGTGTGTTATCTCATGAGTAATTAATAGATGAAAATATGAGGATAACAAGTGGACATGAAATCAAACAGATCTGTCACCATTTCTGCGGTGAGCTGTTCTCATTAGCAATGAGAGAAATAATAATTCTGACCTTGGTATCTTTTCAAAGAAATCCTCTGTGCCTTGGTTTCCTTCGTTTGTAAAAGATAGGGACTCAAAATGATCTCTGAGGTAACTTGTAACTCTGAAATTCTATGATTCTCTTCTTTCTGACTAAAATGCCTTTCTCCCTTATCCCCAAACAGACAAATCCTATCTTTTATTCAAAACCCACTTCAGTTTCTGTTTCCTTTATGACTGGTCTTTTCCTTACTTGTTTGGTCCATCCAGGCCTCTCCTTTCTTTAAGCTGTTGTATATGTATCATCAATATATATAGTTTCTCTCTCTCTCTCTTTCTCTCTCCATATATATATATATACACACACACAAATATATATACATACACACACACGCACGCACATATATATATTAGCATTCACTTCACTATTTCATGTGAACTTGTTTATTGATTTATAATCTTCTTTTGGAGACTTCCCCTCCTTAAGAATCTACCCTCTTTAAGATATTTCAAAAATCCTTCTCCAATTGACTTTAAAATTATGAAACTTCCAGAACAGATTATTTTCTGTTTGGTTCTGACTGGATACAGCTGGGTTTTTTTCTCTTGATTTCACCTTCTTGAGTGCCATTTCTACTTTGTTGTGTAGTACACCAAGTTTTTCCATGGTAGAGTGCAATGTGGTCCTTTTGTTATCATTGTTGGTCAAAACAGAGAACCATAGAAATGATGACTGACCTGTTCAATTTCATGTCTATTTGTTATCCTTTCATATTCACCTATAAATTTTCATGGGTTTATTTGAGTAACGTGGCTGACACACTGAAATTCATTTCATTTTCTCTTAAAATGTTTTATTGATGATTTTTTTCTTAAAACAGCACTACTGTTTCCAATAGCCAGTCCCTTCAGTAGAACTTTCCCTTGTCAAAAAAGAAAAACATTTAGGCAAAACAAACTGACCTGTTAACAAAATAAAAGAAAAAAAACATTTAAGTAAAACAAACTGACTTATTAGCCAAACACGATCTCACATATAGTATTCTGTACAGCTTCAAGTTCATTTTATCCTTGATTTAATTTTGTATTTCTATGAAGCAATGAAGCTAATAATCTTTTATCTTCCTGATAATATTTTACAAATGAGCAGAAGTATACTTATTACAAATTATGAGGCAGCTAGGGACTGCAGTGGATAGAGCCCTAGACCTGGAGTCAGGAGGACCTGAGTTCAGATCTGGCCTCAAACACTCACTAGCTGTGTGATCCTGGGCAATTCCCTTAACCTGTGTGCCTCAGTTACCTCAATTGAAAAGGGGGGTAATAACCGTACCTACCTACCAGGGTTGTTGTGAAAATCAAGTGAGATAATATTTGTGAAGTGTTTAGGACAGTGCCCAACACATAAGAAGCTCTCTACAAATGTTTGTTTCATTTCTTCAAAATGAGATAATGTTTGTGAAGTGCTTAACACAGTGTATAGCTCCTCATAGGCACTCTACAAATGTTTATTCCTTCCCCTTCTTTGCCTCAACTGAAAAAAAAGGCAACTGGAAGATGTTAGCAGTTACTAACCTGTCCACCTACGTTTTTCATTTCTGTCTCTTCTCTCATCATCTTTATAAATTTAGGCACCCTTGTTGAAAATATCAGAAGAGAGTAATCAGGCCTTTTGTGAGGGATTTCCTATGGCATGCCATATCTTCATAGTCATCTAATTGATGGAGAGGTGTACAGAATGTATGATCCCACTGGGTCTAATTTGTGTTGAAGCTCCCAAAACATTGGATTTGGCAGAGCAATCTGCATTCCTAAAGAGTCTCTTCCATCAGGGAGTTTCCCATTCATGTTTTGATCACATAGCCATAGAGATAAGTTTATCCAATGCCTCTCTGATCATCACCTTCAAGTGAAAAGCCGAACAAAGAGATGTCAGCTCAGTGTCATAGAAGACATGCTATAGAAGATACAGGTAGAAGAGGTATTCTCTAGAGATGCTCTAGATGCTGATGTTCATAGATCATTTTTTGGTGAGTGCACTGATCCCCAGAACACTACTAGGCTCTTCTCAGTGAGATTCATCATCATTCCAAAGTGAGTGACTTAATCATCCATACAGGAAAATTCAAGTGGATGAAGAATAAATATCACCCAGATTACTTCATGCAGTAGTGTTGGGTAAGACAGATACTCTAAATGGGCAGTCAAACCAGAACTGCACAGGAGGAGAAAATAAGACAGGATTGGGTTTGGGAAATTATGCAACACTTTTCAGTGATCTTCAGCTGTAAAAATCTTCCTTTTTGCTACCTGTATTCTCCTAGATGGTGAGTTTTGGTGACAAGTTATAAAACATTATGAACCCAAATGATTATGTATTGCAGATAAGCCAAGGGCAATAGAGAGTCTGGTCATGGGTGTTAGGAGGTTGCAGCAATCATGATTTGTGAGGGAGAAAAAAGAGTCATAAAAGCATCACCCGGGACATACATGACCAGAAAAGGAGGTAAGAGCTCATGCAGCAATAATGAGGCATAACAATAGATGGACAGGTTGAGTGTTGTAGTCATATCCATGAAGTATTTAAATCCTTTACGACTTAGGGAGATATAGACAAAAAAATCACACTGGGGAAGAGGCCATGCATGGGTGGCTTGTGACCTGAACTGATAGAGGGAATTTTCATACCAAGAAATCCATTGGATTAAACAATTGTTTCATAAATTTGATTTACTTCTTAAAGAATGACTTCGGTCTTCTAATTCTTTTGTATTATACCAGGTAGGTAGATTATGGGCATAAAATGGATGCTTAATAAGCATTTATTATTTAATTAATCATGGAAGTAAAGAATGGCTATACATTTTATTCATTCGAGAAAATGTCCCTGCAGATAGGACTAAGGCAAGTCAATGAGCATTTATAGAGTTTGTTACTTGCCAGGAACCGTGCTAAAGGCTAGACCTGCAGCAGTTCTCAACCTGTGGGTCGCAACCCCTTTGAGGGTTGAACGACCCTTTCACAGGGATCACAGGGGTTGCCTAAGACCCTCGGGAAAACATATATTTCCAATGGTCTTAGGAACGGAGACACGGCTCCTCTATCCGTCTCCAGGCGGATCCACCTACGTGCAGATATGCCCACACACAAGTATTAAAGGGTCACGGCATTAGGAAGGTTGAGAACCACTGGACTAGAGAGACCAAAAAAAACCAACCCAAAGATAGTCTGCCCCCAAGGAGTACACAATCAAGGCAATAAGCAGGCTAACACATATAAATAAGCTATATTCAGGTAAATAGGAAATTATTAAGAGAGGAAAGGCAGTGGAATTAAGAAGGATTAGAGTCTTTCTGCAGAGTATAGGGTTATAGTTGAGAGTTAAAGGAAGGCAGGAAAGCCAGTAGGTGGAGAAGAGGAGGGAGAGCATTGCAGGCACAGGGACTTTCTTTGCTTCTACAACTGAGGTTCACAACTTTTGTTGTATCAGGGACTCCTTTGGCATTCTGGTGAAACCCATGGCCCCTTTCTTGGAGTCATGTTTTTAAATGCCTGAAATAAAATATGTAGGACTGCAAGGAAAACCAATTCTATTGAAATACAGTTATTGAAAATATATGGAGTGTCTTGGCGGTAAAAGGAGGCCCATGTACACGATGGGGAGTAAGGTGTAAGAAGAGCAGAAAAGTAGAAGGTAGCTAGGTTACAGAGGATTTTGTATTTGATCCTGGAGGCAATGAGGGGGACACTGGAGTTTTTGAGTAGAGCTGGTGAGGGAGTGTAATATGGTTAGACCCAGGTATGAGGAAAATCTCTTTGGTGACTGAATGAAGGAGTAAGGACATCCACCACTGATGTTGGCTCTGTAGACAGAAGGCAGTAGAGAATGTGGAAAGAGCAAAATACAAGTCAATGCTATGAGAGAAAGAGAGGCAAAGAGATGGAGGGGGTGGGGGGAGGGTACAAAGGGGGGTAGTGAGAGTCAGACAGACAGAGACAGAGAGACACACAAAGAGAGGCAGAGAGAGACACAGAGAGAGAGACAGAGACAGAGACAGAGAAAGAGAGAGGGTGGGGGAGGGACTCAAAAGTCTTTGTCAAGGATGCAGTTGTTGCTGACCTTGTGTTACAATCATTACTGTTTTGCCCTTTGGTGAATTCCGTATATAAGACCTCAAGTAGTTTAGTGGACAATTTTATTAATGGAACTTTCCCCAGGGATATTCATGACACAAGAAAACACAAACATAGATATGCAAGAAAAAGTTGTCTATGTAGTCAAACTTTTCAGAACTATGCTGCTTTCCCAATAAAATTTCAGCTAACTTCCCCTCTATCTTAGACCTTAGAGGTCACCTAGCTGAACCACTTCATTTTATAGTTGAGGAACCCAGAGAAGGGAAATGACTTGCTCAGGGTCACACTGATCTAAATGACAGAAGCAAGACTTGAATTCAGATCCTCTGACTCCAAATTCAGTGTTCTTCCCATTGTGCCACACTGCCTCAGCCATAGTAGAAGGGACAGGTCAGGGAACACAAAGCCAGAGGTCTGGGCTTTCTCTGTTTCTATAATTGAATCTCCTAACATTTGCTATGTCAGGGACTCCTTTGGCATTCTAGTGAAACCCCATGGACCCTTTCTTAGAATCATGTTTTTAAACGGATAAAATAAAATATGTAGGATTGCAAGAGAAGCTAATTCTATTGAAATACAGTTATTGAAAAAATGTTTTTAAATGCACAGACTTCAGGTTAAGAATCCCGGTTCTCTGAGCTGCCTACCAGCAGCCTCTGAGTGGGAGAGAGACGACTTGCCTTTTGTCAGACGTGTTGGCAGCAGCTGCTACCTTCCTGCCTCCACGCTGATCTGCTCTGCCTTCCTACATGTGACAACAATGGCTTTGCTGAGGTTTAAGATAGAGTCTGTGTCTTCCTCGTGTCCTGCTTTGTACAGTCTCATTCATTAGAGGACGAAACCTATATTGCCTAGGAAAGAATCTTAAGGAACCACAGAGTTGGTTGAAAAAACAGGAAAAAAAATGAATGAGGTTTCTTGTTAGAATAAAATCTCTTTTATCTTTGAGGTTCATTTGTGGTATGTTCTAATCCCTCCAGTCGAGTCCTAGCTGTTGGCATGGCAATGACCCTCGGGTTTTTAAAGGCTACATTATAAACTCCACTAGATCTTCTCCAGTTAGAATAACAATAAGTAATAGTAATAAGTAACATTTTATAAAGCACTTACTATATGCCAGGTATTGTGCTAAGTGGTTTATCATTATTATCTCATTGGGTCCTTACAACAATCCTGGGAGGGAGGTGTTGTTACTATCCCCATGAGGAAAGTGAGGCAAACCAAGGGTTAAGTGCCTCACTTGTCCATGGTCCACACAGCTGGTAGGTGTTTGAGGTGGTCTGACTCTAGTCCCACTGTAACACCTAGCTTCCTCCAAGAAAGGCTTTGTACGTGACCGTTCTGATATCTTTCTTTATGTTGTGGGGTTCTCAATCTTTTTTGGGGGGTGGTCTCAAAGATTTCTTTGGCAGTCTGGCAAAACCTATGGACCCCTTCTTGGAAAGTGCACAAAATAAAATACATAGAATTACAAAGGACCCGAATTATATTGAAAAAGAGTTATTAAAAATTTTTTTAAAACATGTTCATGGATGCCAGGTTAAAAGGACCTGTGATAGAGAACCAGTCTAGTGAAATCTATAGGGGTTTATCACCAGAAAGCTGACCACCAGACATATGGATTACTATGGCCACAGCAACCCATGAAGGCCAGCTGTTAACATAAGTTGCAATCTACATTAGTGGAGAAACTAACCAGTCATGCAATGAAATGATAGATCTATTGAAATACTGAAGAATCCTCCAGGCATTTATTACCCGAGGTTAGGAAGAATCATCAATGCTTTCTAAGGGTCTCAATCATATATCTATCTATATCTACATCTATATCTACACACATACACAACACACTCATACATACACACACATGTGCATATATGCACATATGCATGTGTATATGTATGTATGCACACACATATACTATATACATGTATATGTATGCAAACATGTATATAGGTGGCCCTATATACATATAAACACACATATATATCTATTTGCCTTAATTCCTTTATTCTTTCCTTCTAGCTTAGAGAAAATGCATTGTGCATAAAGGAGATGCAAAAAAGTCAGAAGATGATTAAATTTATTTTTGAACACGTTAATTCTTTATCAACTCTATTTTCAGAGGGCATCACTGTATTACATTAATGCCTCAAGTTGCTAACAATACCAGCTGGTATGGCAAGCACTGGCATCTCTCCAGAGCAAAAGTACCAACTCATTGCTTCCCCCACTACTATACCATCCTTGCCACTCAACTGCAGATTGGATCTACTCACTTGGCACTCTTTTCTAAAGGGACAGAAAAAAAAAACCTTGCTTACTTTCTGTCACAGTGGTTAGCATTTAGGAGGATCCCTGGGCTTCTGCTGTTTTTACCAGTGTGTTTCCTTATGTCAAGTCACCTCATCTTAGCTGGAAATCTGTCCTTTTCTCCTTACTCAGGGAGAGGTTCATTAGACCTTTGCAGTTGCCTGCTGCTCTCCTCTCCCTGATGTGTCTGTGTAGGACTCCCCTCCTCCATCCTGAATATAATCATCAAACCTGGCTGCTGTTGTTAGAAACAAATGATTTTCAGATTGGTTATTTCTGGGTTGGAATTTTTCTGAGAGGTTGGCTATCTCCCTGAAACTCCTGCATTTCCTGAGAAGACATTCCTTTACTCATTGGGGTATATCATTTGTCTTATGCTTTCTTTTTGTTTCCCTCAGTGACCAGGAGGACTGTGCCAGGTGTGTTATAGAGATGCCCATTAAATACGCATTGGTTGTGTGATTCATTGATTCTCCTGAAGAGTCTAGTATTGGGTTTTCTCACACTAAGCCATAACCCTTTCAGTAACATTTAGATCTCCAAGAATTCAGTCTTCCAAAAGGAGAAACTGAGCTGCTTTTGGCATCTATTTATATTGAACTTGTCCAAAGTCATGCATTTTGTAAGACCAAAGAGCAAATGTGGCCATCAACAGAATTCTCTGTCAGTTTCTTTTTTTAAATCATTCTTAGAACACTAACTAATACCCTGCCTTAGAAGCATTTTAATTTATTGTTTTAAATAAATATTTCACTTGTGTGGATTTGTGTTTCTTCAATGGACTCATTGTACTTGGTCTCTTCCTTATCTCTTACCCTAGTATATCCATTCAGTTGCCAAGTGTTCCCAATTCTATCTCCACAGCATCGTTGGCATCCGTCCTATCCTTTCCACTCACATGGCTGCCATCCTAGTTCAGGCCCTCAATAGCGATATTTTTCCCTGCCTCTGCTCTCTCCCACATGCCTGTACCCAGCTAAAAAGTGGGTCTGACCAGGCCATTTTTCTCTTTAAGAAGCTTCTGTGACTCTGGGATAAAATTTAAACTTGCCTGTTTGACTTTTAAAGGTTTTTAGAAAATTTCATCCTTACTTAGCTTTCAAGATGGATTTCAGATTACCATAATTTTGTTCTTTGTTCTAGGCAATCTGTAACTTGCTTTTCCCCATTCACAACATTCCATCTACCACCTCAGTGTTTGTTGGTTTTTTTTTTCACGGACTATCTCCATGCCAGAAATATTCTCTCTCCTTGCCTCTATCTCGAGCTCCCCTGCAAGGCTCATCTCAGGTAACGCCTCCTACAATGAACCTTTCCGTATTTCCCCAGTTGTTAGTACTCTCCACTTCCCCACCAGTCTCTTAGGAAGTACTCTATATTTGGTACTGGCTTCTTTGTGTACATGTTGAACTTCCCCCGAGCTCCCCATCCCCATTCTCTGATCCCCTGAATTTCAGCTCCTTAGGGTTTTTGTCTTTGTATTCCTAGAACATGGCATAGTATCTCAGTGCCTGGCACCCAGTAGACACTAAATAAATGTTGAATTGATTTGAGGATGTGAATTGTGGCTGAAGAATGGCAAGGCAAGGTAAGAAGGGAGGTAATGATTATGAATTCTAAAATACCTTTCAATTTCACTAAGACTGAATTATTTGGGATCTTAGAAGCAAAAAAACGCTCCTGAGGGAATCTCGGGTTGTAACTCTTCCCCAAGTGGATTGGAACAGGTATTTTATCTCCTATATCGAATTCACTTTTGTGTGTGTGTGTGCGTGCGTGCACACATATGTATGTATGAGAATAGTCACTGCATTTTGATTGCTAGGAAAGTATCACTGTGAAGAAAAAAGGAGAAACAATTCTTTTTTTTTTTTTTTTTTTTGCTTTTTGGAGGAGGGAAGGCAGGGGCATGGGGTTAAGTGACTCGCCCAAGGTCACACAGCTAGTAAGTGTTAAATGCCTGAGGTCACATTTGAACTCAGGTCCTCTTGACTCCAGGGCCAGTGCTCTATTCACTGACCCACCTAGCTGCCCCCAGAAATACTTCTTTGAGGAGGGTGAAAGCCCTGAGCAGATGCAGTACTCTTCATTTAAACAAAGTAGAATCATCTTTGGTTCATTAATATCTCTGGGATTTCAAGTTGAAATTTTAAAAAAAGCTATACCCTCTTGGTAACATCAGTCTCCTCTTCAGTATAGCTGCTATGTGGTCCTGGGAGAAAGATGTATATGTCTCTCCAATGTTTATCCCTCTTGCCACTTCTCCAGAATGAAAAGGGTTCTCAAATAGCTTAAGTGGATCAAACCAGACAGAGTCAGAGCTAAGAGTTCTTTTGTCATTTTCAAGGGTTGTCTGTGGTTTGGGACAATGAAGCTAACTTTTCTAAATAAACCCAACTGCCATTTCCACAAAGGCTGTCTGATGCAGCCTTTTTGCAACAAGCAAAAACTTGTTCATAGAATCAGAGCATGGAAAAGGAGGTTATAGAATATCTAGCTTAAGCCCTTCCATTTACAGATGAGGAAACTGAGACCTAGAGAAGTTATCCAATCTTATAAGGTTGGTCAGATGTTGTTGAGTTGTATCTGACTCTTTGTGACCCTATTTGGGGTTTTCTTGGCAAAGATACTGGAGTAGTTTGCCACTTCCTTTTCCAGATCATTTTACAGATGGGGAAAGTGAGGCAAACAGGGTTACATGACTTGCCCAGGGTCACACGACTTGCCCAGAGTCACACAGCTAATAAATATCTGAGACTGGATTTGCATTTAGGTCTTCCTGGCACCAGGCTCACTTTTCTATCCACCCTAGCCAGTTAACTAACAGACTATGTGTTTCCTGCTTTCAGTTCCAATGATCTTTTCACTTCACTGCCGCCTGCCCCTTTCACACAAAGTACCTTAGAAGCACTGAGGTGGTAGTCCTGAGCCTGAAGTCATAAAGACCTGAGTTCAAATCCAGTCTTAGACATTTACTAATTGTGTGAACCTGACCAAGTCACTTAACCCCTGTCTACCTCAGTTTCCTCAACTGTAAAATGGGGGATAATAATTCACAGGGTTTTTGTGAGGATCAAATGAGATAATATTTGTCAAAAAGTGCTGAGCATAGTGCTTGGCACATAGTAGGTTTGTTTCCTTCCCTTAGGTCTAAGGCTTACTATACTGCCCCTCCCCCCTTTACACACAGTTGTACTTCCATTGGTGAGTATCGTGTACATTCAGCTGTTCAGTCATTTTTCAGTCATGTCTGACTCTTCATTACCTCATTTTGGAGTTTTCTTATCAGAGATATTGGAGTGGTTTGTCATTTCCTTCTCCAGCTCAATTTATAGGTGAAGAAATTGAGGCAAACAGGGTTCAGTGACTTGCCCAAGGTCACACTAGTAGTATCTGAGGCCAGATTTGTACTCCTGAAGATGAGTCTTCCTGACTCTGGGGCCAGCGCTCTATCCACTGTGCTACCTAAATACCCTGATCAGATACACAGTAGACATTTAATAAATGTGCGTTGACTTAGGCTGAATCATTAAAGCCCAGCAATGTTCATTCTTCCCATTCTGAAATAAGCTCATTGGAAAGATGGCTCAGGGAAGGTTTTCTCGTGCACCATACTTTGCCCATAATTTTCCTGATTGGCATTGCCCAAGCTTATCTTTCTCTTAGTGATCCCATTCTCTAGACATTCCATCTTTCCCCCACCCCTCTGCTTCTGGCAGACTAAATTCCCTGGAGGAAACATGGGTTATGCTAATTACATTCTGACAACCTTGGGAGACAGATTCTTCAGACAATTTGGTAAGCCAACTGATTTTTTTTAATCCATTAAGAGGAGAAGAATCTGGGGCCAAGGCCAGGCTCAGAGGCAGTATGTCATCCACCTCTCTGAGCATGACTTAGATGCAGGTTGGCCCATAAAAGCTGGGTCTTGTCAGGTTTTTTGGCAGTCAAAGAATGGGTTCCTCAGAGTATCGGAAAATAGAAAAAAATCAGCCTTTTGGGCAATGACCAAGAGGGAAAGGAGCTTAATTCAGACATACCTGGAAGCACTTAGGCCCTGTGGCAGAATGACTCCATTCTCTGTTCTTTATGAGGTATCATCATAGCTAATGGAACCAATCATCTCTGGGACAGCATTTATGCGAATTCATGGAAATCCTGCCTCTGGCCTGCATTACACATGTAGATTTCCCAAAGAATTGGTGGAAGAACTACTTCTGGTAACAGACTGATCAGGATGAAACTCTATCAGTTTTCATTCAAGATGTTAATATATTTCTTCTACATGATAAAACCTTTAGCGGCAAAGAAAAGTCTCCAATATCTTGGCCATAGGCTCAAGTGTGGAAAAAAGACCCAGTTATCGACCAGATCTATATCCTTCTGACCAACGCTCTTTCCCAGTGTCTTGCTTCTTGAACCTACAGGTTTGCTGGGGTTTTTTTCTTCAAATAATCACTTTTGACCTGTAGGCTTGAACTTTGGAGGTTCTCCTCTTACTCGCCAGGTTAATTATCTGTGAAAACTAAAGGGTAGCTTTTTGGGAACAATGAAAATGGTGAACTTCTGCCACTTGATAGATTTATTCCCGGAATTGGCCTACTTTTTTCTCATAACTTTATTTGACCTTTTCAAGACATTTATTCTCAACCAGCCCAGTAGAAACTTTTTTTTTTTTGCTTTCTTTTGATATAAATAGCATATCTTATTGAATTTGCAATGTATCTGGTATTTTACCTATTTCAGTTTCAGTAGGTACCCATTTCCTTATGTGCCTTACACTTTTTTTTTAATGTTTCATGATTTAACTGCTAAACAAAACTAACCTAGTTTCTGCTAATTTGATTAGTTCCCAAAGAATTCACATATAATGAAACTTTTAATTCCTTTTCTCTTCTCTATATTAACTTTAAAATAAGGTTGGCAATTTGTCTTCCTATACATGCTTTTCAGCCTGAAATCACCCTTAATGAAATTCCAACTTGATTTTTTTTTTTTTGTCCAATAATGCTTTTGGAATTGATCTTGGGCATCACAAATGAATACAGTTGCTCAGTGTTAGAAATTATCTGGGAGGGTCTTGCATTCAAGCTATCATGAAATTGCTAATTGCTAACCTCAATTAACTAGATTCCATGTGAAATGTTGGTGGGAAAAAGGAAGGCATTTCACTGAATTTCCAGAGTAACTGAGTGTAAAACCAGTAATTGTGAGTGTTACTGATGGGCATAGGACCTGGACCCCTGAAAAGCCCTTGAACTTGACATTTCCCTGAGGCATCCTACCCATCCTTTTAACTGCCCTTTCATTGAGGCCCTCAGTGTCTGCACCTGGCCCACTCCAGGTTACTTGCCACTCCTTGATCCCATCCAGATCTTCTCACAGTCTTTCTGTATAAAAATACCAATCTTACCCCTATTAAATCATGCAGATTCTTAAAATCTGGCCCACTTATATTAGAGTCACAAATATCACAGATTCACTAGGAATCTTGCCCACCCAGCTGGTGTCATGATAAACTTGCTACTCGGACTGAAAGAAGGCTTGAGTGGTCAAATTCTTTTGAGGCAGACCTTCCCTGTACCCTTTCATTTTGGGGGTAGACAACATCTTTACTATTGTAGGAGGTGCAGTTGACTAGAAGACCCTGGTCACCATCTTCTTGTTAGAGTGCTAATCAGCCACACCCTGTTAAAACAATTAGCTCATTTTCTACCCTAGGGACAATGATCCTTCAGGTCTCTGTAATCACCTCCTCAACTCCTTTAAGTTGATATTATAGTATATTTACTATAT
>CM053586.1:229918083-229967063 GCA_028646515.1 Pseudochirops corinnae
GAGGACATAGGAGAGAATAGATTGTGGGAGGGGTTATACAATGGGATGGCTGTTTTGGGATGGTGGGTAGGGGAAAGATGGGGAGAAAATTTGTAACTCAAAATCTCGTGGAAATGAATGATGTAAACTAAAATAAATAAATAAAAGTTTAAAAAATTAAAAAAAAAAAAGAAAAAAAAAGGATATGTTTCTTCCTGACAACTGCTTTAGCTGCACCCTAGAAATTTTGGTATGTTGTCTCATAATTATAATTTTCTTTCACATAATCATTGTTTATGATTTGTTCTTTGACCCATTCATTATTTAAGATTTAATTTACGTCTACATTTGTGCCTTTTGGTTGTAGTCCATGAACTAATTCAGTACTCTTTTTATTGTGTTACAATCTGTAAAGGACGTGTTTACTATTTCAGCCTGTTTACATTAGTTTGCAATGTTATCGTATCACTTTCTGTAAAAGTTTCACGTGGTGCTGAGAAATACATATTTTAATAGACCCATTTAGAAGATGCCATAAATTTTTTAGCTCTACTTTCTACAGCAATTTTTTTCAGTTCCATCTTTTCCATTTTGTTTATCTTTCTGTTTGATTTGTATAACACTGAAAAGGCAACATTAAAATCTCATGCCACTATTGTCTTACTCTTTATGTCTCCTGGTGATTCAGCTGATCTTTCTTTCATGAATTTCAATGTTAAGGCATTTAGAAGATGTGTGAGATTGATATTAGTTTGTTATTTATGACTCTTTTTACTATTATATAGTTTATCTCTCTCTATGTTGTCAGTGTTTGGTTTTGCTTTTTTTAGATTCACCTAATGCATAGTAAATTTTGTTCCAGACCCACAGTTTTATTCTGCATATGACTTTGTTTTTGAGGTGTATTTCTCCTAAGCAACAGATTGTGGAGTTTTGTTTCCTGATTCAATTTGTCATTCTTTTTCATTTTATTAGTCTTATCTGGTCATATAAAATTATGAGAGGTTTATATATGCCTCCATTTTTCTCCAATACTTTATTTTTTTTCCAAATAAGAATTTTCTCCTTTAACTCTGTAAACATAATAACTTATCTCTTCAGTTATATTTGCTTAGACTAAGACAACTCTATTCCTACCAATTTTCTTTCCTTTACCATAATACCCCTCCCCAACTTTGTTACTCTTTGTCTAGTTTTTAAGTTTTGCTTACTAGTTCCCTTTTTAAAATTTTATCTAGTCAGTTAAATCTACTTCATTTTTCTCTCTCAACAGTCAAGTAAAGCTCCTCTTTCTCTACTCCCTTTCAACTTATTTCGTTTGTTAGTCTTTAAAATGCCATCTTATTACTTTTTTTTCCTAAAAAGGATTTCTTTCCCTTGTACTCTTAATTACTTATCTTCTCATTCTGTCTATTCTTGTAATGTTAATGGGATATAAGATCTTTCTCAACCATTAATAGCCCTCACTTGGAGTCCATTAAGGGAAGCTTGCTTAGGGAAAGCTTGCTTGTAGGAAGTCTTTCACACCTTTTGTAAATTTCTAATTAGGCACTGAGTCAGGAGGGTTGTGATGCCCTCTGGCTCTAAAAATAAGTATATATACTCTGAGGTTAACATTTTATTTTGGGGTTCACTCATTGGAAGAATGTTCCTGTGATTTGGCCAGATGAGAATCTGTGTAGCTGTTAAGGAGCCTCCCAACTTTGGAAAATCCAGATGTTGGCACTTCTCTCTCTGGTAACTATGTGACTGCCTTTGTCAGACATTTGGATCTGTCTTTTGATTTTGTGTGAATTTCTCAGACAATTAGAAGCCCTGTCGGTTGGTCTTTATTTCTCTGCTTGGATTTTCCCTATTTTCTTTGTTTGGATTTTCTCTAAAGTTCAGGGTGCTGATTTTTCCCCTGAACTAATGAATGTAATTTAAAAAGATTGTTGATCCCCTTGAACAGCTATCTTTTTTAGTAAAGCAGATCTAAGAACTTGTGCTAGAGGCCATCCTGGGTATGCCAGTGTGGTTGCTGCTACAATTCTAGACTTAAGTTCTTTGGTTCATGACCCTTATATTTAACCTTTCTTGTCTCTTTTTCCCCATGGAATTAAAGCTTCTAAGGTACCTATTTTGGGTTCTCTCTTCTAAACTGTTTCTTTACTACTGCCTTATAAATCTTGATCCTTCACCCCCTTTTTCTGCCATGCCTCACTCTTAGGAACACCAATTCCTACAGCTGATAGAGAGAATATTGTGACCTCACACAACCCTCCCTCACTCAAATCAGAGACATCTGTAAGTCATGCCATCATTGATGCCATGATCCTCTTCGAAAGCAAAGGACAAACACAAACACAACAAAGAGAGAATATTGCCCCATGATAGATTGAATTTTTCCTGCATCCCTGATTGTTCAGTTCATTATTAACTTTATTATTTATCATTAACTTTACCCTCACCATAGCCATTTTCCCCCATTTGGCATAAAATCTTTCTGGGTCTATGCCTTCTGATTCTTCTGAGTGTCTGTTATACCAGGAAGACTGATTCCCCTTTTCCTGCAGCTGGATAAGTGAATTCTCTAAGGACCAAGTCCCTGCAGATTATATCCATTATAAGGTTTTCATTTCCCTTTATAGAATAGCTCTCTTCCCCAATGGGAGTGTTCATCAGTGGTCCAACCTCCTACTACTGAAAAACAACAGCAACAACTCCTCTCCCCAATTGCCTTGCCTCCTTGCCCATTCTTCTGCATGCTCTCTTCTTCCTGAGAGACTACAGGAGTTATTTTCTCTTCATTATTAACCTTTGACTTGACTAGAGTATAACACCTATTCCTCTCTATCTGCCTCCTTTTCTCTCTCCTTTTATGCACCCTCCCATTCTGTAGTTCAGTCCCACGACAACATTGATTCATTTGTAGGCGGGATGTTTTGAGGTTTGGTCCATGATGTTTCAGGCATGTTTCTCCATCATTGCTCCTCTTTGACTTCTACTTTCACTCTTAATCTCCATTTGTACTTTTAGAAATAAATTTAAATCCCTGTTGTTATTTTGATATTGTTGTTGTTGCCTGGATATTCATTTACCTTTCCTGTTTTACTGTCATCTGGGATGTTGACAAAGTAAATAATTTGCTTAAGTCCAGTTTTCTTTCTAGTAATGCTTAGAAAGTCTCTTTTTAATTGATCATCCATTTTGTAAAAAAAAATTTCTTTGTGGTTATTCTCCAGTTTACAAGACACGTCACTCTGGATTATCTCTCAAGCTCCTTTGCTCTTCAAATATATTATTCCACTGGCTTGTAGGTATAGTAGGGGAGGCAATAGAATAGTTGTATATTATTTAAATTTCCTTTCCTTTATATTTGAAGACTTTTCCCTGGTTGCTTGTGGAATTTGTTATCAGTAGAATTGTTAAATTTTATCACTATGTATAGGTTTTAGCTTGTTTTCTTGAAGTAATCTATGGATTCTTTCCATTGGCAAATTTTTGTTTTCTGTGTTCAAAACTTCTGGGATATTTTCTTGTATTATTTCTTGCGTTATCACGTTCAGGTTTTTTGACTTGTTTTGGTCTTCTGGAAGACCTATAATCCTTAAGTTGGATCTATGCATCCTGTCTTCTAGATCATATGTTTTCCTTGTAAGAAGATTGTTTTATTTTATTTATTTATTGCATTTTCCTTCTCTTCTTCTTAGTTGTCCTTCATTTCTGTGTATTTGCAGTCTCAATCAATTTATTCTCTTTTGTTTCTTTGGAGAGTCTTTCCACAATGGATTCAAGTTTATTCTGTCAATTATTCCTACCATGCTGTTTATAAATACTTTTACAATTTTTATTTCTCTTTTAAATGTTCACTAATACATAATTAATAATAATAAATTTATTATAAATTATTATAAAATTAATAATAATAAAAACGTGGTTAAACAATAAATAAATAAATAATTGGGCATTCAGTAATATCCTGCTGTGGTTCCTGTCCTCTTGGGAATCCACAGTGCACTATGCTTCACCAGGCATTGATTCATATCTCTTTGCCTTGAAATATTTGTTCATATTCTGGCTGATCTGGAGGCCATATTCCTTTCTGTTATTGATATCTTTTCTGTTGACTTATCTCCATGTGCTCAAAATATTTAACTGAATTTTCTTTCTCCTAAGATCTTTTGAAGATCTTTCCTTATAGTCTCATGATGCTCACTTTCTGACTCCTTCCCCTTTTATGGAATTTTCACTGGGGGCTGGATCTCAATGATCTCAGCAACCTCTGGTTTTTGCTTGTTTTTTTTTTTTCAATTATATCTGACTCTTTGTGACCCTATTTAGGGTTTTCTTGGCAGAGACACTGAAGTGATTTGCCATTTTCTTCTCCAGCTCATTTTGCAGATGAGGAAACTGAGGAAAACAGGATTAAGTGACTTGCCCAGGATCACACATCTAATAAGAGCCTGAGGACATACTTGAACCCAGGAAGATGAGTCTTCTAACTTCAGGCCTGGAACTTTATTCTCTGTCCCACCTAGCTGCCCCAGCCTCTTATATCCCTCAGCATTTCACATTTCACCACTTTTTGTTTCTGGACCAAGTGACTTCTTGGGGGACAGAATTGGCCCTGGCTAGCTGCTGGACTTCTTGCTTCAGACAGGCCTAGTAGATCCTTATATACTCTGGTATCCCACCCTAGGTCCCTCTATTTTTTAGTTCTCTGTCAGAACAGAGCTTCAACACAGAGAGCTGCATTCCCAGACAGAGCAAGTATTTGTGTTTGGTTTTGCACAGCACTTTGGGCAGCGTGGGGGAGAGGCATAGAATTGAGTTCTGTTATAAGCTGATGTTTTGGCTTCTACAGCCCTGCAAGACCATGGTGGGTTTAGGGGCTGAGTATGCTAAAGGTTAAGAATTAGCCTTCTCTGCTCTTAGTTCATTGAGTATTTTTACCTCTTTATGGTTCTTGGTGATCTAGACCACAGAGACAGCTGAAATTGCAAGCTGAATTTCAAGAGATAATTTGCACATACTTCCAATTTTGGAGATGTTTGAGAAGTCATGAAGATTGCATACAATGTCTAGTCTTCCATCTTATTGACTACATGATCCAGAAGACAAGTTGTCAAAGTAAAGTATGGGGCAAATGTGGAGCATATGTCAAGAAGAAGGACAATGATGGAATGAACAAGGAAAAATTGATTGATGTTCATTAGGTGAGGTTCAATGTACTTCTACACAAAATCTTCAGTGTGCTGTAGTGGATGGAATGCTAGACCTGGAATCAAGATGTTTGTTCCAATATTGCCATAGACACTGATAGCCTTCTGATTCACAGAAACTCACTTAGCTTCCCTGAGCCTCAGCTTCCTCATCTATAAAATGGGGATAATAAAAATACCAATGCCAAAAGGTTCTTTGGAGGTTCAAATGAGATGATGTATTTAAAGTGCTTTGCAAACATTAAAAGACCATACGAATGTAAATTATTATTCCTAAACATTTCAGGAGAAATTTAAATGATGGAATACTATTTTTGAAAATCTAAATTTTCTAATACTACTAAATTTTTATGGAGAAAAACTTGATTCTATGAAAAGAGTTGCTTATTAAGTCTGTGTTTAGCTCTATTTTTCCTCTTATAAAGAGATTCAAATACAGCTCCTGCACAGTAAGAGAGAAACAGTGTTTTTACCCATTATGACATATTTTTTGCTTTGTTTATTGTTAATTAGACCCAAATTAGGCCTCAAAAGGAAAAATCTTGTTAACATTCTGATTAGTGCTATTGGCGAGTTGCCAGCTGAAAAGCTCCTATTTCTTCCTTTGATAAAGACTGAAAGGGTAATAACAAATGGAAAAAATAAAATTATGGCTTCCTTCCCTTGCCAATCAAAATCATATATTTCCCAGATTACAAAATTACAACATTTGAAAGCTTGGGAAGAAAAGGACTGATTCTTGTTGGGTTTACGGAGATATTTTGGTTATCACTTTCATAAGCTTTCTATCCAAAATATCAAAAACATACTTAAAAGCTGGATGAACTCTAAATGTAGAAATAACTTCAAACTGCCAAAAAAAAAAAACCATTTCAAAGTGCTTGATCATTTAAGAAAAGGCACGTTTAATATTTTTAACTACTTTTCTATATAAGAAGAAACTCTTCGGGGGCTAAGTGAATTTGAGAACTAGAGAGAGATTATAGAGCATTTATTAAGCATTTATTATGTATTAGGAACTGGGCTAAGTGCTATGAATACAAATAAAAGTTAAAAATAGTCCTTACCCTCAAGGAGCTTACATTCTAATGGATAAAGACAACACATAAAAGGAAACTAGAAAGGGAGGGGGAGAAGGTGAGGGTACCTGCAAGATAGACAAGTGCTGAGAGTCAGGAATGGATTTCAGAGACAAAAAATATACATGAATGGCCTGGACGCTTCATGAAATGTCAGTCCTGGGCAGGAGCTCACCAATCAGTGTGGGAAAACTGTAGGGGTGGAAGCACCTCCAAGATAAGAAAGCTGTTCCTGAAGAGGTGGGAAAAGTCCAGAGTCAGCAGTGGAGCTAAGAGACAAGAAGCTCGATTTCATTAATTTTATTGACTTTATTCATACCGACCTGTCATCTTTGAGTTGGAGTAGATATCAGTGGTTATTTCTAGATGATAGAAGAATATAGTAATTGAACCAATCCATAAGCATTTTTAAAGCACCTACTATGTGTCAATCATTGTGCTAAGCACTGGGGATACAAAGAGGCAAAAGACAGTCCTTGCCCTCCAGGAGCTTGAAATCTAGTGGAGCCCTTCAAGTTCTAGGCTATTATAAGAAAAGTCCTCATCCAAAAGGCCATGTAAGACAGTGGGGAGCAACACCCTGACATTCAGGTGAATCCTTTGCTTTCCCAGAAGGTTCTACACAGTCCCTCCCAAGACCATAGTGCCACCCTGTGGTTTGAACTTCCTCCCGCCCCCCACACCCTCCTCCAGAAGGCAAACATATTTTAATGCTGCTACTTAACTTGCACTGTTTAAAAAACGTAGGGTAATAGGCAGGAGCAAAGTACAGGTACTCCACTCTCCTACCGTATGGCTTTTAGACGCTTACCACTCTTCTAGATGTGGAGAATTGCAGAGGAGATTCTCCTCTCTCCCTAAGAGCAATCCACTCAAAGACCTCCCTTTCTCTAAAAGAGCAGATCCATGAATTTCCAAATTTAACAAAAGTCCTAGCACTTTTTATTCGCCCACCAAAACAGACAACCAAATCTAGAAAGAAATGGGTCTGGAGCACCCTGGAGTTTGGAGGTGCCATTTCAGGTGATTTAGAAATTGTGTGATAGGTACTCTGGGGGTATCCTACCTCAGTTCCAGTTCCTGTCTAAATTGTCATGAAAAGGACAACTGATTTGACAACTCTCTCAACTTATTTGACAGTTTTCCATCTGCTTTCTCCCCCATTGTAGAGGTATTAAAAGTGAAGAGATGATACATTGCATGCCTAACCAAAGTGTGTTATTGTCGTGATCAGGGCTAGTTTTAGACATCTGGTAATGTTTTTGGTTTCAGAATATTCTGTACATAAACTTTGCACAGGGAGAGATGGATGGTAAGGAAAGGTTTATTGATTTTATCCCTCAGGCTTCTGCCTGTTGAACAGTGAATTTTAAAATCACACCAAAACAACACCCAAAACTTTAAAACTGAAATGACTTAAGAACTGTCAGGAAAAAAAAAAAGCCAAGGAATTCAAGGTTCCATGCTAACTCATTAATCAATTGGAGATAGAAGTCTCCATTAAAATTCTGTAATCTTCAAGAAAGGGGAAGGTAGAGCATCAATACCTTTTAAAACATCTAAAAAGGGAATGGTTTGTCCTTCAACATTTGCAGCAATATTGAGGGGAAATAATTTGTGTGTGCTTTCACACATAGATATGTATTGTTTATGTATACATATGTATATGTATATACATATGTGTACACATATGCACATACATGTGTGCACATATGTTTACTCACAGTACATGTGCATATATGCACACATATATTTCCATCCTATAATATTTGAAAGAATATCCTTAAATGGAATAGAATACTACTGTGCTATAAAAAATGAAGACACGGTTTCATAGAAATAGTTTAACAAAAACGAGTATTCTGAAAGATTTAAGAACTCTGATGAATACAATAACCAATCAAGACTCCTAAAGACTTATGGTGAAAAATGCCACTCAACCTCTGATCCAGAAATGATATACTGATATGCAGAATGAGACACACATTTCTGGATATGGTCAGCGTGGGAATTTGTTTTGCCTGACTATGTATTTGTTACTAGACTGTCTTTTCTCCCCTGTTGATAGGGGAGAGTAAGTGCTTATTAATTGAGCAAAAATTTACATATAAAAAGAACGTTAACACATAATGAGGTGTATTCAAAATTTTTATTGTTAATGTTCAAGAGGTGGTCAATATAAAAAATTCATATTTAAAAAATTTTAATAAGCATCAGCTAAGTTAGGTCCAAAAGAACTGTGATTTCTTAAGTGGGGTCTCTCTTCCCCTGACGTGGATCACCACTACCTTCTCCAGGCTTTGGCTAAATGTTGGGCATGAATTGCTAACATTAATTATCTAGGAGTCAGCCTTCTGCTCACAAACCAGCACTTGGTGAGGCTGGTGCTTAGATGACAGGAATGCTGTCCATTGCTGATCCTGAGCTCAGCTTTGTAGGCCCTGCCAATAGCCTGTGACCTACTGGTATCACCTTAGAGAAACTGTGGTCCCCTCAAATCCATAAAAAGTCAATGGAATGGAGCCTGAGTAGAGGGGGTTAGATATTCTACAGAAAATAATTAAAGAGTTATGCAGAGAATGATTTTCATCTTTATGTTTTTCTCAGAGTAGAAAGGAGGGAGAAAATATTACTTTTTCAGTTTAGAGGTATCTTTTAAAAATTTACTCCCAATGTGTATTTGTGATGTCTTAGAAGATGGAAAAAAACCACCTCTAGGATTTCAACTTATGTAGTAGGCCTCCTTCTGTAAAGTTCTTTTAAATGTGATAAAAAATCACTAGCATGCTGGAGGGAATGCTAGGCCCTCCAAACAGCACAGACCAAGGCATATTTAAAGGGTAAGTTAATTTACATTTTTAAAAATACCACCTCAAACGGTAGGCAGATTTTTTTCAGCTTTGACTACTTTTGAAACATTTTACATTTATAATTCAGAGTAACTGACCATTGCTTCTCATGCCATGTTATAGGATCATAAGTTTAGAGTTGGAAGGGACATTCTAGGTTATCCAATCTAATCCCTTGGGTAGCTAGTTGGCTCAGTGGATAGAGCGTTAGGTGTGAATTCAGCAACACTCATCTTCATGAGTTCTGGCCTCAGACACCTACTGTGTGACCCTGGGCAAGTCACTTAACCTGTTTGCCTCAGTTACTCATGTATAAAATGAGCAGAAGGAAATGGCAACCACTCCAGTATCTTTGCCAAGAAAACCCCAAATGGGATCATGAAGAGTTAGACATGACTGAAACAACTGAACAACAACAACAAAATCAAATTCCTTCTCCCCCAGATGAGCAAATCTGAAGGCCGGCAACATGAAGCAACCTGCCCAAGGTCACACAGGTTGTCTAGAAGAGACAGGATTCAAGGCCAGCTTCTTTGACTTCAAAGCCAGTGCTCTTTCCACTGCATCCCAGCGATAAAAGAATGGACTGGGAGTCAGAAGACCTAAGTCTTGACCCTCAGCTAGTAATTGGGTCTTGGGGAATCATTTCTTGTCCTGCTCAGTCTCATATTTAGAAGAAAGGCAATGATAACATATCCTCTCAAGGCCCAAGCCACTTCAAGAATTTTTTACAATTCTCTCAGTTTTTACCTAAAGGAATGTAACATATTGATGCAGTTGGATTTGGAGTCAAAGAGTTGATGTTTGGATAATTTCTGCCAATTAATACCTGTGTGAACTTGGTCAAGTCATTTAACTTATTTGGGCTTTAGTTTCCTGCTTTGTAATAATAGCAATTATATCTTTATATATGTTTATGTATATATATATGTATATATATATATATATATATATATATATATACTTACATATATATATGCACATTCACTTATGCAGGTACACACAGATACACACATACATCACACAGTGTGTATTCAATGTATATATAATGCCTGCATCATATAACATACATGTGCATGTTCGTGCACATGTGCGCATACACACACGTACATATATGAGACTGGGTCTCTCTCTTTCACCCTGGCTAGAAATACATGAGTTGCTCAGGGCCCTGGCACCATTATGATTGGTATGGAAACTTTGAACTGTTCTATTTGTGACCTAGGCCGTTCCATCCCTGGTAACACTGGTCCCCGGGGCTCACCAAATTATGTCAAATATAATGCAGAAACCATTGGTTTAGCACACTACAGCTCAAAAAAGTCCAGCTCCAGAGATCCATGAGACTCCATCCGGTTGTAGCTGCAGTTACAGGTATGTGCCAAAATACTCAGTACCACATTTATACACACACACACACACACACACACACACACACACTGCTTAAAGGCTTACAAAATATTTCATATACATTATACCATTGCATCCTCACAATAACCCTATGAGGTAGTTACTACAAAGCTACCACACCCATTTTACAAATGAGAAAGCAGAGGATGTGAGAGGCTATGCTTCTTGCCCAGGGTCTTAAAGGTATTAAGATAAAATTGGATAAGATTTAAAACCAAGTCTCCTGGACTGCAAGGCCAGTGGCTATGCTACGTGGCTATGAAATGGGTAGGGAGAGTTGGACCAGATGACTTTGAAGGGCCCTTAGACCTCAAAATCTGTACTTCTCTTCCTTAAATATCCTGCTACTTGGAAATATATTCCATTGATTTTAGTGATCGAGGACACGCTGTAAAAGTAAAAAGAAGAATAGGATAGAAGTCACTTAGAAATCTGGGTCTTTGTATACCAGCAATCCAGTGTAGCTATACCTTAACTTGTGCCAATATTATATTTCAATTCATTATTTTGGTACCGGAAAAGATTAAAGCTTTCAAAATGCCTTAGCCTTGGGAAGCAAATGCTCACTTGTGATAAAACTTCCTTCAAGTTTTAAAGGCCTCCAAATAGTTGTTTGTCACTGACAAGGAAAACCAGAATAGAAGAACTAGGTTTCCATCACATCAAGAAATGCTCGAGGTAGATGTTGAAAAGAATCTTTTTGACAATCGTAGGAGAATTTGTGTTCCTGGACAGTTTAAAGTAAGCATAGGCAGCATGTATCTTAGATCAGGGGTGAGGAACCTGTGGCCTTGATGTCACATGTGGCCTTTTAGGTCCTTGGGTATAGTCTTTTTGAGTGAGTCCAAGTTTTATAGAACAAATCTTTTTATTAAGGGGGTTTGTTTTGTGAAGTCTGGATTCAGTAAAAGAGTCACACTTGAGGATCTAGAAGGTCACATGTGGCCTCAAGGCTGCAGGCTCCCCATCCCTGTCTTAGATGCTCCCTTCCTTTTTGGAGATACAGCCTCAATTCAATGGCTTCTCAAGGATTCTTCCAGACCTAAGACTCTAGGGCTGTATGGCAAAAAAGCCCACCCTCCTAAGTAGAGCCAAAATTCGGAATATTTTCATGTGAGGCAAATCATACTTTTGTGTGGCATTACACAGGACAGTCCCACAAGGCCTATAAGTAGGCAGTCCAACCCTTGCCCTGGTAGGGGTAGAGGGAAGTTGGGCACCTTTGAAAGGGCCACCATGGAGACAGGACCTGGCAGGGTATGGCCCAGGAAAAGTAATTGGGACATATGGAAATAATGGATATAAGAGGACCGAAGGACAAGGTAGAAAAAAGCTGCAGTCATTGTGAGAATGACAGCACCTTGGGACAAAGCCCTGCTTGCCCAGTCCTAGTGAGAACTATGATCTGAACTGCCCTTCAAACACAAAGGCAATCCCCAATACCTGGAATGTCCTTCTCAGTCATCTCCATCTTTCATAACCCTTCTCTTCTTTCAAAGTTTAGCTCAGGTGCTATCTCCATGAAGCTTTTATTTTTTTTTGAGGCAATCAGGGTTAAGTGACTTGCTCAGTGTCACACAGCTAGTAAGTAAATGTCTGAGTCAGGATCTGAACTCAGGTCCTCCTCACCCCAGGGCAGGAGCTCTATCCATCGTGCCACCTAGCTGCCCATGAAGCTCTTCTTGTTCTGATCCCTCCCAATACTTCCCTCTCCACCCAGAAAGTGTTCTCAAATATTTCTAAGAGTACTTTGTCTAAACCCTTTCTTTGCCTCCTATTGCATCCTATCCTAAAAATATGCTATTACTTCCGTAGTACATTCCAAGTTCCTTAAAGTCAAAGACCATTCCATTTTTCATCCTTGTGTCCGCAGAAGCTGGCATGGTACCTTTCACATAGTAGGTATTTAATAAATTGAATCAAATATTCTCTGCCCTCCCTGCCACACCCCTGCCTTTTTTACCTGGCCCAGCATGCTACTTAACCTATCTTGGCCTCAGTTTCCTCATCTGTAAAATTAGATGGCTTCTCAGATCTTTTCTAACTCTATTTCTACAATCCCATGGTCCTGTGACAGGATGTCCCCTTTAAAAAAAAGAAAATATTGCCTTCAATATGTCAGTTGGTTCCCCAAACTTGAGCTGTAAATAGTGACTTTCTTTCAACTCTTGTCCACAGGACATGTACTTGTGATATTGCTATGTCAAGGGCAACTAGATACCTTGACAAAACAAACACATTCATTTCTCTAACCTCAAGGCAACTATGCTAATGAAAGTTTTCCAAGAAGTACCCACCCCAGATTACCCAAGTCTTGTTCAGCTGCCATTCCCCACCTCCAAAGTCATTCCATTCCAACATCCCTCCTACCCTCAGGAAATAGAGTCTGACAGGGATAGGGAGGTGGCCTTCCTTGAACACCTTTTCCTCTTGGTAAACTTTTTCAGACAGTTCAGTTAAACTCCATATTATAAAAACAAAACAAACAAAAGCATCCATTTTCAAAGGGCTGGCACCTGTTTGAACTCTCTTGTAGAAAGATGTTAGGACTTCAAGTCATTGACAGTCATGTCCAACTCTTTATGACCCCTTGGATTGTTGCATGCCAGGCCCTTCCATCCTCTGCTATCTCCCAAAGTCTGTCCAAGCTCATGTTCATGCTTCCATGACACTTTCCAATTCATCCTCTACTGTCCCCATCTGCTTTTGCCTTCAATCTTTCTCAACAATAGGGCTTTTTCCACTGAGTCACATCTTCTCATTATGTGATCAAAGTATTTAAGCTATAGCTTAAATAATAGCCTTAATTAATTTATTTAAATGTTGAATGATTTGATCTCCTTGCTGTTCAAGGGTCTCTCAAAACTTTTCTTCAGCACCCTAATTCAAAAGCATCAATTCTATGACACTCAGTTTTCCTTATAGCCCAATTCTTACAACCATATATTGCTACTGGAAAAACCATAGCTTTGACTATACGGACCTTTGTTGGCAAGGTGATGTCTCTGCTTTTTAGTATACCGTCTGGATTTGTCATAGCTTTCCTTCCAAGGAGCATCTTTTAATTTCATGGCTTCAATTGCTGTCTACAGTGATTTGTGAGCCCAACAATATAAAATCTGACACTGCTTCCATTTCTGAAGTTATGGGACCATTTGCCAAGATCTTAGGTTTTTGTTGTTGTTAAGCTTCAAGCTAGCTTTTACACTCTCCTCTTTCACCCTCATCACGAGACTTCTTAGTTCTTCACTTTCTGCCCTCAAAGTCGTATTGTCTGCATACTTGAGATTCTTAATAACTCTCCCAGCAACCTTAATTTTGGCTTTTTTATTCATTCAGCCTGTCATTTCACATGATGAACTCTGCATATAAGTTAAATAAATAAGGTGACAACACAAAGCCTTGTCATACTCCTTTCCCATTCTTAAATCAATCAGTTCCATGTTCAATTTTCACTTTTGCTTCTTGACCTGCTCTTTGCTTTACATCAATCTTCACATCCCTTCCTTTAGTAAATTATAATGAATTCAAGGGGAAACTGGGATGGAGAACTCGAAGGGACCTTAAAGACCCTGGAGGAAAACTAAAGTAGCAAGGACAGAACTGGGGCTCAAACCCAGGTTTTTTGACTCCGAATCCAATGATCTTTCTACTATACTATAAAACCTGCAGTTATTGCATAATTTCTAAGGTCCCCAATATGTTATACTCTAATTTGGTGGTGTCAGACTCAACTAGAATCAGAGATCCCTAATCCACACATAGCCCTTCCAGATCACATATTGACTTAATTTTAAAATATGTTATCTAGCCTTTATTGTATTTTAATTTATTTTGTTAAATATTTCTCAATAACTTTTTAATCTGGTTCATCTTAGTGCTTCAGGAAAACTGAGCATTGGACATCTCTACTCTAAATCACTTATCAGAGCAGCTGATATGAATTAAATTAAACCTTATCACATATGTTTCTTATACCTGTGCCTCATCACTATTATGATCTAAGTTTAAGGCTACTGCTCCAATGGATGCTGTGTGTAATTGTGGGAAGGAGCAAACTAGGTTCTTAGAAGGTTTTGTATTAACTGTCTTTAACATGATGGTATCCTTCTTCTTCTTCTTCTTCTTCTTCTTCTTCTTCTTCTTCTTCTTCTTCTTCTTCTTCTTCTTCTTCTTCTTCTTCTCCTTCTCCTCCTCCTCCTCCTCCTCCTCCTCCTCCTCCTTCTCCTTCCTTCTCCTTCCTTCTCCTCCTCCTCCTCCTCTTCTTCCTCCTCCTTCTTCCTCCTTCTTCTTCCTCCTCCTCCTTCTTCCTCCCCCTCCTCCTTCTTCCTCTTCCTTCTTCCTTTTTCCTCTTCCCTGTCCTCCCCCTCCCAGTTCCTCTCCTCCTCCTCCTCCTCCTGGCTGACAACTTTGCCCAGCCCTGCCTCACTCAACTCCAACTCAGGAGCAAATAAAAAACCATGCTTGTGATGTCATTGGTTCTCTTCAAGAGCAAAGGATGAAGAACAACAAAAAATCGCTTCTCATTAAAGAACTGCAGATGAAAAACAACTCTGAGCTTCCAATTCACATTTATCAGATGGGCAAAGATGACAAAAGAGGAAAATGACACATGTTGGAGGGACTGTGGAAAAATAGGTACCCTAGTGTCCTGAGGATAGGCTGTGATTGGTCTAGGCATTCTGGAAAATAGTCTAGAGCTATGCCCCAAAAGTTCCCAACTGTATATACCCTTTGACCTAGCTTTACCACCACCAAGCTTATATCCCAGGTAAGAGAAAGAGGAAAAGAATCTATATGTACGAAAATATTTATAGCAGCTCTTTCCATGGTAGCTCAAAATTGAAAATTAAGGAGCTATACTACTATGGAGGAATGGTTAAACATATTGTCTAATGTGAATATAATGGAAATATAAAATGATGAAATGGATAATTTCAAGGAAACTGGAAAGACCTTTATGAACTAATGTAAGATGAAATGAACAGGACTAGGAGACAATTTTTACACCGATAACATTATGGAGAAAAACAACTTTGAAATATTTTAGAATCAAGGCAACTATCAACTATGAGTACTAAAGAAAGTGAAACTTACCACTCATCTCCGGATACACAGGTGACCAACTTAAAATGCAGAAAGAAACATACATTTCTGGACATGACTAATGTAGAAATTTATGTGGACACTCTTTACCAATTTTGCCTTATAACACACTTGCTTCTCTATGGAAGTCATCTCCCTAGGGGATGTATATTTAACAAATATAAGGATGGGAAGATGGATCAATTCTATCTTCCTCCTTATGACTAATCACGGGGTATATTGTCATTGACCTTCACCCACTATCTACCAACTCTCCCCTTCTATCGAGGGCATTAGTTACTCCCACAGGGCAGTTATAATGCCAACCAATTTAGCCACCCACAGTAGTAGCTTCACCCATTCCAGTGGGAAAATCTCCTCCCTGCTCCCATCTTAGTTTACTCTCAGTTTACCTTGTTTTCATGGGAGGAACTCCCTTGGAGGGTGTGCTTTGAACTTCAGGAAAGTGACCAGGAAGTAAGACTCCCCACTTTCCTTTTCATTTTGAGTAGAACAGACTGAGGTCATCTAGGATGAGCAAGTATGAGTGGGTTGTGAGATCTCATTGCTTTATCTTTTCCTAAAAACCCACCCTTTTCCCAAATTTATCTATTTCTGTTGAGGAAACTTGCATCTTTCCAGTATCCTAGGTCCACAACCTCACTGGCATCCTTGATGACTCACTTTGACTCAATTGCTTGTCAAATCTTGTCATTTCTATCTCTCACATCTGTCTCTTCTCTGTACTCACATAGCCACCATTCAAATTCAGGTCATAATCACCCTTGATATGTATGATTACAATTACCTTCTAATTGGTCCTCCAGTCCTCAAATTTCACTAATCTGCTTCAATCCGCCTTCCACATATACCTTCCAAAGTGATTTTCCTAAAACATAGAAATGATTATATGATCCTCGCTCCCCATTAAATAGGCACCAGCAGTTCCCTATTACCTCTGTCAAATATAAACTCCTCTATTTGGCATTTAAAGCCCTTCACACCCTGTTGTTTTTTTGAGTCCTTCAGTTGTGTCCAATTCAAATGACACCTTGGACCATAGCATCCCAGGCCATTCTATCCTCTATCTCCCAAAGTCTGTCCACGCTCATGTTTGTTGCTTCCATGACACTATCTTCCTCATCCTCTGCAGTCTCCTTCTCCTTTTGCCTTCAATCTTTCCCAACAGTGGGGTCTTTTCCAGTGAGCTCTCTCTTCTCATTATGTGGCCAAACTATTTAAGCTTCAGCTTCAGTATTTGACCTGTGAATAGCCTGAATTAATTTCTTTAAGTATTGACTAATATGACCTCCTTGATGTGAAGGGACTCTCAAAAGTCTTCTCTAGCATCACAATTTGAAAGCATCTGTTCTGTGACACTCAGCTTGCCTTATAGTCCAACTCTCACAGTCATATATTACTACTGGAAAAACCATAGCTTTGACTATATTGACCTTTGTGGGCAAGGTGATGTCTTTGCTTTTTAGTATGTTGTTCGGATTTGCCATAGCTTTCCTTCCAAGGAGCAAGCATTTTTTAATTTCATGGCTGCAGTCATTGTCATGAAAGCAATAATATAAACTGACATTGCTTCCATTTCTTCTTCTTCTGTTTTCCAGGAAGCGATGGGACCTGTTGTCAAGATCTTGACTTTTTTTTATGTTAAGCTTCAAGTCAGCTTTTACACTCTCCTCTTTCACCCTCATCAAAAGGCTTCTTAATTCCTCTTTACTTTCTACCACTACAATGGTCTGCTTACATATTTGAGATTGTTGATATTTTTCCCAGCAATCTTAATTTCAGCTTTTGATTCATCAAGCCTGGCATTTCGCATAATGTACTCTGAATATACATTAAATAAATCAGGTGACAATATATAGCCTTGTTATACTTCTTTTCTGATCTTAAATCAATCAGTTGTTCCATATTGGGTTCTAGCTTCTTGGTTGGCAGATAGGTGCCTCAGGAGACAAGATGGTCATGTACTCCCATCTCTTTGAGGATTTTCCACATTTCATTGTGATCCACACAGTCAAAGGCTTTAGTGTAGTAAATGAAGCAGAAGTAAATGTTTTTCTGGAACTCCCTTGTTTTCTCCATAATCCAGTGAATGTTGGCAATTTGGTCTCTAGTTTCTTTGTCTCTTTGAAAACCAGCCTGTTTTTCTGGTAGTTCTTGGTTTACATATTGCTGAAGCCAAGCTTGCAGAATCTTAAGCATAACCTTGCTGGCATGTGAAATGAGCTCAATTGTTTGGTAATTTGAACATTCCTTGGCATTGCCCTTCTTCAGGATCTTTTCCGATCTAGTGACCATTGTTATGTTTTCCAAATTTGCTGACATATTGACTGAAGCCTTTTAAAAGCACCATCTTTTAGAGTTTTAAATAGGTCAGCTGGAGTTCCATCACCTCCACCAGCCTTATTGTTAGCAATGCTTCCTAAAGCCCACTTGACTTCATTCTCCAGGGTGTCTGGTTTTGGATCAGTAACTACATTATTGTTGTTATCAATGATATTAAAGTCTTTCTGGTATGGTTCTTTTGTATACTCTTGCGACCTCTTCTTAATCTCTTCTGCTTCTGTTAAATTCCTAACATTTTATATATAAAATATAAAACCACAACTAAAATATCCAAATGTGAATAAGACATTAAAGTATGGTACCAATGATTAAGCAGAACTGTATAAAAAAAACAACAAAGTGGGCAGCTAGGTGGTGCAGTGAATAGAGCACCAGCCCTGGAGTCAGAAGGACCTGAGTTCAAATTTGGCCCCAGACACTTAACACACACACAAACTACCCATGTGACCTTGGGCAAGTCACTTAACCCCAACTGTCCTCCAAAAAAGCAAAAAAAAACCAAAAACAAAACCCAAAGAATAAATTTATGTTGGAAACTTTCTGCTTGATTAAAATTGAGATAATTCTCTTTTACCTATTGTTTTTGCATTGGGTTTGATGAATATCTACATGCAGAAAAACACTAATCCTGCTGAGAGGCTGTTATATTATGACCTCATATCTGGTTATTATATTGTGTATCTTTCAATAAAAATGCATGTAAAACAACACCTGTAATGGTGGGATTGGCCTGTGAAGATTACTCCTTGAAGCATGCTCATATATTCTCCCTTCTGTTTTCAGTCCCAGAGATCATGTGGAAACTTTAAGGAGCCATTTCAGTCATGACGACTCAGCATTTGGTACTGTGGTGATGAAAAGTCTTATAATTGACTGTGGAGTCATAAAAATTGATGACTCAGGAAGAGCTAATTCAGAACTGAATGAACATACAAAAGGTGTAACTTGTCAGTCTCTTTACTTTGTTGGCCAGTGAGGCAAAGACTGCTTTGAGAATCTGGGTAAGAGAGTGTTAGTTGGCTGGGTTCTCCCGTCTGACCATCATAAGTTCATCAGTACATGTTTCTCTTGTATTTATTATTTTTTCTGATTTTGGGTAAAAGTGTATTTCAAGAGTGGAGTACCTAGGTGAACTTGCAAGTATGGCAAATCCAGAAGTCCCAATGCTAACTATGTAGATGTGTATTGAAGGGTTTGTTTTATTTTTAATAACAGTCCACCAGAGGCAGTAGCAGTGACTGCTAGATAGGGACAATGACAGAGGAAGTATCTGAAGGTACATGTGGAAAGATAGTTCCTCAAGAACAGCAGCAGCTTCATGGAGTATGACTCTTGAAGGAAGAAGAGCTAGTTATAGAATCTTGAAAAGAATCAATACTCAGAACTCAGTGGAAAGCTACACAAAGGAAACTGACCTCTGTGGACTGGGTCTGTCATTGAGGTTGGGAGTGGGAGAAGTGAGTTTCCAAAGGGTGCTAGGCAACAAAAAGAAGTGTGTTTGCTTGGTTAGCTACATTGATCAAAACAACTGAATACTTATTAAAAATTATTATTTCAGATCTTTTAAACCCCAGAATTTTAAATCTTCTAAAATAACAAAGCATATTCAATTCCACTTTGCTCAAGAGCAAAACACACACGCAAGCACACAATCTGTGGTGTGCATGGTAAAATAAATATTACTCATAGGGAGATTTTTGTTTTAGAAAATGAGTAGCAGTTGAATCTATCTCTGGGTTCTAGAAAGTTAAGAAGCCATTTTGAATTAACCCTACTTAGTGGCATAGTCCTATCACCAAAGGTGTCCAAACTCCTAGCCAAAGTAAAAGCTTTGTACATCACCTTCAATGTTAATTATATGCTAAGGCAGCAAGGCGTAGTGGGGAAAGCACTAGATTTGGCATCGAAAGTCTTGAGTTGAAGTCCTAGCTCTTTAACTAACCTCAGGCAAGTAACAATATATATAAAATACTTTGCAACCATAAAGTGCTATATTCAATACCAGTTGTGATTTTTATCATTTCACAAGTGTCAAAATGCAACCACATTTCACCATTTCCTTTACTTCCAGTAACTTCTAGCTGGTTGCTTCTTTAAGGGATGCTCTACTACAGGAAATATCTTTTAAGTATTTCCCCAGAACATACCAATGGCCTCTGTTGGAATCTCAAACCAATTTCTCTTGGTGGAAGTTAGAGGTGCTGAACAAACATTCAAAAAGCCCTTCCAAACCCTAGCCCTTCCAAACCTTTCCTACACTCTTCCAGTCCCCAAATTCCTCCTCTTATCCCTTCCTTTACAATTGGTTGGCTGGTTGTTGTCCTTCATTCTGGAAGAGGACCAAAATGACATCACCATGCCAGAATCAAGTTACAGTGTGTCTATGGTTGATCAGACCAATATGAACTTGGAATGTTCTACCACAGGTGGGGCACATATAGTCCATGCAAACATTTCGGGTGAATTCTCTAAATCTGCATATTTCTAGTTTTCCTTGAGCTGTTTTAATTTTGCTTTACTTAGCATCTTCTCTGATGAGGACATGCCAGTCACTGGTCTTTTGCCAGCAACTCCCATGTCACACAATCAATTCCAAGGTTCTTAAGAGAGACCTTGAGAGTGTCCATGTATCGTTTCTTCTGACCACCATGTGAACACTTGTCCTGTGTGATTTCTCCATAAAATAGTCTTTTTGGCAAGCATACATTTTGCATTCGAACAGCATGGTCAGCCCATCAGAGTTGTGCTCTCTGAAGCAGAATTTGAATGCTTGGCAGTGTAGTTCAAGTTAGGACCTCAGTGTCTGGTATCTTATCCTGCCAGGTGATCTTCAGAATCTTCCTAAGACAATTCAAATGGAAGTGATTCAATTTCCTGGCATGGCACTGGTATACTGTCCAGGCTTTACAAGCATACAACAATGAGAGCACAACAACTCTATACAACTTCAGTTTGGTAGTCAGTCTAATACCTCTTCTCTCCCATACTTTCCTTTGGAGGCTCCCAAACACTGAGCTACCTCTGGCAATGCATGTTTCAACCTTATCATCAATGCGTACATCCCTAGAAAGTATACTAGCAAGGTAAGTGAACTTATCCACAGCATTCAAAACTTTTCCATTTTCTGTAACTAATGGTTCCATGTATGGATGGTGTGGTTGTGGCTGGTGGAGTATATATATATTTTCTTGGTGTTGTTAGGTCAAAATTAGCACAAGCAGCAGAGAATCTCTTCATACTTTGTTGTATCTTAGTTTCAGAGGGTGTATGGAGTGCACAATCATCTGTAAATGGAAAATCATGCACCAACACTCCCTCTACTTTAGTCTTGGCTGGTAGCCTTTTCAAGTTGAAAAATTTACCATCAGTGCAGTAACTGACCTTGGTGCCATGTTCACCCTCATTGAAGTCCTTAATAATACATAATGAATAGATACCCTAGTCAGGTATGACTATATCAGCTCCCCACCCTTCCCCCATCCACCAAATAAAATCCCGTGGCTATTAACTCCAGGATTAAGTTATCTCTGTTAGGCTTTTAAGGTCCTTTATAACCTGGCCCCTTCTTATATTTCTAGTCTCTCTGGTTCTTTTTTACTTTTTTTTTTTTACTTTTTTTTACTCCCCTCTATGTACCCTACAATCTAATGTCAATGGTATTGTTATCCTTTGCACAAATACATGCATGTACAGTATGGCAAAAACAAATTCCCACATTGGCCATTCTTGAAAATATCTCTTTATGCATTTTAAATTCATTGTCTCTCTAGCAGGAGGAGGTGAGTGGCACTTCATTCTTTTTGTACTATGACTTATCAGGTCAGAATTCTAAAGCTGTTCAAAATTGTTTTTCTCTATAATGTTATCACTGTATAGAATGGTGTCCTAGCTCTTCTCACTTTATTGTATCAATTCATGAAGGTCTTCCCAGTTTCCTCTTGAAACTACCCATTTCATCATCTTATGGCATAGTAATATTCCATTACCTTCATGTATCACAATTTGTTTAGCCATTACCCAATGGGAGAACATTTCCTTCGTTTCCAGTTTGGGGCTACCATGAAAAGAGCTGCTATAAATATTTTTGTATATATAGGTCTTTTTCCTCTTTGATTTCTTTGGGGTACAAGCCTACTAAAGGGACATAGCTGGGTCAAAAGTTATGCAGAGTTTGGTAACTTTCTTTGCGTAAGTTCAAATTGTTTTTAGAAATGATTGAATCAGCTCACAGGTCCACCAATAACATACCAATGTTTTCTCATAGCTCTGCCAATAATTGCCATTTTTGAGTTTGTTTTAATATTTCTTGTTGTCTGGTAGAATCATCGAGTTCTGTTTGCTCTATTTTGTCTTTCAGAGAGTCTTCAACTTGGATATTGTTTTCCAACATTTATTTTAAACTATCTTTCTCTTTTGATTTTTCTCAAAGTTCAACTTTCAATTTTCATTTTCATTTTTTTATCCCTTGGTTCATTTCTTCCAGTCATCCTTGTTATCCTTACAATCAGGGAGGTTCTACTAGCATGTGTTATAGAACTATTCCTTTCTTCTGGATTAACTCGTTGGGTTTCTCTTAACATAATATTTCCTCATTATGTTTGGTATTTTGTTTTCCAACTTCTGTTTCTAGATTGGGACTTTGTGTTAAGGCTTCCCACAATCCTAAATGAGATAGTCAGGTCCTGCTTGGTCCTGTAATGATGTACCAGTGCTGTTGCAATTCTGAATGGAGCAGCTGGGACCAACCAGGCCCCACCCTCTGCTACAATCCTTGGTTTCTCTTTCTGGGCTGGTGGCCCAATGTGGGTGTTGACCTCAGTACGTCTCTCAAGTCTTTTCCCTTTTACACAATCCCCAAATGAGAGTTGGTTATATGCCCTACTGTGGTTCTGATAAGCCCTATTTGTACACTGAAGATTATTTTGAATTTAGTTCTCCAAGTCCCTCCCAAAACTTGCACCGGATTGTTGAGCTGACCTTGACTCCTGCCATGGCCATTAGTGTCCTCAAGTGTGCTCTGTCCTGTTATTTCTATCTGAAGTAGTGACCTTTGGAAGATGGTTATGCTTCATTGCCACTCATAGATCAGATCTGAGAACTTGCTGGCTTCAATCCCCAAGAAGTTCACTCTGCTTTCTGCATCTCCTAAAACACTGCTGCTCAGAGCACGCACTTACTTACATGTTTCAAATCCTATGAAATCAGTTTAGGGAAAGGCCTCAGGCTGTTTATTGGAGCTTGTGTTGGCTTCTTCCTCTTCTGCCCAACCCTTCTCCTAGGGCCCTGTAGGCTTCTGGCCATCTCCTTGTACAATCCTGGGCTGGATGGAGGAGCCTACTGCAGTTTCTTTTTGGTATTTCTTGATCATCTGATGTCTTTTTAGATCTTCACTACAGCCTAAGTAAATTAAATGAGACCTTCTAAGACTTTATATCTTACTGTCTTCACTGGAAATCATGATAAATCTTTTTTTGGATTAAATTGAATTAAAATCCCATGACGGCAGAATACCAGGCTGAATTTCTTGTGATTCTGATTCTTCCCTCCCTTCCAGAAAAGAAGTTTTTTTAAAAAATGCTAGTTACTGAACAGCCTACATGAAAAACGACAGATTTACCTCCCGGGGAATCACATCTTGGGCATGAATGAGTAAATAAAAAAAGACTCTTTGACCTCCCTGTGAGCATTCTGAAGTCAAATTGTCCCATTTTATTTTCCATTTGTCTCAGGATCATATTTCTTTTCATCTATACCTTTTTTCCTTAAAACACACACACACACACACAAATCCCAACCCAACCCAACACTGCCATCCCATACTTCCAGGCCCAGTGGGTTTCTTTCCATTCTCCAAGGTGGTTGCCTAGCAACAAGGATTCCATGCTGGGGTGGCAGTCGGTCCTCTGAGGTTCGACCTCCTCAGAAGTCCTCATGGCAGTTGGCCAATGAACTAGTCTCTTGCGGTGTTTCAGGATGAAGACGAGTCCAAATAACCCCCAAGTGACTCTGGGCCTATACAACGATTCTCAAAGATTTCAGAATACTCTTAAGAGGTTATCTGAAATACCCTTTGAGGTCTTCCCAATTTTTTATTTCAATAGCAATCATGACCCTTTTAGGATTGGTAGGGGTCAGATAAATAAAAGTTAGTATATGTATGAATAGTGCTTTTTTATTATCGCATGGGAGCCTAACAACTCTGTGAATAAAGCACTAGTTTTATTAGTATTATTTGAGGCTTAGAGATGTTTTTAGTAACTTCCTCATGGTCATACAGCTAATGAACTGGAGTCAGAGTTTGAATGCCAGGCTTCCAGACAAAAAGTTCAGCAAAAACAATGACAATAACAATAAGCATTTATTAAGTACCTACTATATACTGGGCATTGATAGGGATACAAAGAAAGACAAAAAGAGTCCTCGACCTCAAAGTGTTCAGATTCCAGAGGAGGAAACACACAAACAACTATGTACATTTAAGATAGAGAAAGCATTATCGGTACAGTATATAAGAAGGGGGAAGGGAAGGAATAAGCATTTATATAGTGCCTACTGTGTGCTGACAGTCACTGTGTGAAGCCTCTTATAGAAGGTCAGATTTGAGCACAGACTTGAACGAAGAGAGGGGAACGAGGAGGTTTAGATAAGAAGGGAGAGTATTCCAGACTCAGGCAACAGCTGTTTGAAAGGTTGAGAGAGTCAGGAGATCCAATGGAGTGTGCAAGGAAAAGCAAGAAGACCAGTATCACTGTATCAAAGAGTCCACAGATAGGAGTTAAGTATAAGAAGACTGTAAAAGTAGGAAGAAGCCAGGCTATGAAGGTCTTTAAAAGACAGAGGGTTATTGATTTTATCCTGAAGGTAAAAGGGATCCATTGGAGTTTATTGAGTGGGAGAGGAACATGGCCAGACTTACAGTTTAGAAAAACATCACTTTATCCACTACATCAAAACTGCCACCAGACCATGAGATAGAAGAGCTCTTAACTTCTCTGTATGTGTCAGGGACCCCATTGATAGTCTGGTGAAGCCTGTGGAACCCTTCTCAGAGGAATATTTTTATTGTAATTGAAGGAAAAGCTACATTTTAGTTGAAGGTCAATGAAAATAAAGATATTTTTTTTCCCCATCTAGGTTCATAGACACCCTGAAGTCTATCCTCACTTAGTCTGTAGACTTTTGGCTAAGAACTCTTGGTGTAGAACAGGAGGAACATTTCACCAAGTTCAACATTTTATGGCTGAAGTCAAGAAGATCTGAGATCAAATCCAGCTTCAAACACAAATTGTTTGACCTTGAGAAAGTCACCTAACTTCTGTTTGCTTCAGTTTCCTCATCTGGTAAGATGGGGATAATAATGGCACCCACCTCCCAGAGCTGTTTGATCCTCAGAAATGGGGATTAAATAAAATAATAGTTATGAAGTGCTTAGCACACTTCCTGGTATATAGAAAGTGATATATAAACATAAGCTATTTTTAATAGGGAGGAAACTAAATCAAAATAAGAAAATGTCACTTACCCAAAGTTGCTCACCTTGTTAGTGACAGAATTGGGGCTGGAATGCAGAATGCAGGCTTCTTGGTTTCTAGTCCTGTCTTTTTTCCTACCACACCGTGATTACTGCTAATTTTACAGATGGGAAAATAGAGGCAAAAGAGGTTTAATGGCAAAGCAAAGTGTAAGAAATGGAATTGCTAACAGCATCCTATTCTGCATGTCATCTTCAGCTGACAAATAAAAGACTCATTCTCTGTGTGTGTATAGTGCAGAAAGCATTGCGTGTCACACACCATCAGCCCTGTCAGTCACACCTGTTCTCACAGAGAGTGATCACTCTCTTTGGTATCACTTTCAAATCCAAAGCAAAATAAGATACAATGTCGGTTTTCTGCATGGGGCTAGATTTTTTTCATCATACATTTTGCCACCTAGCATCCCACTGGGCTGCTTCTCATATTAGTCAGTGTATACTAGGGGAATAAAATTTATTTTAACATTATTTGAAGCAAAATACAAGTAGGAAGGTACAATAAGTTCACCAAGGAATAGGAGTGAAGGAATAAAATGAATTCCAAAGTCAAATATACCATGACTTGAGAATTATCTGTTCCCACTAGCATAGATAATCAATAATTATCTGTATTCATTGTAACCCCTTTTTAACACTGGATTTTAGGGATGGGAATTATATTCTGGCTATATTATATTAGGTTACTTCAGTATAAAATGACAAATGGCAGAGTTAGAAGGGACTTCAAAGGTCATGTAGTTCAATCTTACCCAAAGCATGAAGCCTGTCTTTGATAAACTCAACAAAAGGTTATCCAGCCTCTGCTTTAAAAGTTATCATTTAGGGGTGATTAGGTGGCGCAGTGAATAGAGCATTGGCCCTGAAGTCAGGAGGATGTGAGTTCAAATCCAGCCTCAGACACTTAACACTTACTAGCCATGTGACCTTGGCCAAGTCATTTAACCCCAATTGCCCTGCCTTCCCCCTCCAAAAAGCAAAAAAAATAAAAATTACCATTTACAAGAAACTCACTGCCCTCCATGGCAGCCCCTGCCATTTTTGACAAGTCTAAGAGGTTTGTTTCTGTTTTAATGTCGAGAAGTCAGTTAATAAACATTTATTAAATTCCTACTATATCATTAGCACTGTACTAAGCCCTGGGGATACAAAGAAAGGCAAAACACAATCCCTACCCTCAAAGAGCTTACAGTCTAATGGGGAGACAAGATATAATTAAGAAGGATTGGGAAAAGCTTCCTGTAGAATGTCTGCCTCTCTATAGTAGCTTCGAGAAACTGGTTTTAATTCTGCTTTCCAGTGCCAAACAAAACAAATGTAACCCCCTCTTCCACCATAACCATTCAATCATTCAAGAGCTATTCTTTTTTCTTTTACTCTACAACAATCAGTTCTGTCTAACAGTACATGTAATATGCCATAGGATCTTAGACCTAGGGCTAGAAGTCAGTCAGCTAGCATTTATTAAGTACCTACTTAAAGGATGGGTGTCCAATGGGTGCTCAAGGAGGACTAGCAGCTCTGGTGTGAGGGGTGGCTGAGCCTTTTACAGGGCTGCTCATCCACCTTTTGTGTCTACCTGGCACTCAACTCTTACTGGTGACTTCAAGAAGCTGTAGCATGGGCAGCAGCCACACCCTGAAAACCCTCTCAGCACATGGACTAACCCAGGTTGAGGGTAACTGATGGCCTCAGACCCAACAGTGAATTAGGGGATATCTACTCCAAGCATGTGAAGACTTCTCCTGGGGGAATGGGAACATGAAAACAATTCATTCCAACAACCATGAAGGTGGCTGAAGCAAGTTTTGTGGAGTGTTTAGAACTTGGTCAGGCATCAGAGATGCCTAGGTCAAGGGTGGGGAACCTGTGACCTCAAGGCTGCATGTGGCCCTCTAGGTCCTCAAGTGCAGCCCTTTGACTGAATCCAAACTTCACAGAACAAATCCACTTAATAAAAGGATTTGACTAAACCCTTGGTCATCCACTGCATGCCTGGCCATCACCAGTCATCCTGACTTTTGTCCTGCCCTGAACTGTGATGACTCTGGATGAGAGAATGAGGCTGAGGACATTGCGCAACTCTGCCTCACTTAAATACAATTCACTCGGGAGTCAAGACATCACCCCATGACATCATTGGTCCTCTGAAAATGAAGGACAAACAACAACAATGTACTTACTATAGGACAGACACTGTGGTCATTGAGTCTTCCTACTCATTGTACCAATGAGGATACCAAGGCCCAGAAGGGTTAAGTGACTTGCCCAAAGTCATAGACAGGTAATAAACAACAGAGATGAAATTTGAACTTTGTCACCTCCAAGCTAAGCATTACCATTACTTAAACCGATCTTCATTGACTTATCTCCCCATTCTGGATGTAAGGGCAAGCAAGGAAAAAAGGAGCTGCAGGTTCCCTTCTTACCCTTAGGGATGGACAGCTCCATTCTCCTGATAATTAACTTTTGATATAATTCAATTCAGTTCAAACCTCATATCTGGCTGATCAGCAATGAACCTCTACCTCCTAATCACTTTTTCAGAACTAAGGATGTGTAAAAATCATATTGATTCCTCCAGTCTCTCTCCACCCCCATCCACATCACAATATGTCAAAGGTAATGAGCTGTCATCTAATGATGAAGGAATTAAAGAACAAGGGAAACTCTTAACTTGTCATAGTTTTCAGGAATGAACTTTTTGCTTGGGTAGGGAAGTAGAAGATGAAATGATATAATTGAATATCAGTTGGAGTGAACACCAGGTCATCTAGTTCAGCGCTTCTTAAACTGTGGGTCTCAGTCCCCTATGATTTCATTGCCCACTCCCCTATATGAGCAGGGATTCTCCCCTGTAGTGATGACCATGCAGTCTCCATTTGAGGACCTCCTCATTTACCTCCACTGATCTCCTGACATTGAGGGACCAAAGAAGTTATTCAGATCCACAAGCATCATTACTCCATTGCTTTGGATTTATAGGGCTCATCTCTCAGTTCACAATTCAACGGACCTATATCAATCAAGTATTTATTATGCATTGATTACCGGATGGGCCAGGTCCTGTGCCAGGAGCTAATGATACAAAGATGAAACCAAACATTCAAAAACAGCAAAAGCCCTCCAGTAGCTTATATTCGACATTGCTTTGGAAAAGGTTCATATAGTTGTTGAGTTTGGGGAGATATGATTTTAAATGCTGTATATATGGAGCAGATAATGAGCTGTGTTTTAATGAGATTTTCATCTTATTTATATTCCTATCAATAGAGAGAAAAAGGAGTGATAAACCTCTTTCATTTATCTTTTCCCCAGACCTGTTAAATTTCTTATGTTGCTAACAAACTTAGTAATGGAAATGATTGACAGAGAAGTGCCTGTGAAAATCAGCAGACATTCCCCTAAGCTTCTTGAAATGATTATCAGGGGGCTGGTCCCCAGCAATACTCTTAAGGGGACAACCCAACAGACACATAGTGAACAATGGCAAAAATAATATATAGTCTTCCTCCTTCTTTGCAGAGGTGAAAGATGAATGGTGTGGAATATTACATAGACTAACATACAGTGTTAATTGGTTTGTCAAACTGCTTTTTTGCCCCTCTCTCCTTTTCAAACTTTTGACTTGCTGTGTAGGAAAAGAGGGGAGGGATATCTTTGAAAATGAAGATAACATTAAAAACATAAGGTATCTATAAAAACAAGATGTTTTCAAGTGAAATAACCTCTCTGTGATACTGCTGTATGACTCTGGGCAAGTCACTTAACTAGCTCTCTGACTCAGTTTCCCCATTTGTAAAATCAGGATAATAATAGTTCCTACCTTACAGAATTGTTGTCAGGCTCAAATGAGATGATGTATAGAAAGTGCTTTACATGTCTTAAAATGCTATGTAAGTGTTAGCTATGATTTTGGTGATGATGATGATGCAAATATGATGACAGATGAGCGATTATATATAGAACACAGTACATGGTCTTGGCTCTACATTGCTTATAGGTTGAATGAATGAATGAAAAAGATGAATGAGTGGGTGAATGGATGAATGAATGAAAAAGCATGTATTGAGGTAGGGAGGTATAGGATGAAAGCGTTAAGAACATTTATTAAGTGCTCATTATGCACCAAGCACCTTGCTCAAACAAAAGCTCCCCAAATTGGCATTTAATCTGGCCCAAATTTGCCTATTCAGCTTTATCTTCCTCTGATCCCTAATGCTAACCCTTTTTAAAACAGGTAGTCCTAGAGCCTCCAGAATGCACCGGGATTATTCCTGGCTTCATGCCTTTGCTCATTCAGTTGCTTCCTCCTATTGGCCTCTCCTTTCTTCCCAACATAAATTTTGCATACCCTTAACCATCCTGGATGTCCTTTTTGGGTGGTCTCTGCTTTATTAACATCCTTTCTATATTGTGTTGACTAGAACTCAGTACTATATTCCAGATGTGTTCTGACTAGGGCAGCTTCCAGGGGACTCATCACCTTCCTATTCCTGGAGCTTCTGCTTGCTGTAATGTGGTCCAAGATCAAATTAGCCTTGGATTGCCACATCACACTGCTAGCTCATAATGAACTCATATCAAGTCACAAACACCTTGCAATCTTTTTCAGACAAACTGCTATCTAACCACTCTGTTCTTGTGAAGTTGAAACCATGCAGAAGACTTTATATATATATCCCAATTACATTTCATCTTACTTAATTCAGCCCAACACAATGGCCTATCAAGGTCTTTTGGGATCTCGACTTGTCTTCTAGTGTATTAGCTACTCCTCCCAAGTCAGGCAAACAAGCATTTATTAAGCTCCAATTATGTGCTGGTCATTGTGCTAAATAAGAGATGGAGATTCGAAGAAAGCTGAAAGGTTGTCCCTTGTTCTCAAGGAGCCCAGTCTAATAGGGTAGACAGCACGCAAACAGCATGTATAAACCAGATGTATATGGATAAATTGGAAATAATCAATGGAAGCCACCATGGTGGAGGTAGACTGAGAAAGGCTTCTTGCATGAGGCAAGACTTGAGGGAAGCCAGAGATACCAAGAAGCAGAGATTTTGTGTCATCTGCAAATCTGATAAACATGCATTGCAATATTTTTTATCCAAGTCATTGGTAAAATGGTAAACAATCAAGATCCTAGGACTCTAAACCCAAATGAATATCACATTCGTAACATTCAAAGTGTGTCAATAGTGTTAAAAACCATAGTGAATAACACATGTGTAGCACTAGTAATGACTGGTCTACCAATATTATAGCATATGTCCTGAGTTTTTTTCAGTAGCAGCTGGGTGGTGCCATAGTGCACAGAGCCAGGGCCTAGAGTTAGGAAGATGTGTTTCCTGAGTTCAAATCTGGCCTCAGATGCTTACTAGCTATGTGACCCTGGGCAAGTCACATAACTCTGTTTGCCTCATTTTCCTCATCTGTAAAATGAGCTGGAGAAGAAAATGGCAAACCACTCCTTCATCTTTACCAAGAAAAATCCCAAATGGGGTCATGAAGAGTTGAACACGACTGAAATGACTGAACAAGAACAACAAAGGTTTTCCAATAGTGGAAATGGATTTGTTGTTAGATTCTTAGTCTTGTTGACCGTAGGGCGTGGGGAGAGACTGCTCCTTGTTTTGAGTATCTTTGTGCAAGAAGCAGAAGCTAGACAGGTCATTCCTCATGGGAAGGCAGGGGTCAAAAGCTCCCTCCAGAGGTAGAGATCACAGTCTGTTCAAGTCTCCTCATGTTATGGGAGTTTTGTCCTAAGCATCGCTCCAACCCCCATGGCTACAGGTCTTTCTGTAGATCTCTTGACATTGCATGGAACATTAGACATGGAAGTTAAGTGGCCCAGTGGATGGAGCGCAGGACTTGAAATCTGGAAGACCTGAGTTTAAGTCCTGCCTTAGAAACACTAGTTGTGTAACTTCTCTAATCCTCAGTTTCTTTATCTGTCAGATGTGGAGATTGGACTTAGTGGTCTCCAAGGACCCGTCAAACAATCTGTGATTATTCCTTCCTCCTTCCTGCATCCACCTTCTTTTAGTCAAGAGAAGATCAGAGATTTAGAGCCAGGTCCAGTCTCTATCTCTATTTTTCTCTTGGACAGGCCTGGGAGGAATTTCTCTACTCATGTAGAACAGCTTAGTCCCAAAGATTTAGTCATAGAGTTGCTTGCTTAAAACATTGTGAGATTAAGTGACTTGCCCAGGGTCCCATGGCCCATATGCGTTAGAGGCAGTACTGCAAGGCAGGAATTCCTGACTTAGACACAAGCTCTCAATAGGAGTCTCCAGTTGACTAAGCCTGTGTAGGTATGGACAAGTCCCAACCTCTCAGTGGGTTAGAGAACTTTCTACGTTCATGAAATGCAGAAAAGGTGCTGTGTGACCCTGGGCAAGTCACATAACTCTGTTTGCTTCACTCATCTGTAAAATGAGCTGGAGAAGAAAATGGCAAGAGATACCAGGATACCTGTATTGGTAGAGGGAGTTTCCTCCCCATAGTTACTTATATCAATGAAATCACAGGTTCGGTTTCATATATGTGTGTGTATATACATATAAACATATACATACACACATGCATGCAGATATATGATGTGTGTATATGTAAAAACATACATATATATACCTGAAACCATATTTATGTACTTAATGTTAATTCCCTTAAAAAGCTCCTTGAAGGTAGGACTAAGGTCTTTGTAATCTCAGCCCACAGCATAGTAATTGCTTGTTGACTAATTGAACTTCCTCATTTTACAGTTGATGAAACCAAGGCCCAGGTGGGGGGAAGAGCCTTGGCTGAAGTCACACAGGTAATAAGCAGAAGCTAATTCAGTTACAAGTCTAACACAGAGATTAACAACTGTGCTGAAAAGCGAAGTGATGATGTCTTTTACTCCTTGGGGTAAAAATACATCATTGGAGAGAATTTATCAGGAAGCTTGAGGAGCAAGGGCAGAACCGGGAAAAATGTGGCAGAAATTGTAACAACTCCCGCACCCCTTGAGCGAGCTAGGATTTGCAAAGCCCTGAGGGGTGCAAAGAAACGCTTGCAAATGCTTGCAAGTTAGGAAGTGAGGACGCTGCACAGACTGGTTTTGCTATCAGATCTAACTTAGAAGGTAGCGGAACAGGCTGACCCCTCCAGCTGCGCCCAACGCTTCCCAAAGCAAGCCTACCCTGGCCCGAGGAAAGAAGGGGGTGGGGAGGAGGGCACATGTATTTCCATGTGAATCTCCCGGGCAAGGGGCGGAAAGAACAACAGAGGTGGCCCTCTGCGCATGCGCCAGATGCAGGAAAAGGGGGGGGGGGGTGTAAAGTAGGTCAGACTCCTACTCTCACGTGACCCCTCTCCCCTCAGCTACCCCCGTCTCCTCCCTCTGGAAGGCCCCCGCAGCCTGGATGCGCTCTGCAGCCAACGTGACCAGGGAAGGGAGGAGGCGGGGCCAGCTCGGGGAGCGCGCCTCTGGTGCTGGAGTGAATTCTCTGGTTCTTGACCCATCCGAGCAGAGCGGGAAGTGGCTCGGGCGGGCGAAAGGGAGCGCGAGGGAGCCTAACTTCCGGAGACACGAGAGTGGGTGACGATGAGGGGCGGGGGCCAAAGCAGAGAGACCTACAGTACTAACGACTGTGTCTGGAAGAAGGCGTTAGGTCGTGGGCAGCCCAGCCTGGGTTTGTGCCCAAGGAGCCAGGAGAATCTGGAAGAAAGCATCAGACCTCATGGCAGGTGTCAGCGCACACGTGCTCAGCCTTGCAGAGTGCGTGCGTGTTGTGGGTTCCAAAGGCAGTGGGCAAGACATTCTTGCAAATGGTTTTCCAAGGGCTGCACTTAAAGCAACACTTACCGTCTCCTGTATTCCGTAAACCTTCCCTAGACTCCTCTCGGGGGAACTAGAACCACCCCAAACCCAGCCCTTCATTTGATAATAAAAAACCTCCCATTCCTGTAGTCCTTCGGGATTTACAAACACGTTTTGTGGGAGGATGGTATTTTTACAGATGAGGAAACTGAGCTACAAAAAGTCACTTAACCGCTGACTGCTTCAGCTTCCACATCTGTAAAATGGGAATAACCACCACCTAAGGTGTTTATGAAGGTAAAATCAGATATTTATAAAGTGCTTTGCTTTTGCAAACAGAAAGGATAAATGACTTGCCTGTGGTCACACATCCATCACGTGTCAGAACCAGGAGTTGAATGCATTTCTTCTCGAATCCATGCCCAACAGTTCTCACTGCCCGCTCTCCCACAGCCAATGCTCTCTCTCAGGTTCACAACCTAGCACTTAATAATGTTTTAAGCCCTCTGCTAGTACCTAGCATTTATCCTCTTGTATCATTGGAATATTTAAACCACATACTTTCCTTGGGCTGCCTGAGCAGCTCTGAGTGTTGTGACTCCCATGTTCTATGCAAAGAGAAGAATTCAGATGTTGGACCTTCAGATATGAACTCACTGGCTCATATTCCCGTATTCTAAGGAAAGGATATTCAAGTTCAGGTCTATGAACTTGTCTTTTTAAAATTTGATCATAGCAGTATTTCAATATAATTGATTTCCTTTGTAATGCATTTAAAATGTCCTGAGAAGGGGGTCCATTAAGCTTCATCAGACTTCCAGAGGGGTCCCTGAAAATGTTAAGAACCCTTACTCTAAAGAATCTGGGAGCTCATTGATGGGGGTTACCCCTCTGATGGTGCAGATCACAGCTCATCCGCACCTGCCTATCTTGCACAACTTTTGTTATGTTTTCCTATGTATCTGCCACAGAGGAGTCTTCAGTGTTCTAGGAAACTTTCTTATATTCCCTTGACATTCTGTCAATGAATACCAGTGGAGAACATGGGATTTCCATCGCTTTGACCTTACTCTTGGTATGTGACCATCCTATTTTTTTCTAGTCGTGTGTTATTCTTTATACCACCTACACATAATCCCTTGTTTGTAACATGTTGCAGCCTTGCTGACCTCAGCTCAAGCATCTCCATTGCTTTTAGGGTGATTCCCTACATCAGTTCTTCAGTAGGTAGTATTCCATAACTCCCAGCCAATATCATCTGGAAGAGCCGTGGTGATAAAATGGACCTTTGTTTCAAAAAGAAGCTTGAGGTCATTAAATGGGCAGTTTCATGGGTCAGTCCATGAAACTTAACCACGAGTTTCAAATCATACAAAGGGCTTTTGAAGATTTAGATACTAATTCTTGGCATCCCCATCCAGAGAATGCTGTATCCGAAAAGTGGTGCTTTCATAGTGTAGTATCATAAATCATAAACACATACTTCTCCTGGTTTTCTTTTCTGGATATTAAAGTTCTGTTTGCATCTGAATTTGCCAGATAAAGCTCACGAGGTATGTTATGTTCATCCCTAATGGGGAATCACCCAGAGTATAGATATATGGCAAGGGAGAGGGGGATGGGAAAGGGAGGTTAGGAACAGCACGTACAGTCTATTATCAGATTCCAACAGCTCAGCTCTTAGAGTAACAGAGAAAGAGGTAAGAGGCAAGTTCTACATAAACTAGAAAAAAATCACAGTGGTTTTTTTTACACCTCACAGAGGATAAATGAGAAGAAAAACAGCCACAACCTCGTTTCCCAAAGGTTCATTGGACTTGGAATGCTTAAGAATTGTCACTGTTTGAAAAAAATTTAAGGCAAAGCTCCTTCCAATTCAGCTTTAACCTGGTTGGCATTAGCAACTGTAGTTAGAAGGAAGTCAGGACCAGTTTCCAAAGGATCATATTGGGTCCATATATACTTGAATTTTAAGTATTAAGTCTCAGGTGTGTCCCAAAAGTTTTAGTGAAGTCTTCAGCTTTAATTATCAATCAAGGCCATATTTGTAGTGAGTAGAAGGCAGGATTCAAACTTAAGTACCTGGACTCTGTAGCTAATGTTCCCTTTACCCAAGGGAAAAAAAAAAGAAACTTTGCTTTTTTGCTTGTTGCATTAGGAAGGGTGTATGGAAAGCACACTGGATTTGGAATCAGAGGACTTGGGTTTGAATGCGGTCTAGTACTTACTACCCTTGTGGCTGTAGACAAGTCCCTTCATATCTCTAGGCCTCACTTTTCTGTGAAATGAGGTTATACTCCTTGGCCTATAATGGCTGTTTCAACTCTAAATCTTCTATCATTTGTAGGTAAAGTTTTGAGTAGAATTCTTGCTATCTAGCTACTACTTATAGTTGTCTACCAGAAGTGGGGAACCTGTAACCTCAAGGCCACATGTGACCCTCTAGGTCCTCAAGTGCAATCCTTTGACTGAATACAAAGTTAACTGGCTACACTTCAGGACCTAGAGGGCCACATTCGACCTTGAGGTTGCAGGTTCCCTGAGACACTTGCCCAATTCTCTGTTTCTTTCAAAATAATCATAGAATCATAGCTTTAGAGATAAAAAGGTATTTAGTGGTATCTCAATAGCTAGATGGCACAGTGGAATATTCATCTTCCTGAGTTCAAATCTGACCTCAGACTCTTACCAGTGCTGTGACTCTGGGCAAGTCACTTAACCCCCTTTGCCTCAGTTTCTTCATCTATAAAATGAACTGGAGAAGGAAATGACAAACCACTCCAATATCTCTACCAAGAAAACCCCAAATGGGGTCACAAAGAGTTGGACAAGACTGAAATGACTTAATGACAGCAATCCAACCCCTCCCTCCATTTTACCCATGAGGAAACTGAGGCCCAGAAAGTGACACGGGTTCCCCCTGGTCACCTAAGCTGTAAGAAGTGGCAGATCCAGAATTTGGACCTAAATCCTTTGACTCTAGCATTATTTGCACCTCACTGCCTTCATTGTTGGCCATGGTAGATGGACACTATGCTTTGTTAAAACCTTTAAGAGTCATTGTTACTATGCTTAACTCTAAGATAAGGTAAGAGATCAGTTCCCTTGTGCTCCTCATCCCCTTCTCCCCTAAGGTTTTGGTTTGGAACTGTGTGTTGGTATGTGTGGATGTGCGTGTGTTTGCGTGGGAGAGGTGGCACACATCTCAGAGTTGAGATCTCACCTTACTGAAGTGCTAGCTAAGTGTGCCTTATAAATAACCACTCATCCAGGACAAGCAGTGTTTTTGCCAAGCAAGTAGAAAAAAAAAGTCTGTTTCATCTATTTTTTGTGAGCTTCCAAGAAAGAAAGCAAATTGGTTGGAAAAAAAATTCTAGGTTGCTCAGAATTTTGAACAAAGATGTCTCAGGTTATTTTATGGTTTCATTTGTTGTGGGTGCTCTTCCTAGTGGTACAGATTGCAGTCCCTCTAAGCAGGTTTTCATTCATGTACTTCCATGAAGGACCCACCTTTATGTTGAAGGCTTTCTTCTGTTTTCTTTCTCTTTTAAAAAAATGTCTCATGTAGTCTTTATTATGTCCCAAGTAGTGTTTGGATGTCCATTTGTGTCTAATCCATAAAATGGTAAGACTGATATGTTTGGATGAAGAGGCTAAAGTCTGCATGAGATGGGCCCACCCCACTTGAGTTAGAGGAGTGGGTCTGACTTAGGAGAGGTGTAGTGGAAAGAATACTGGATTTGGAAATAGAAGGCTTGGGTCCCAATCCAGGCTGTGTTGCTGTGTAGCCTTGGGCAAGTTGCTATTCCCCTCTGGGCCTCAGTTACTTAGTGCCTTGTTTCAGCTGCTTAAGTATCTAGCACCTTGTTTGAGTCCCCTGTGATTTGAAGGTGGGAGGAACTTGCCAATGCAACAGGAAGGGGCATAACGGGAAGGAGAACCACCATATATAAGGAGGAACACAGCTGGGACAGAGCAGAACTGAGAAGGAAAACGGTTGTGGGGGCCAGGCACTCTGTTTGTCTGTTCTGTAGTGTTTGTGATACTTTGTACAGAAGCCCTGAGACCTTACTGGAAGCCCTGAAAAAAGATTTTCTTGTTGTCTGTTTACAGAAGTCCTGGGGGAGGGTTTCAGAGGTCCTGGGACTACACTGATGATTTGTGTTGAGTTCTCAGACCTTGTTTGTGGGTTTGTGTTGAGTTCTCAGACCTTGTTTGTGGGTCTGTGTTGATTTCACAGGCAGATAGTGAATTGATGATGGTGTTGGCAATGTGCTCGAATGTTGTTTTGGCTCCGTTAAGCTTTGTCTTTCCAGAAACGGCGAAGGACTTGAGATGGACTGGACATTGTGAGCTTCAACATGGAATGGGAACTGGACAGGGAGCTAGATGAGGAGCTGGACAAGGAACTGAGAGCTGCCTGCCTGTGAATCCAGGGAGCTGGACCCATAGGAAAAGAGCCATGGAACTTGAGAGCCAGCCTTGAGCCAAGATGAAAAGACTTCTCCTTGGGTACTTAGTGCTGACTGACAAGATCATGATTTGCTGTGATCTAGGGATAGGAGAACTATGTACTCTGTACCTCATACCCCTTAAGGATAATTGAGTTAAGGATGAATGGAAACTATTCTCCAATCAAGAAGAAAGAAGACTTTTTGACTGAGAGATTAAGACAATGTGATCTAGGAGTGGGAAAACTTAGACCTTTGTACTTTGCGTCCCTTAAGGAGGATTGCTCCTTAAGGATTATTGGGTTAAGGATTTACTGAATCATATCTTCAGTGATAAGCTGTTATGTTATATTATTGTGAATGCTGTACTTTGGTTTCTGTGAATGTTTTGCTTTAGTTTACTACTGAATAGAGAGTTCACTATACCATGTGATCAGAACCTTAGAGCTATTCACAGCAGCAGTCCTCTGGAAAGCTGCTCATGCTTGGATTTACAACATCTATAAAATCATGGTAGGATTGGGCTAGATATTTCTAAGATCCCTTCCAGTTCTAGGTCTATACTCCTATGAAAGCAGGTATAAACTGAGAAGTCAATCTAGATTGGTATTGGTCTTCAGGTCGCTTGAAATACAGAGGACTGTGATAATTGCCTGTAAATTATCAAGCCCATTGGGAAAAGAGACATTCCAGAATTTTTGGAGCAAGCAGGGATTTCCAGCACATTCTCTCTTTAGCAGGAGGAAGACTTCTTGAGATTTGGAGGATTTTGGACTTCCCATCTTCCAACCCATGTCCTCAGATCAGTTGATGGTAGTGTCTGCATTGGGAGTCAAGACAAAGTACCTAGAACTGAAACTATCCTGGCTGAAGGACAGCTTCTTGAACATCCCATGAGTGGGCAGAAGGAAGTCCAACAACTGGAAGCCCCTCTGCCAGAGGTGCACTCCAACCTTGAGCTCACTTTTCCCCCAAACTCTACAAGTAGTCATGGGAAAGGGTGTCAAAGATATTCGAGGGGATTCTTTTAGACCATCTTTTCTAATTGTACCACCTTAGTGAATATCCCTTTCTAGAAGCTACTCTAGGCTAGCTAATGAAATTGGCTTTCAACTACTAATCTTGGTATAAAGAATCTCAGTAAGGTCTTGAGTCAGTGACAATGAAGAGAATTGCCTCCACCTCTCTCCATGATACCCATAGAACCCTGAGGGGAGGTAACCTGGCCCTGGGACCTGGGATTCAACTAGAAGGGCGGAAGTTGGGATGAGGATCCTTAGAGCATATGCCAGCTGTCCTGGGGCAACTGTGACAGGGCAGAAATTCAGGCCAGAAAGGAAGTAAACCTCCAGGGAGTATACTATTTGTCTAGTTCAATCTAGCTGCCAGAAGTCTTGGTCCTTTTATGGAAGTTGCTGATATTTTCCTAGGCAAGTTAACTGGTGTAGTGGGTAAAGTGCTTCCTGATTCAGACTGAGGAAGATCTGAGTTTGAATAGGGTGTAATTACTCACTAGCTGTGTGACCTTTGACAAATCCCTTAGCTCCTCTGGATCTTGGTTTCCTCATCCATAAAATAAGGGAGCTTACCTCAGTGACCTCTAAAGTGCCTTCCAGTTCTAAATCTATGAGCCTACAATCTCTTTGTACCAATGAGTGTGACTGGGGGATGGGAGGGGTTGCCTAGGTATTGGATTGGGGTCAAAAGTTACAGGATCATAGATCTAGAGGGGAACTCAGAGGCCAGCTAATCCAGGGAGAAAAAGCAAGATATTTTTCATTTATATATTTTAATATTTATTTTATTTTTTGTTACATTTGAGTTCCAAACTATTCCCCCCCCCAATCTCAAACTAGAGAAGGCCACCATTTGACACATGTGTGTCTGTGTGTGTGTGTCTGTGTGTGTATACATATATATATGTATATAACATATATATATGTATATCTACATATATATATACATATATATATATATATATATGGAGAGAGAGAGAGGGAGAGACATACACACTCATATACATATATTATATGTAAAACCATACTTTGCATACTGCCATTTATCAGGTCTTTCTCTGAAAGTGGATAGCATCTTCCTTTATAGGTCCTTTGTAGCTGATTTGAATATTCATATAACTCAGAATAGCTTAGTCATTCACATTTACTCTTCAAAGAATCTTGCTGTTACTGTATAGGATGTTCCCTTGGTTCTCCTCACTGTATTTTCCATCGTTTCATGCTCTTCTTTCCATGTTTTCCTAAAATCAACCCATTCATTTCTTACAGCGCAGTAGTATTCCATCACAATCATATACCACAACTTGTTCAGCCATTGTACAATTGATGGGCATTCCCTCAATTTCCATTTCTTTGCCAACACAAAGAGAGAAGCTAGAAACATTTTAGAACATAGAACTACTTTTCTTTTTTCCCTGATTACCTTGGGAAACATATCAAATAGTGGTATTCCTGCATTGATGGGTATATACAGTTTTATAACTCTTTTGGCAGTGTGTTAAGCAAGTTTCTCCAAATCATGTAGATAATGTGAAGATTTGATCCTAAGGGTGGAAGAACATAAACAGCTTTCCCTTGTTAATGGATTGATTGACTCTAAATCTGATGATACAGATCTCCTATTCCTCAATCTTGGATTCTGTTCACTCTTCATCCTTGGCACCTGCCCAAGAGAAGCCCATATATCATGGCTTCTCAACCCGGGAGCTATGAACTTGTTTTTAAAAGTATTTTTTCATTTGTATTTTGCTGTTGTTAGCTTCTTTTGTAACACTATGTATCATTATCTTGCGCATTTAAAAACATCATTCTGAGAAGAAGTCCACAGGTTTCACCAGACTGCTAAAGGATGAAAAAATGCTTTAGCATTTTTCAGAACATTCAGGGCTTTCTCTCCTACTGCATGTCAGTATCCATGCTGTCTGTGTTTTTTTCATACCCCTTTTTTAATCTACTATGAAAAGTTAGACTAATATCATTTACATTGTTGGGGAGAAGCACTGGAAAGCAGAAGTTACAGACTCTTGACATAATCATGTAGTTGTCCCAATGTTGCTTTTATTTTCAATAGGGAGATAAGCAAATATTCTAATCTAAAAAGGGGACATTCAGTTTACATTCATATGAGAATTAGAAATCTGGTTTCCCCAAACTGAGGGTGCATTTCAGGCTATGCCCGGTTTTCCTCTCCTCTGTCACAGAACCAACATTCTCATCATTTTCATCTATTTCCTTCCTGGAATCAGAGCCAGTATAAAATTTCCTCTTGATTCATTACCTTCGGACGATTAAGTTATCATTAAGGCAAGTCAAGAATTTGTTAACTGCTCTGCTTTTGGCATAAAGTGCCAGCAGATATTTGGATAACTGAAGTCTACTGTCACTACTGCCTGTGCCTAGCTTGTGGACCTCAGACAAGGATCTACTAAGTCATAGATGACTTGCCATCTCCATCGGTGGAGAACTTTCTCCCACCAGGAGCCCCCCACACCAACAATCACAGATCTGTATTCCAAACTCCCTTCACTATTTCTGCTGTTTTTTTGATGGTATACACTGTGTACATTGCTCCCAAATACTGTTTTTTTCCTACGAGCTAATTGGAGACAGATCCAAAACTTCACTAGGAATCCACTCCAGACAACTATTCACCCATTTACCTGAAATGGAAATGATCCCAGAAGCCTGAATTTGAAAATGTTTGCTACATGGTTTCTTCAGTGTGATAATTTATTTCTCATTTGGAGATGAAATGATTAGGAGAAATTTTTTTTATGTATTGGAGTTAGAATTAAGTAAAGATCACAGTATCTGTAGTATCAACAGTAGCCTTTAAGGAAACCTAAGCAGCTGGGTGGTACAGTGGATAGAGTGCTGAGCCCAGAGTCAGAAAGATTTGGGTTCAAATTTGACCTGAGACATTTTCCCCCTAGTTTTGTTACCCTGGGTGAGTCACTTAACCTGTCTGACTCAAGCTTCCTCAACTGTAAGATGGGGATAATACCTTCTCAGGGTTGTTGTGAGGATCAAATAGGATAATATTTGACAAGCACTTTGCACAGTACCCAGGTCATAGTAGGGATTTAGTAAATGCTTCCTTCTTTTCTTCCTTCTTTCCTTCCTTCCTTCCTTTCCTCTTTCCTTCTCTCCCTCTCTTCCTTCTTCCCTTTATTCCTTCTTCCCTTGCTCCCTTCTTTCTTTCCTCCCTCCTTCCCTTTCTTCCTCCCTCCCTTCCTTCCTCCCTTCTCTCTTTCTTTCCTTCTTTCCTTCTCAAAGCAATTTAGGGCTGAAAGGGAACTCATTCATTATTTAATCTAATCCCCTCAGGTTACAGATGAGAAAACAGGTTCAGAGATTACGTGGCTTGTCAGAGTCGACGGTAAACCAACACCAGAGTCGGTATTAGAACTCTGGTTTCCTAGTTTGTGCCTAACCCCCTTTGAGATCTGGCTCATTGCTAATGATGTCTTCTGCAGGAGTATACACTTTGACAAGTTGTCTCAGAGACACCTGCTATTATGAAACATTTATGTCCTTTCCCCTGGGTACATGTTGGAGATTTTAATTGATTATGGGATTAGTATGAGTAGATCTAAACTAAAAGAAAAACTTTACCCAGTTTTACCATAATGGGTGTTGTTAGCCTTTCCAAGATTTGGTTTGGTCTTGCCTAAGAGGGTCAGGGAGTCTTAAAATGGCTTGTGCTCTGTTACAATTAATATCACTTTTTTTTTCCCCCTGTTCAACCATTGAAGTACATTCTGGAATTACAGGACAAAAATCACACTAGCCTTAATTCCCTACATCCTTGGGGATGGTTTATCTAACAAAATTGAATTTGTTTGCTGAACTGGAAGTTAAGCGGCATCTGTCCTCCAGTCTTTTCAGACCTGGCCCTCCATTGTTGTTCATGGGATTGATTTTCCCTCTCACAGGGGACTGAAGATAGCAAGGGCACACAGGGAAAGGCCAGGAAAATGAGACAAGGTGACATATAAACAGGGAAACCAATCATTAACAAGGTGTTCTCTTCCTTTTCCCCCCCTCAAAACAATTTTATTTTCCTCAAACAGCCAACAGTTGAGCGTTTACAAATATACTTAACCCTAAATCCCCTGTAATGGTGCTACCAGGAGGGATCTGCTTGAAATCAATGAATTTAAAAGATGAGGTCTTTGTTTGTGGTATTTGCCACCAGATCACTGGTTCTCAACCTGCCTAATGCCTCTACCCTTTAATACTTGTATGTGGACGTACCTGCATGTGGGCGGACCCACCTGGAGACATAGAGGAGCCGTGTCTTGGTTCTTAAGACCATCGGATATATGTGTTTTCTGATGGTCTTAGGCCACCCCTGTGACCCCTGTGAAAGAGTCGTTTGACTCCAAAGGGGTCACAACCCACAGGTTGAGAACCGCTGCACTAGACGGGTAAGGGAAGTTAGCACTCACCAACTTTTCTCCCCTTTTCCTATTTTACATTAACAGGAATATGGTCAAGGACAGATTTAGAGGCATATACATGTATACACCAGGTGAGACTACATTAGGAATTAGACTGTATTTGGGCAAGGCTAATTGGCCTATTTGCAAATAAGCACACTGGTTCACAAATACTTAATTCCTGATTGACAGATTAGAAAACATGTTTCTTCTGAGAGAATTATGAAAGCTCTTGACGAATAAAAAGTCCCTCAGTATGAAATTAGATTTCACATTTGTTATCAATTGATACTTTTATCCCTCCAAAGCAGCAAGGCACCCCAAGGGAATGTCAGACCACCACCAGGACCACTCTCTCCCCTAAAACTCTGATGGAGACAGCCTAGGAACCTGAGTCCAAGAGCCTTGGGAACAGCAACGCTCCCCAGTTCCCAGACCTGCTTCCAGCCCAGTCACGATAGCCATCATTGAATGGAGAAATCCTTGTGAAGTTGGGACTCACCTTCCTCATCACTATCAGCAATAACTGCTAACTAAATGCTACCAAAAGGCAAATAGCACAAGAGGTTGGCTGCACCCATCTGACCCCTGGTCTGCTTCAAGCTCGGCTGTAACAACAATCATCCAGGAAAGCAACTCCTGTGAAGAGGGGGCCAGCTGTCTCTACTAACCACCAAAAACAGGGGAAACAAGCCAGCCTAGCTTTAGCAGCAGGGTACCCCAAGGGAGAGACAGGAGGCAGTATGTGCCAGGCAAGTCAGATGACCAGCACCTCCTTGACCATCAGCTCCCTTTATACCCTTATGGAGACAGACTAAGACCCCGAGTCCAAGAACCTTGGGAGGAATGTTGCTTCCAGCCCAGTGTCCTCAGCCACCATCCATGGAAGTGACCCCTGTGGTGATGAAGCCTGGCAGCCTCCTTCTGGAGGGGCCATAGCCACAGCTATTTGGGATTTGGAAAGAAAGTTCTGGCCACCACAGTCCTTGGCACTGTCAAATGGCTCAACATCAGAAACTTGGTATGATTTTATCAGTAGAAATAACATTAAAGAAGAGGCATTACAGGACTTTTTCATCTGACTTTGAACTGAAAACGTTTCGTATATATTGTCTCCCCATTAAAATGTGAGCAGCCTTGAGAGCAGGGACTGTCTTAGTTTTCTGTTTGTATCTCCAGAACTTAGCACAATGCTTTATACATAGTAAGCATTTAATAAATGCATCACTCATTCATTCATTCATTCATTCATTCATTCACTTTGTGAGATAAACAACAGAAACAGGTTACATGTGGAAAGTACTTTGCAGACTTTAAAAACCCTACATAAATGTCAGCAATTATTACTATTTGTAGGGTCATTATTTAGTGAGATGCCAAATTCCCTTGGATTTGGAAGCAATTTTCTGAAAATATGAGAGAGAGGATAGGATCCAGGTGGACTCTTTCCAGATCTAATAGGACCTCAAATTCAATATCCATCCTTGGTCAGTACAGTGAAAAGGGAACCCACACTGGTTGTTGGGAGAGGAAGGTATTTCTTTTTCATTGTTAATTTCTTTTATTTTGCTGCTTCTCATTATGACACCCATCTCCCAGTCTTGGGCATTCTTACTGTCTGTCCCTCATGCTTGGAATTCTCTTTCCCCAATTCTGCACCCTCTGTCTTCTTCCAAGCCATAGCTATAATCTTACTTTTTGCAATAAGCCTTTCCCAAACTCTCTTAATTCTAATACCTTCCCTCTCTTAATCATATCCAACTTATCCTGTATCTATCTTGTTTGTATATAGTTGTTTGCAGAGACTTGTCTCTTAGCATTTCTTTGTATCTTTGTATCACTTAGCATAGTCAATCACACAGTATATTCTTAAGAAATGTTTATTGACTTATGTTTCCCCCATATCTCTTCCTTTTCCCACTCCCACACAGCCAATCTTCATAGCATTTTTTAAAGGAGAGAAATAAACCAATACGGCAAAAACTAATCAACGCATTGAAAAAAATGTTATATTTAGCATTCCGCACTTGTGGAAAGAAGCAGGGCAAAATGTCCTCTCTTATCTGGAAGAAGGTATTTAGAAAACAATCCACAACTTTAAAGCCATGAGAAATAAGAAGCATCATAAGGTAGCAACTTGAAGGTTGAGATCTCCTGTCTTTGGGAAAACCAATAACTTTTCTTCAGATCCGTGTTGCCTGTAGAGAAACTATTTTAATCTGCTCCTTGATAACTGAAGAGGGAGCAAGCAGCCCTAGTAGTGGCAACAGTATAGACAGGTTCTAGAGTGAATATTAGCTGTCTTGCACCTTCCTTCTCCTCAAATGGGATGGGACTAGCAGCAAATGAGTTAATGTCTGTAAAGTGCTTTGCATAGTGCCTCCACTTAGTAGGCATTTAATAAATGCCTGTTTCCTTCCCTTTTCCTGATAGACCTAGGCATTGACATCTGGATGTATTTAAGAAGAGCTCTAGTTAAATGATATTATTACCATCTGGTTAACATCTTAGTGAACTGAACAGAATTTCAGTTGACCTCAAGAACTGAAACCTGTACTGTTAGGACTAACTCTCAGAGGGAACTCTAATAAGCTTGACCACTTGGCACCAAGTTCTAACTGGAGAAGATTTCTGCTCTTGAATTAGTTCATCCTGTCTAGGTTGAGACAGCTAGGTGTCACAGTGGACCTGAGTTCAAATCGTGTCTCAGACATTTACTAGCTCTGGGATCTTGGGCAAGTCACTTAAACTGTTTGCCTCCGTTTCCTCAACCATAAGATGGGGGTAATAGCAGGATCAAATGAGATTTGTAAAGATCTTAGCACAGTGCCTAGCTCCTAGTAGGTATTTAATAAAGGCCTGTTTCAAGAACAGGCAATGAGGAAACAAAACTATCACTTCTTATAGGTGATGTGATGAATTACTTACAGAGCCCTAGAGAAGCGACTAAAAAACTAGTCGAAAAAATTAACAACTTTAGCAAAAGATGCAGGACATGAAATAAACCCATATAAATCATCAGTATTTCCTTATACCAACAACAAAACCTACCAGGAAGAGAAAGAAAGAGAAATTCCATTTAAAATAACTGTAGACAATATAAAATACTTGGTTATCTACCCGCCAAGGCAAACCCAGAAACTATATGAACACAATCATAAAACACTTTTCATGCAAAGAAAGACAGATCTAAGCAACTAGAGAAACAGTAATTACTCATGGGCAGTCTGAGGCAATATAATAAAAATGACAATTCTACCTAAATTAATTTACTTATTCAATGCTATGTCAAATTACCCAAGAATTATTTTGTAGATCTAGAAAAAAACAAAGTTAATCTGGAAGAACAAAAGGTCAAGAAGATCAACGGAATCAATGAAAAGAAATGTGAAGGAAGGCAGCCTAGCAGTACCAGGTTTCAAACTATATTACAAAGTGGTAATCATCAAAACAATTTGGTATTGTCTAAGAAATAGAATAGTGAATCAGTAGAATACATTAGATATATTGTACACAGTAGGAAATGACCATAGCGATCTACTATTTGATAAACTCAAAGATCTAAGCTTTAGTGACAAGAACTCACTATGTGACACAAATTTCTGGGAAAATGGGAAAGCAGTTTGGTAGAAACTATGTATATACCAACATTTCACATTGTACATTAAGATAAGGTCAGATTGGGTACACATTTATACATAAAGGGTGATATCATTGGCAAATTAGGGGAGCATGAGAAATTTTACCTGTCATATTTATGGAAAAGGGAAGAGTTTATGACCAACTGAGAAAGAGAGATCATGGGGAAGAATGGATAATTTTGTTCACGAGAAATTTAAAAAGTTTTGCTGAAACAAAGCCAACGTATCCAGGGTTAGAGGAAAAGCAGAACCGCAAATGTCTATGATGGAGGATTCATTTCTCAATTACATAGGGAATGGAGTCAAATTTATAAATGTAAGAGTCATTCCCCAATTGATAAATGGTCAATGGGTATGAACACATAGTTTTCAGAAATAATCAAAATTATTTATAGTCATATGAAAAAATGCTCTGAATCACCTGAATTGAGAAATGCATATTAAAACAACTCTGAGGTACCACCTCACACTCATCAGATTGGCTAACATGACAGAAAAGGAAAATGATAAATGATGAAGGAGATGTGGAAAAAATAGATACTCTACTCTACTACTGGTGGAGTTGTGAACTAGTCCAACCATTCTGGAGAAGAATTTAGAACTATGTTCAAAGGGCTATAAAACTATGTGTACTCTTTGACCCATTAATGCCACCATTAGGTCTATATTCCAAAGTGATCAAAGAAAAAGGAAAAGGATCTATTTGTACAAAAATATTTATAGCAGCTCTTTTTTTGTGGTGGCAAAGAATTGGAATTTGAGAGGATGCCTATCAATTGTGGAATGACGGAATAAGATGGAGTATATGCTTTTAATGGAATACTATTGTGCTATAAGAAATGATGATCAGGATGGTTTCAGAAAAACCTGGGAAGACCTACATGAATTTATGCAGAGTGAAGTGAGCAGAACCAGAGCATTGTTCACAGCAACAGCAATATTGTAATAATAAGCAGCTGTGAAAGACTTAGCTATTCTGATGAAGACACTGATCCAAGGCAATTCCAAAAGCCTCATGATGAAAAAATCTGAATACCTCTAGGGAGAGAACTAATCAATTCAGAGTGCCAATTAAAGTATAATTTTTTTTAGTTTTTTCATTTTATTTTTTTCGCAACCTAGATAATATGGAAATACATTTTGCATGATTTCACATATGTAATTGATAGTATATTTCTTACCTTCTCTATGGGTAGGGAAGGGGCTACAAGGAGAGAGAGAATTTAGAACTCCAAATTTTAAAAAAATTAAATAATTTTTAGTAGAAAAATGCTCTTCCAGGCGTAGGAGCAGCAAGAAATCGCAGCTCTGACACAGCCACATCAAATACCAAAAAAATATGACTCTAAACAAATTCTAGGGCAAAATGCACACTATATTTCCTGCTAAAGGCAGCTTGGCTCAAAGTGATCATCTCAGCTCTGAGAACCGAAACCAGCCCAGCCTGAAACAGCAGCTTTTGCCCTGGGGACGGCTGGACAAGACAAGCCCCGCTGTGGCTGGAGTTTCAGGAGAGCGGATCTGCGGCAGCTGTGGAAGTATCCAGAATTATCAAGCCATAAGAAAAAAGAACTAAGATCAGTGGAACTTGGCTAAAACTGGGGAAGAAAAGCAGGTCCGACCAAATCGCCTCCAGGGCAAAGAACCAGTGGAAGCGGAGGTTCTGCACCCGCCTCCACACTGCTGCTTCAGAGCTCCCAGCTGGCAGACTGTAGGGGGGGCCAAGCTATCGTGCAGAGGCCAAGTGCTCTTGGGTTGAGCAGCCTGGATCTGGATTGTGGTCTTGGGCGGTGGTCCTGGGGTTTTTTTTTTCAGTGAGCTGGAGCTGGGGAGGAACCCAGCAGCCTCCTAAAAGCCCCAGCAGCTGGGAAAACCCCAGCGATTTGGGACAGAGCTGTTCCCTCTGGAAGCAGAGTTCCACAGAGCTAAAAAAACAAACAAACAAAAAACCATTGAATGGCGACCATGAATAAGCATAGGAAGCAAAGTAAGAACAGCAACCAAAAGCTAGATTCCTTCTTCGGGGAAAAGAAGGAACAAAGCAGGGAACAGGAGGAAGACAATGCAATCAGAACTCCCACACCAAAAGCTTCCAAGGAACATGAAGATTGCCAAAAAGCTAGAGAT
>CM053586.1:229967563-230010583 GCA_028646515.1 Pseudochirops corinnae
ATATATATATATATACATAAAATTTTTTTTCTCCCAGTTCCACTCACTTCCATCAGGTCATAAAGTTTTCCCATGTTTCTCTGAAAAATATCTGCTTCATCATTTCTTACAATACAGTAGTCTTCCATTATGTTAATATACCATAATTTGTTCAACATTCTCCAGTTGGTGGATACTTTACTAATTTCCACATCTTTGACACTTTAAAAAACTATGTTTTACCCATATAGGACCTTTCCTTGTTTTCTTTAATATTTTTGGGCTCTAAGCCTAGATCCTGCAGTTGGAATATGTGGTATAGTGCAAAGGATATGCACAGTTTAGTAACTTTTGGGGCATAATTGCAAATTGCTTTCCAGAATGGCTTTACTAATTCACAGCTTTAGCAACAGTGCATTGATTTGCCTGTTTTTCCATAGTTCTTACCACCAACATTTGTCATTTTTTGGACAAGTTTTCTAGTCTGATGGGTAGGTGTGAGGTGGAACCTCGATGTAATTTGCATTATTATTTACATTAGAAATTCACATTATCTAATTATTGATGATTGGAGCATTTTTTATATCACTATTCTTTATAGCTTGGATTTATAGATTAGATTTCCCATGCAAATTGCCTATTCATATCCTTTGACCATTTATCAGTTGCGTAATGGTTCTTTATTCTTACACATTTGAGTCATTTTATTGTGTATCTTGGAGAGTAGACCTTTTGCAGAGAAACTTGTTGGAAAAATTTTTTTTTCCCAATTAACTATTTCCAGAAGAACTCTTTTATTGATTATTTGGTATTCAAAGTCTTCCATAACCTCAGACCCCTTCTATCTTTCTAGTCTTCTTACACCATTTTCCATGACACATACTCTTTAATTTAATGACACTATCCTCCTGGCTAACTCCATCCCTCTGTTCTGGGCATCTTCTCTGGCTCTCCCCCATGCCTTGGGCATTTGCCCAGAGTGGCAGAGCTAGTAAGTGTCTGAAGTCATATTTGAACTCGGGTCTTCCCGACTGCAAGCCTGGCACTCTATCCACTATGATACCTAGCTGCCCCATTTGGCACATAGTAGGTGCCTCTCTGTTTATTGACTGATTGATTAATTAACACAAAGCTCCAATCCTGATAAATCAAAAGTGTTAGTTGTTTCAGTGACTCATCAGCTAGTAAGAAAAAACAAAAATAAAAAACAGTACTGTTGTATTTTCATAATAAGCTATTATTAATGATAAATAACAAGTTATCAATAATTATTCTACATAAAGATAGTATGGCGACCATTGGAGTAAGACCTAGAAAATCAAAGAAATGGAAAAGGTTGGAGAAGTGACTTCCCCATGAGTGACTCCACCCCCTTGTATCCAGGCAGGACTGTATGTAATCAATTCAGGATTGTAATTGTCTCATATCCTTTAAAACCCAGGAAAGTACAAAGTGATTACTAACTTGCTGTAGGTAGAAATGTAGTCTAGATGCATCATCATCATCATTTATTAAGTAGTTTCTGTATTCTGGATGATGAGGATAGAGAAAGAGGGCTAAGTAGATTGTGGTTATAGCCACCTTTCTCTCAAGGAGCTTATAATCTAGTTGGGAATATTTTAACATAGACAATAGAAGGACTCTTTCAGTCTGGCACTGATAATGTTTATTAAGCACTAAAGTGCTGGTAATATGAAAACAAAAATGAAACATCCTTCTGCTCAAAGAGTTCCATTCTTCTGGAGAAATAGAACTGGCACACAGAGAATTCAGATCCAGGGGCATTTGGGGAGGGAGAGAATACTACCAGCCTGAGAGGATCATGGAAGGCTTCCTAAAAGCAATGACATGCTGGCTGAGAGGAGGGAGTGCATTCCAGGAATGGGGGACAGCCTGTGCAGAGACACAGATGCCAAATTCAGGGAACAGGTAATAGGCCGGTTTGGCAGGAATGCAGAATGCATAAAGGGCAATGATATGAAATTTGTCAGGGAAGTGTATGTTAGAGCCAGGTTCTGGAGGACTTTAAATGCTAGGCTTGAAGCATTTGTATTTTACTCGAGAAGAAATTGGGAACTCCAGAACATTTTTGAGCAGGGCAATAAGACGTATACTTTAGGAACATTATTTTGGCAACTGTATTGAAGGCATATTGGCAAGGGGAGGAAATGAAGCAGAGTTGGGATACCCATTAGAGAGGTGATGAAGGTCCAGAGTTAGGTGATGGTGGCCTTATAAAAATGCAAAGTAGGAAAATGAGGGCAGATGTAGGAGACAGTATGGAGATATAATGTCAGGAATGGGCAGCCAATTAGATATTGGGGAGTGAGGGAAAGGAGAGAGTCAAAGATAAGCATGACATAATGAATCTGGGTTACTAGAAGGATTATAGTGTTTTCAAGAGAAAGAAGGAAATTTGGAGTAGAAATAGGGATGGGACCGAAGAAGATGAATTCAGTTCTGGATGTGTTGAGTTTTATAGCCTCAGGGACTACGAGGTAAGAGATGTCCAGCCTCCAGTTAGTGATGGGGGGAGCCAGAATTCAAAAGAAAGATTAGGCCGAATATATAGTTTTGGTATCTGTCTGTGTAGAGATGATAATTGAATTCTTGGGAATAGGAATAATGAATAACAGTGAATTGGTGTAGGAAGCAATTGCTATGAGAGTTAGAAGAAGGGAGATTTCCAGAGGTTAGGGTAGTCTGGGAAAGCTTTTTATAGGAGTTTAGCCTTGAACATCAAATGAAGGCTAGGATAGGGTCAAATCAAGTCAAAAAGCATTTAATATGTGCCTGGAGATGCAAAAAAGGCATAACAGGGCAGTAAGGAGATGGAGATTATTTCAGGCACGGAGGACAGCCCCCCCAAGTGCTGCAGTTGGGAATATGGAGTGTCCAATTTGAGCAGTAGCAGAGAGTCCATTGTCACTAGATCAAAGTGGAAGAATACGGAAGGTGTATGACTGGGAAGGTGGTAAGGGACCGGGTTAAGAAGCACTTTAAAAGCCAAAACAGGATTTTAAATTTGATCATGGAGTGTATTGAGTAGATAGAGATAACAAGAGAATGGGAAAAGGATCAAAGATGTAAAGACAGAGATGTATCCACCCGAGGTGGTTAGAGGAGGGCCTGAGTAGGGGAGTGGTGGGAAATAAGGTGAAAGAGAAAAGGTAGGTGCCACGTTGTGGAGGGCTTGGAATGTCTCGTCAAAGCAGGGATTCTTAACCTGGTTCATGGACAGATTTCAGGGAGTCCATGAATTTGGATGAAAAGACTATATGAAGTCTTTATCTTCACTACCCTCTAATTTAAAATTGATTATTTCCTTTGATTACTTCAAAAACATTATTCTGAGCAGAGGTCCATAGGCTTGACCAGACTGCAGCAGAGTTTCATGACACAAAACGGTTTAAAACCCCGAGGCTAAAGCATTTGTATTTTATCTGAGCAAGGGGTCTGACTTGGGAACATCTTTACCTGAGTTCGAGGTTGGGCCTCAAAATTCTTTCAGTTATTTGACACGTTGCTGTCTTTGGCAATCAAGGACTTTCTGATTATTAGCATTTTAAAATAAATGTTCTCCTTGGACATCAAACAGCCTCATAAAACATGTTGTTCTCATGATTTAAGCAATTAAAAAACACAAGGAATAGCCTTCCCATAGGTGGCTGGCATTTGTAGTTGTCAGATGAAACACTTTGGCAAAGAAAAGTTTGAGAGATTTCTTGATTTCAAACATTCTTTCCCTGTCTGGAATTTTTAAAGTCTAAAAGCTTATGAGATTGGCCTCTTTCGGGAGAATTGAGGGACTTTTAACAAATGCATTTCATTAATATTCATCACTTTGAAATTTTTAAAAAAAAATTTATCTTATGAAAGCTTACTGGATCTTACCAATTGAGTTGATTTTATGTATCTTTTTGAAAGCGCTTTCTCCTCAGGGTTATACAACATTATTTATCACGTAAAATTATTAGCAGCAGGAATGAATGGATGCCCTCATAAAAATCCCTGGCTCTACCTCTGGCCAGGTACCTGATTTCTCTCATGAGAGAGAAAAGAATGATTACTCCAGCATCACGTACTGTACTTCTGACCCTTCTCTTTTCTGAAACGTTGTACTGATTTTGTGTGTATACTGTGGTATCAAGCCAAGTTTACAGACTGCCATAGCTGTGTTAACCTGAAGCCATTCACTTAAATATAAAGTAGAAACAATCACAATGCACTAATTTAACCTCCAGCAACATGTTACAGGTGACTGAAGGGCTCTCTGCTAGAATTGAGCCTTTCTATGTCTGCTGAGAAAAATCAGTCAATCACTGAGCATTTATAAAGTACCTACCATGTTCTGTGCTAGGTGCTGGGGATGGCAATGACTGGATATAACCTGGGTGACTTAAAAGAGATAATAAACAGTTCCAATGCTGATCCTATGAATTAGCCTTAGGGAGAAGCCTTGGAGATTGTAGGTTGGCTCAGATTTAGGGCTGGAGGAGATCTGAATGGTCATCTGGGCCAGGTGAGAAAACAGACCTAGAAGTGACTGGCCTAAAACCACACAGATGGTAAAATGGCAGTCAGGATTGGGAGCCCGGTCCCCCCAGCTCCAAGTCCAGGACTTTGCATTGCCTTGCTTCCTCTAACCAGCAGTTCATAACCTGTGGAGCATAACCCCTTTGGGGATCAAACGGGGTCGCCTAAGACCATTGGAAAACACATTTCCGATGGTCTTAGGAACTGAGACATCGCTTCTCTGTCTCCAGGTGGGTCCGCCCATATACAGATACACCCACATAGGGTCTCAGCATTAGGAAGGTTGACAACCACTGCAACTCTTTTGTAGCTGAGGAAGTGTAGACACTTACCAGCTGTGTGACCCTGGGCAAATTACTTAACTGCTTTCTGCCTCGGGATGAGGATAATAATAGCCCCAAGGTGGTTGTGGGGATGAAATAAAATGAGATAATATTTGTAAAATGCCTTTTATCACTATTTATTATTATAATCTACATTTTTATAACACTTTAAGTTTGCAAAGTGTTTTATTTCATTATCGTATTTTGTTCTATCCATATCTCTGTGAAGCAAACCCTATAGGTATTATTGTCACCCCTACTTTCCAGAAGAAGAAACTGACACTCTGAGAGACAGAAAGACATATTTTAGGTCGTGGAAGTTAGAAAGTGTCAGAGGTAGGGATTTGAACCCATTATTCTCCTGAGGACTCCTAAATCCCAGAAGTCCTGCATTTCATCCCTATACCACATTGCTTCTGAGGGAAGAGAAGTTGCCCAACGTCTCATGGGTAGTAATTAATAGTCTAGATTGGAACCCAGGCCCTCTGACCTCAAAACCTATGCTCTTTTCACAACACTGGTTTAATAATGTACAAAGAATTCTTTCAAAAACCCCAAAACACCTTTTTCTTTTAGCTGATCTCATTATCCCCTTGCTTCCCTACAGCTTTATTCCTAGTGTGAATGCAGTTCCCTGAAAAATTACATGAAGCATCTGGGACACATTCCTCAAAGTTTTGTTTGTTTAGTTTTTTTTAAAAAACATTTTAAAGTAGAATTTAAGAACTCTTGTCCATTGATGGAAACACTGGGGCACTGAAACTTTGGGGTCTTCTAAGTCAGGCATTCTCTGCTGTTAATTGCTACCCTTCCTCTCCGCATTTGCCTAGAAGAGTCTGTTCCTAAAGAACTGTGTGTGTGTTTGTGTGTGTGTGTGTATGTGTGTGCGCACGTGTGTGCCCGCGTGCTTGCATGCCACAATCAGATGCCTGGGAGAGCTGCATCAGTAAATTGTCTGTGACAGAATGTTCTCTTAGAAAGTGCAGTCGCATAAATGGATCATCAGAAATAAATGGTTTGGCAATGATTTCTTTGAGTATGGGGAATGGCAGTGATCCCTTTCCTGATAAACTCTGGGTAGCACAGGCTCTTCTGATCTCTTTGTTGGGCTTGGATAGGGGCAGTGGGTCAGAGGTGGAATGAGTGTCTCATCAGTTCTCTGGTTTGTTTTTCTGAGTTTGATGTGAATGGTTAAGTGGGACTGACCATCTTTGGGCTGCTGGGTTGGTAGTAGGCTCCTCTCCTCGTCCCCTGTCCCCTGTCCCCTCTTCTTTTCCCTTCTCTTTTCTTCTCTATTGAGCTGAATTAAAAGAGAAAGCCTACAATTTAATTTAGGAAGGATCTCCAAGCCTCTAGCATTGGGAAGTAGTGCCATAAACCAACTATGCATGCTAACATCTGTAAATCAGCAGTGAGGTTGCCCAGGCCAGGGCTTTGTCCCCAAAGTGTGAAAGGTTCTACCTTACTCTTCCTCTCCCTCCCCCTACCCCCCTCCCTTTAAAAAAGGATGACATGGATTCAGCTTTACACAGAATGCTTTTAGTAAGAGGTTAGTTATTGAGGTTCTTAACCTGGGGTCTGTGACCTTGCCTTAAAAAAATGTTTTTTTTTTAATAAATGTATTTCAATATAATTGATTTCCCTTGGACTTCATTCTAGACACTTAAAAACATTATCTTAAGAAGAGGTTTCACCAGAGCGCACAGGGGGCCATGACTTGAAAAAGATTAGGAACCTCTTTAGATGGCATCATTGTAGTAGGATGAGACCTCTCTTTTGGGGATCTTTCAGTTGAGCAAGCATTTATTAAGGGAAGATCTGAGAAGGGAGAAAGCATTTATATGATACCTACTATGTGCAGGCACTATGCTAAGTGCTTTTCACGTATATTACCTCATCTGATCCTCAGAACAACCCTTCGAGGTAGGTCTATTATTATTATTATCCTCATAGTTGAGAAAACTGAGGCAAACAGAGGTTAAATGACTTGCCTTGGGTCAACATACTAGCCCAACATACTAGCTGTATAGGTCATACAGTAAGTATCTGAGGCTGGATTTGAACTTGGGTCTTTCTGAATCCAGACCTAGTGCTCTTATCTATTTCACCACCAACTGCCTCTGAATGCCAGCTGTATGCATGGGATTGTGCTAGATGCTGGGGATACAATAACAAAATGAAAAACAATTTCTGCCCTCAGGGAGCTTCCCTTCTACTAATTGTCCAATTATTCTTGCTTTCCATTCTAGCACTGGAAGCCATCAGGGTGTTTAGAATCTGCTGGATTAGGTGTCTTCCTTGGGAGCCGGTACTTGACTACAGCACATTGTGCCCCACTGCAGTAACACTGTCAGAGAGGAGCCCACTTTTCCTGAGGTTACAAAAATCTTTGCCCTCTCCCCTTCCCTGACTTTATTTTGTAAACACCTTAGGGTCACAGACTCACTTTAGCCCCTTCCAAATTGTCTTGCACTCTCCCAGTAGGACAGAGGCAGATCACAGATCAGGTTAGAATATCTGGCTTGTCTGTGTTTTCCAGTGTTATTCTGGAATAGGTGCTAGTTAAAATACCCTTAGTGGCCATTCCTTTGGTGGTGGTCAGCTCCGTTTGGATGCCAGGGACTGGCTGGTAAGGAAACAGCAGTAGAAATTAGGAGTGCAAAAGCAACTTTGAGCCCATGTGGACTCTATTTTCTCCTTATCCTCAAAGAACAGCTAAACCTCATTAATTCAGAATATGTCGTAATTTGATCTTGACTGGGCTCAAGTTCACTTTTGAACTTGCACACTCTGTGTGGAAAAACGGTATCAAATGAATTAATAGGATAAGCACATTTTCAGGGGACTTATTTAACTCAATAGCACAAAATTGTTTTCGTGGTTTACTCATGTTATATGCAAATGGATGCTTCTAATTACAGGTTAATCCTGTCTATTTATCAAAGTAGGTTTAGGCATTGACAGCAATACAGCTGTATCTCTGTAATTCTGACTTTTTCACGATTGGTCAAAGTAAATCCTACTCTGATGCCTCATCGTGGTATGAAGGTGACTTTGGGTTCTCCAAATCAGAGTCTGGAGCACCAATTGCCAGGTCTTCCAAGCTAGACAATCTTTTTGTCTAGTCCCAGAGATAAACTCTGAATCTCTCATCTAAGGACCAGCATAGTCAAGTTCAGAGAAGCTCATGATGAGACATGTGATTTTTTTTTTTCTGGCCACGGCAACCCACAAAGACAATGAACCTAAGTCACAGAAGACCTGTGATCTCAATTGGTGGAGAAAGCAGTATCCTAATTCCTAAAACACTGAATTTTTATGTTCTCAGAATGGGTCTGAGATACCAGTCCCACTAGATGTTTCTATTATTCCTAGGACTTGATGAAATTCATCTCAGAAAGATGGTGTCCTCGCCCTTCTCATTCCATTATCCCAGCCCATATTATAAGGACATAATCAAGTCTGTCATTTGAGAAGGTACCCCCAATTCATCACTGTCAAATTGTGAGCTGAGCAGTTGCTAGATAAATTGGACTTTATTGAGAGCTGCTGAGATTGCTGACTGATCCCAGCCTTGAAAGCAAGAGAGGAATAAAGAGTGATGGACAGGCAGAGTAGATGAATGAATAGTCATTTGCAACGTTTTTATAACGGTCCCAATATGTGTACTATGGCAGAGGGCAAGCTTTGGATTGTTCATGGGATACTACCAATGAACAGGAACATTTTCAACTTGGAGGACTTTTTTGGGTAATGTTCTTGGGTTGCTTTAAGGAAAAAGTTCATTCCTTCCAACCTTGGAACATCCCTTTACCTCTATGGCTCCCTTACTTCTCTGATGAGGTTTCTCTTGGAACCTCTATTTTGAGAAAGGGCCCAGGACTGCCATCCTTCATTCATCTGGCTATGCTTCTGACTCTCTGACCTTTGCTACCATGCCCCCTAATGGGTATCTTCTTTCCCTACCTTTTCAGATCCCTTTAATGTGTTGTCTTTCTCCATTACAATGTAAGCTTCTTGAGGACAAGGACTGTCTTTTCTTGTATCTGTATCCCCAACACTTAATACAGTTCCTGGCACATAGTATTTAATAAATTCTTGTTGACTCATTAACTTTTTAAGTCATCTTTAACTGACTTCGGTCAGTTGTGGTCCTGTCATCTGGTGAGGTGATGGTGGTAATAGGGAAGATCGAGGTTACTTTCACACGTACTAAATACCTCCTACCTCCCGCCTTCCTACTGTAAATCACTTAAGTACGGCTCTTGTTAACAGCCTGCACAGTACAGAAAAGGGAGAGGGGGAAACTCTGAAAAGGAAAAAAAATAATAGATCCTTCTGTTGAAACCCAGTGGAAACATAAGGAGATTGAAAAACAAGAGTAGGTTATTTGGAAAAGGGGGCGGGGGGAGTTTGTTAAACAATGGGGGAAAAGAAGAAGTTAAGTGATTTAAGAGTTGGATTAACCTGATATGACTTTGTTTTTCAACCAGATTAGAAATGTGGAGTTTCTTGGCTTGGACCTCCATACAGTACATTGTGTGCTGTAAATATGGGTGTGTCAGAATAAAGCATTTAGAGATACAGGCTTCTTAAGGGATCATGAAGTACATCAGTACTAGGCAGGTTTTTCCCCTTTTGCAAGGGAAGTTTAATACCTTGCTAAAGCTCCTCTGGCATGTTTCTCATACCCAGTCAAATCTCTGTTTGTGAACCCCTCGAGAAAAGGGGAGACTAGAAATCCCAACTTTAAATCCATTGAATCCACTAACGGAATCCTTAAAAAAAAATCCCTTTAAAAAAAAAAAAAGGATGCAGGAAATGTAATATAAATATGATAACGGTGACTGAAATTTTGACTGTTCCTGCAAGCATAATTATATATCTTCTCCCCTTTGTGAAGAAGCAGAAAGGTAGCCAAGTTTAGTGTTTTCTTCTTTTCTTCAGTACGCATTATTCTGATCAAAGGGCAGCTTTGAAAAACCTTGGACCAGAGTCTTGCCAGAAAACATGGGGGTCAGGGGGAAGTTGTTTTCAAGGAAGGCTGTATCATCACATGCTCTGACAGAGAGATCCAGAGACATCATAAATGTGGAAACAGCTTCTTCTCATCCTTCCGTTAGCAAACTGCTTTAGGGATTCTTGAAAATCATTTTGTCAGTACTTCCCAAAATATATTTGTGATTGCATCTCTTTAATATCTTAAAAAAAATTTTTTTGCCAGACTTTAGGGCTTCTGCCTCTAGAAGCACTTGAATACTGCTTCTAGTAGGAGTCAAGTACTATACAGTACTAACTTTGTAATGGGAGGATTGTTGGTATGGAGAATGGACGACTCATTGAACTCCCATGCCACAGCTTTCCCCTCTGTAGATGGGAATGATTATACTTGCCTTACCTCACTTACGAGTCTGTCTATAAGAATAGAATTAAATAGTTAGTTGGAAAATACTTTGAAAAAAGTATCAGCATTATTTAATTAACCTTATTACATTTTGATTAATGATCTTGGAAAAGAGCAAAAAAAAAAAAATGAAAATAAGGTGACATTATTTTAAAGCTAAACAAATGATAAAGGGTGAAAAGATCATTGGTCCAGATACAAAGAGTTGGGAGACCTGGAATTTGGTGGTGGGGTAGATCACCGGGTTTTCTCCTATCAGAAAGATCTCAGTTCAGATCTTATTCTTGTTACTGTGAGTGTGACTTGGGCAGATCTTTGGCCTCTCTGAGACTGTTTTCTCAGACCATAAAATGGGAAGAAAATAACATTCACTTTCCGTAACTCATAGGGTTATTGTGAGGATCAAATGAGATAAAGTATATAATTTTAAATTAAATTTTAAAGATTAATGCATATAATTATATAAAGTATATAAAAGTACTTGTTAAGATTAATGTGGCATATTTAGTTATTGTTATGCCTGGATCTGCTAGGTACTATGTGACTGCTGAGGAAATTGCTTTACTTTTTGACCTTAATTCTCATCTTTCAAATGAGGTGGCTGGGTTAGAACTTCTTTCTAAGACAGGTCCCTTCCAATGTCATCCTGCTACATTCTTTGTTCTCTAAAGGTACCAACTGATGGCAGACAAATTATTTTGCAAATAAAATTAAAGTTATTGCTTAGGATAATGCCTGGAAGGGGGCTTAAGAACCTCTGACTGGTTGCCACCAGCGAAGGATCGAAGGATCGACTTTAAATACTGAAGCTAGGGTTTAAATATTAAAGCTAGCTTCCTCATCAGTGTTAATGTTAATGCCGAATGAATGAGGGAACCATTAGGACTTTTAAAATAATGATATCTGAAAGCTGATTGTAACTCAGAGTTACCCGGTTGGAATAACCACTATGAAGAAAGAATGTTGGACTTCTTAGACATGTATTATTAACCATACCAAAACACACACACACACACACACACACACACACACACACACACACACACCCCAAAAAACCAAAAGGAAAGGAAAAACTCAAGGCCAGTCACTGGTTTGTTTGATGGCAACTTTCCTGGAAGAGTGGCTGACAACTGTATCTTTGGCTGTACCTCTGGGTGGTTGGACACCCTTGCAGCAGGCCAAGTAGACCTTGACAGTGCCAGGCCACTGGGCAAAACATCAAGGTTTCAGTCCAGTGCTATTCCCCTGCACCCTGGAAAGAGTACAGGTTCTCCCCTTGAGGCCCCAAGGCACACATCCTTTTACCCTCTGAAGGAGCCCTTGTCCTGACTGGATTATTAAAGGGGATGGAATAAAGGAAGTCTCTACTTTTCTCTTCTCAGTCACAGGGGCAGGATTTGAAAGGTGTAACAAGGCTCTGGTTCAGTCACTGTTGGAGTTTTCTTTAATGCATGAGTCAGGCACAGATGTGAGCCTTCCTGCTCCAACAGAGCCATCCAAAAACCCAGACGAACCCTCCAGAAGAGCATATGGTCCCCATTAGGTCGGATCCAATAGTCAGTGCAGAATATTCACTGGAATTTTGGCCCAGGAAAGAGCTTTGGTGTTGGGCCTCCAGGAACCCATATGTTATGTGATTCTTTTAATAAATAGTATTGCTGATTTGTTTTAAAAATGGCATTAGAAACATGCCAAATCTATGTAATATCTGCACCCAACTAAATCTCAATTAACCAGGTTAACAGAAGAGAGTGATAGAACAGAGAAATAAAAAGTCACTTGGTTTTGGTTCGTGAACTTAATTCCATAAACATTTTTTAAGTACCTACTGTGTAGATCGATGAAATACCATGGAGATAAGTGAAAAGTCTTTTGTTTTCGGCTTATGAGTTCAGTTGCATAAATATTTGTTAAATGTCTGCTGTGCACAGCACTATGCTGATAAAAGATTCTTTTTGGTTTGTGAATTTAATTCCATTCCATAAACATTTATTAAGCACCTACTGTGTATAAAGCGGTCAGGATAAAAGTGAAATGAAACAGCCTTGGCCCTCAAGGAGATTACATTCTACTAGGCACAAGTAAGGGAAAACAAAAATCATGAGGGAGAGAGGGGGAATAATTTGGGGCCCCAGAAATGGCAAGATTTGGCAAGTGATTGGATATGGGAGTTGAGGAAAAGGGAAAAAGCCATAGTGACTCCAAATTTTCGAATCCGGGTGACAGGAGGAATGGCAGTGCCATGAACAGAAATGAGGAAGTTTGGCAGAAGGATAGATCTTAGGGAAAAGACAATGAGTTCTCTTCTTTCCTTTCTGGGTTTGAGATGCCTGTGGGACATCCAGATGGAAGTGGCAAGCAAGCAGATGGTGGTACAGGACATTCAGGAGGGAGATTAGGTATGGCTATGGAGACTTGGAGTCCTCTGCACAGAGAGAACTGAATTCCAGGAAGCTTATGAGGTCACTAAGGGAGAAGATGTAGATAGAGAAGAGATGAGGGTCCTGGACAGGAGCCTTGGGGGAATACTTGTTCTTGGTAAGGGAGATGGGATGGGAATGCTGTTCCAGCAAAGGAGACAGAGAAGGAATGAACAGGCAAAGAAAGGGAGAACCGAGAGAGAGTGGCATCTCAGAATCCGGAGGACAGTGAGCTTCATTTGTGTTTTTCTCTGTCCCTGCTTCCCTCTCTTGGTACTCTAAAATGCCACGTTCATTTTCTTATAGTGGGTCTACCTGGATATTAAAATTTACTTATGTGCTCCCCAACCACAAAGCATCCGGATGATGTCAAGGGAGAGGGAAGTTCTGACAGTACGCTGGACAATTGAGCGGTCAACCTGGGATTTAGATTTGGCTGAGGATAGTCCATTAAAAGGATTAGGGCAGCTAGGTTAGAGTGCCAGGCCTGGAGTTGGGAAAATTCATCTTCCCGAGTTCAAATTTGGCTTCAGACATTTACTAGCAGTGTGACCCTGAGCAAGTCACTTAACCTTTTCTGCCTGAGTTTCCTCATTTGTAAAATGAGCCAGGGAAGGAAATGGCAAACCACTCTAGTATCTTTGCCAAAAACAAACAAAACAAAAAACAAATGGTGTCATGGAGAATAAGACAAAATAGAACAACAGCAGTAACAACAATCCATTAAAGGAGCTTGGTGAGGGCTGAGCACAGTTCCCTTCTTCCTCTACTGATGTCTCCTATTCCTTCTTGTCTCCCACAGTCAGACTTACCTTCCCCTGACCCACGCTTTTCAGCCATAGCTACCCACAGGCAAAAGTACAAGGAGCCACCGTGAGTTTGTGTCTCTAGGGGTTTTAAGTAGGGAAGTGAAGAGGTCAGGAAGTTTTGTCAACTGAGGAAAATTGGGCTCAGCTGTACATAGGGACGAGCCTTTCTCTCTCTCCCTCTCCCTCCTTCTCTCCCTCCTTCCCTCTCTCTCTCTCTCTCCCTCCCCCATCTCTGTCTCTCTGTCTCTGTCACTCCCTTTCATTTTCTCTCTGTCTCTCTATGTCTCTCTGTCTGTCTCTGTCTCTGCCTGTCTCTGTCTCTCTCTGCCTCTCTGCTCTGTCTTTCAATCTCTCTCTCTGTCTCTCTCCCTATGTCTCTCTGTCTCTGTCTCCCTCTCCCTCCCCCCTGCCCTCCAGAATTTGAACTCAGGTCTTTGACTCCAAATCCACCGTTTTTCTCACCATGCCATACTGATTCAAAGGAAAATACGTAATCTAGCAAATTCTGAACACCTTGACGACTGCCATGGCTAGTGTAGAGAGCAAGAATAATCAGAAGAAAAGTCTAACGGGAAGTCTTTGAGTGTGGCGGCCATCTTGTCTTCTTGTTTTTGTATTGTCAGCCTAGAATAGTGCCTTGCGCTCAGTCACTGTTACGAAGCATTTATTAAGTGCTTACTGGATGTCTAATGCTTTGCTAAGCCTAGGGGAAGGAAAGAAAGGAAAAACTTGGTCCCTGCTGTCCAGATACTCACATTCTAGGGTGGGAGATGACCACGAAAATAAGTCTATATGTAAAAAAAAATCTGTAATGTAAATGGAATGTAATCTCAAAGGAGGGGGAAAAACTAGCAATGAAGGAAACTGGGAAAGGCCTCCTGTAGAGAGTAGGGTTTGAACTGAGGCTTGAAGGATTTGGGGAAGCTAGGAAGCCAAGGTAAGAAGGGAGAGCAAGCCAGTGCGAATGCATAGTTAGCTAGCATTTATTTAAATACAAAATCATTCATTCATTCGTTTTTGTAACATTTGTCTAAATTTTGAGTTCCAAATTCTCTCCTACCCTGTAGCCCCTCCTCCACTCATTGAGCAGGCAAGCAATATATAATGATACCCATTATACATATGAAGTGAAGCAAAACATTTCCATATTTTAGCTAGCATTTATTAAGCACCACTGTATGCCAGGCACTGTGCTAAGCATTGGGGATACAAAGAAGGGCAAAAGACATCCGCTGTTCTCAAGTTGATCTAATGAAGGAGACAGTATGAAAAACTACTATATTCGTGAAATAGTAATGGTAATAGCTAGTGTGGATATAGAACTTCAGGGTTTGCAAAGTGTTTTTCCAGTATCTCCTTTTGTCTTCCCCAAACCCTGAGAAGTAGGTGCTGTTAATATCTCTACTTTACAGATGAGGAAGAGGAGGCAGGCAGGTTAAGTGACTTGTCCAGGGTCAAACAGCTAATATTTGAGGTCAGATTTGAACCTGGTGCTCTATCCACTTTGCCAATGACCTACATGGAATGGAATGGTGTGTGTACATCAGTGGTTCTCAACCTTCCTAATGATACGACCCTTTAAAAGTTCCTCATGTGGAGACCCCCAACCATAAAATTATTTTCGTTGCTACTTCATAACTGTAATTTTGCAACTGTTATGAAACATAATGTAAATATCTGATATGCAGGATGTATTTTCATTGTTACAAATTGGACATAACCCACAGGTTGAGAACCGCTGGTGTACGTGTATGTGTATATGTGTGTTAGTTACAGCAAGTAGCCCAGTATAGATGGATCACAAATCGTGTGGAGAGGGTCAGCATAAGAAGATCAGAAAGGTAAGAAGAGGCCTGGTTGTGAAGAGCTTTAAATGCCAAGATTTTATTTTGAATTTTGGAGATCTAGAGAACCCCTGGAGTTTGTTATGCACCAGGGTGATGTGATTCAGACCTGTGCTTTAGGAAAATCACTTTGTCAGCGAAGTGAAGGCTAAATTCGAATAGGGAGAAACTTGAAGAAGGGGCACCAGACTTGAGCTTTTGCAATTATCCATGTGAGATGGGAAGAGAACCTATCCTGGGGTGGGGAATCTGCAGCCTGGAAGCCACAGGTTCCCCACCCCTGAATCCTGTACTAAAGTACTAACTGTGTGAGTGGAGAGAAAGGGACTCAGATAAGAACCATTCTAAGGGTAGAAATGACAAGATTTGGCAATGGATTGAAATCATGGAATGAGCTAAGGAAAGAGCCAAGGATGACCCTGAGGCAAGTGAGCCTGGGTGGGTGGGTGACTGGGAGGCTGTCCCAGTTGCAACTCCTCAGTTGGTGAAATAGATCACTCAGAGCTAAAGGGTTCAAACAAACAATCCTTTTATTAAAACAAACAAACAAACAAAAAAAACCACCCACAATCTAGTACCCTCAGGAAGAAGCAGTTCTCAAGATGGTTAAAGCATTCAGTAAAAAGAGTCTCTGGGGTCTCAGGAATTCTGCCAAAAGTCCTAAAAATTGTTTTTATATTCTTGCCCAAGGCCCAACACTTGGGGGGCGTCTACTTGGAGAACAAAGTTAACCCGAAATTCCTGGTCTACACTACAACTTCCTTGCTTATGATGGCCCAAGCTAGTGTTGTTGGAGGGCTGAGCCTTTAACACATCCCCATGTTCATCAGCAGAATCTTTGTCCAGGAAAATGGTATTGCCCTTGACAAAAGCAGGAATGTTGGGGAAGGGGAAAGTTTGTTGGGAAATGTTCTGTTTTGGGACACGTTGAATTGGAGATATTTATAGGACATCCAATTCAAGGTGTCCAAGAGGCGGGCAATGATATCTAAGAGGAGATATGGGACTGGGGCTCAGGAGAGAGATTTAGGTTAGATATATAGATTGGAGAATCATCTCAACAGTGATGATAATTGACCTTGAACACAGCAAGTGTTTTAATGTTTGTTGAATTAAAGAACTTCTTTCCTAATAAAGAAGGAAGGGAGGGGTGGAAGAAGGAAGGAAAACAAGCATTTATTAAGCTCCTACAATGTACCAGGTACTGTGCTAAGTGCTTTACAAACATTATCTCATTGATCTTTGCAACAGCCCTGGGAAGTAGGTGCTATTATTATTCCCATGTAACAGTTGAGGAAACAGAGGCAGACAGGTTAAGTGACTCACCCAGAGTCACGCAGCTGGTAAGTATCTGAGGCTGGATTTGTACTCAGGCCTAAGAATGTACAAGGAATCCTTGTGATTAGTGGGGTCAACAAAGGAGGAGCTTAATCATCTTGACCACACATCCTTAGGCACTCTGTGTTTAATTCCAAAGCTTAGTCTCCACACATTTAAAAAGGGACTGTAAACATGAGAAGAATGGAGGTATGTGTCTGTCCATCTGTCTACGTATACTACCTTTATGTGATGCCACTTCTGAAAACACTATACAAACCCTTCCCCACAGGACAGTCAGTCAGTTCTCTGCTTTAAACATTATCTTACTAAGAGAGGATTAAAATTTGCACTAGCCTGTCTTTGATGAGGCTACCAAACCATAGAATATTAAAAAGCTGGAAGGGCTTTAGAGTTCACCCTAGGCCAGGGGTTTTTAACCTGGGGTCTGCAGATAGATTTCAGGAGATCTGTGAATTTAGATGAGAAAAAAAATTACATCTTTATTTCAGTATAATTGGTTTCCTTTTGTAATCCTGTGGATTTTATTCATTTAACAACAGTCTTCTCAGAAAGCGTCCATAGGTTTCAGCAGCCTGCCAAATGGGTCCATGGCAATACCCCCCCCCCAAAATTAAGAACCTCTAGTCCAACCACCTGTTTTGACAAAGAAAGAAACTGAGGCTCAGAGAGCCTTTCCAAATCATTCCCTTGCTTCCTCTAGCTTAGTTCTGCCAATCTCGAGGGGCATCCAATTTCTTTTTTTTTTCTCTTTTTCTGAGCTCCAAATGCCCTCTCATTGGGTAGTGCCAGCCCAGAGCTCTGGAGAGATCCCTCCCCTTCCAGCGTCCAGGGTTTCCTGGGTGCCTTCTCATGTTCTTCCAGGCCCATTCGTGTGTTACAGTTTAGAGATCACATTTAACCAACACAAGGAGACCAGCTAGCCTTGCCTGGCTCTCTCCTGTCACGTGGAGCTGAATGTGTTCCCGTGCTGCTGCCAGACTGCAGCTCTCTGTGCAAAAAAAAAAAAAAAAAAAAAAAATAACAGCAGAAAACTGGCTGCTGGCCAGCCTTGGAACACACACTCACATCAACTCCTTGGCAGAACATCTGTGGTGGTATCTATTTGGAGAGTAAGGCAGCGGAGTGTTGTTTCCCTCTTGTGGGTGTCTGCATGCAGGACTTTTCCTCCTTGGGTGAATCCAGGAAAGAGAATTTGTAAAGTGCTTAGCCCAGTGCCTGGCATAGCGTTGGCACGATGTAAGTGCTTACTTCCTTCTCCTTTCCTGGTTGGATGCTACTCTGGATGAGACTCCCCTCACTCCCCCTCTTTTCCTGGCTGAACCTACAAGATCCCATAGGTCTTAGGCCCAGGACAGCTACACCTCTAACCCAGAACTCCGAGGTCCTTGAATAAACTACATACTTTCCTGTCTCTAATAACTCACTATGGTTTTTTTTTTCCTTTCTGAAGATCTAAAGACCTCTCTCTCTTACTGGTCCAAGTCCAGAAATAAAGGGAGGGAACTATTAAAATCATTAAGGGAACCTCCTGGTTTTTTTTCTCCTGGGTTTCCATTTTTATTTCCTTGGGGAAAAGGAGGTATTGTACTTGAGTTACTCTATAATCCCCACCCCACCCCCCACCCCCAGTCCATCTCCGCTTGACCTCAGGACTGCAGCTGAGTCTGATTGCTCCCGAAAGGGGAAGTATCTATCTTGGGAAGGAGAAGTTGGGGGAAGTCCAGAAGTAGCCTTGTGGGTGGAAGGTTGACCCCCCTTTTTTATTTCTGAAGGTATTTGCCTATTGGCCAATTTGGGAAAGGGGGAAGGGGAAAGATGAAGCTGTACTGGGATGGTCCAGCATCCTCAAGAAAGAACAGATTCCTTGGGAGATGAAACTTGGTTTACTTCGCTTAGTACCGTAACAAGTACTGTAGAATAATTCCCTTCCCCCCCAGTTCTTCAACCATCATCTGTCAGTCAACAAACATTTATTACGCGCTTCTTATGTGCCAGGCAGGCACTGTGCTAAGGGCTGGAGAGAGGAAGGAAAGCAACGCATCAGGTTGTATAATTTAAAATTTGGAGCTAGAAGAGGGATCTGGAGAGAGAGCGATTATCGCTTCTATACTTGTTCAGTCATGTTTGACTCTTCGTGACCCCATTTGACATTCTCTTGTCAAAGTGCTAGCGCAGCTTGCCGTTGCCTTCTCCAGCTCAGAAACTGAGGCAGACAGGGTGAAGTGACTTGGCCAGAGCCACACAGCCTCGTATGCATCGGAGACCATATTTGAGCTCAGGTATTCCTGATTCCAGGCCTGGCACTCGATGCGCTGCACCACCCAGATGCCCTTCTATATACTCCCTTTCCCCATTTTATAGATGAAGAAACTGTTGCCCAGGGAAGCAAAGGGACTTGACTGATCATGATGACCCAGGTAGTTAGGAGTGGAGCGACTCTTTCCCAACTTTTAAATGATTTCTTGTGCCATAAGGCTGCCCGCGTTGTCTGGTCCCTTCATATACCACTTGGAAAGCTGCTTTTTTTTTTTTTTTTTTTTCCTGTCAGCACCCTCAGGCCAGGGAGCAGCCAGTCCCATTTAAGAAAGCTTTGCTGGCAGTGGGTTATTTGGCAGAGATCTCAGTTGCTTTGGATGGCAGTGCTAAGAGGCAGCCTCCGGTAGACTTTCTCCCTGTGGGGGACATCATACCCAGGCCTACAGAGCAGGGAATCCAGTGGTTCACTGGTTAGCCTGATTTACCAGACACAAGTAACTGGGTGAAAAATGGTACGACCCCCTGCTCCAGTCCTAGAAATGTATCAGTTATGAGATTGAAAAATAATTCGAAGCCTTTCCATATCTGGCAGATGAATGAGTTTGGGGTGAGGAGGAAGGAGGAGGGGAAAGGGAGGCCGTGGGAGATAGGGAGAAGGGGGAGGGGGTGGCCCTAGGCTTTCAATTCTCCCAGTTGTCAAAATGAGCTTCCTCATCCCAGGTGAGGGTTAGGTAAGGTGAGTTGAGAAAGCGGCTTCGTCTCATGCATCAGCTGTACAAACATGGTAAAATTGTTCAAATTCAGAAGCTCATTAGGAGGCTGGTTTTGTGTTGTTTTTTTTTAATTGCCACCGGTTCAAAGTCTCTTTGAAGCCTACCCACCTCCTTCCCTGTAAAGAACCTGGTTTCCTTCATTTTTTAAGAGCCATACTTTCTCTTTCAACCACTCCATACTTAGATGTGTACTAAGCTCTGAGAAATGGGGTCTGATGGATTTCTATGGACTTGGAGTAAGGATGACCAGAGTTCCTTCAGACACCTGCTATCTCTGTGGCACAGGACAAGCGATTTCCTCTCTGGGTCTCATTTCCTCATCTGTAAAACAAGGAGGTGAATTTAATGACTTTTAAGGCTCCTTCCAGCTCTAAAGCCATAATCCTATGATTTTTCTTTAGGCCTCAATTTTTTCATCTCTAAAATGTGGGAACTGGACTGGACTAAGGTCCCTCCTAGTCTTAAATCTGTGATCTTAGGAAATAAATGAGAGAGAGGTATAAATAGTGCTATTTGAAGTTGGAGAGAGAAAGGAAAGACTATTTCCTTTGGGGGGAAAAGAAATTGGGGGGAGGGGATAGCAGTTGGGAAGTTGTGTCATAGAGAAACCCAGTCTTGAAGGATGTGTAGAATTCAGAAGGCATTTATGGATAGCTGGGGTACATTCCAGGCATAAGAAAAAGCATGGAGGTAGGGGAAGCACTGGATCATATTGTGGGGCAACTAAGTGGCACAGTGGATAGACTACCCATCCTGGAGTCAGGAAGACCTAAGTTCAAATGTGGCCACAGACACTAGCTGTGTGACTCTGGACAAGTGACTGGACTCTGTTTGCCCAGTTTCCTTATCTGTAAAATGAGCTAGAGAAAGAAATGACAAACCCCTCCATTATTTTTGCCAAGAAAACTCCAAATGGGGTCACAAAGAATCAGGACGGGATTGAACAACAGCCGCGACTGGTGGGCTTGGGAATATAGAGTACATAGTCTGAGATGCAGCTGGAAAGGAAAGTCAGCATCACATTGTATAAAGCTTTGAATCCCAGGCCAAGGGGCTTGGACTTTACATCTTAGTGTTATGTGTGATCAGATGTCTGTTCCTTGTGTATAGGAAATCTGTTTTTTTGGATTATCCAGGGTAAATATTTAAGCCCAGGCTAGCTTGCCCTGCCACCCAAGGGGTACCTGCCCTTGCCGTAGTTGGTATGTGCTCAAGGTTAGCAAACTTATTTTAGTGTTAACTGAAGCAATACATGGCACATTGCCTGAGTGAGTTTCACTAAGAGCAGAGTAATTTGCTGTGGGTAATCTCTTCATGAATCACCAACATTTAGCTGGATTGATAGAGTCCAGGAGACCTGGGTTTCGGTCCTCTTTTTTTGCCACTTACTAGCTGTGTGACCCTGGCTGAGATAATACCTTTTTTGAGCCTTGGGCAGCTCTGTTTTTATTTCCTAAATCACAAGTAGGTTTCCATATTGTGTTGGGGGAGGTACTTCTAATTCTGGGAGTTTCTCATAGATCCTTTAAGGAAGGCAGACAAGAAGCAAGCTTTTACCAAGCACCTACTATGTGCCAGGTCCTATGCCAATAAGCCAGTGGTTCTCAACCTGTGGGTCACGACCCCTTTTGGGGTCGAACGACCCTTCCACAGTGGTCACAGGGGTCGCCTAAGACCATTGGAAAACACGTATTTCCAATGGTCTTAGGAACCTAGACACCGCTCCTCTATGGGTCTCCAGGTGGGTCTGCCCACATGCAGATACGCCCACAGACCAGTATTAAAGGGTGGGGGCATTAGGAAAGTTGAGAACCACTGCAATAAGCACTTTGTGATTCACACATTTCGTGTGCCCGTATACCTATATTGATACAGCTTTGAACATCAATGTTTCGGTTCTTGGGGGATGTTATTTTGACAAATGCTGATACCACAAGATGTATCCTAACATTTAAGGATTTCCTTCTTTGCTCAAAACAGAGAAAAAGTTCTTATCCCCTCTCAGTACCATTTGAAAATGACGCATTGTCCCTGTACTTTTTGTGCTGGGGAAAATTTTTTTGTGCAAGGTGATGAATGATAAAGGAAAAGATACCACCAGTTCATGCCAGCTTCATCCAGAACTAAGCCAATATGAGCAGTCTGTATGGACAGCCCTCCAGGCACATGGTTTTGGTTACACAGTTCCCCTAATGTTCCTTGATGTGTTCCTTAGTTTATGAGATCATAGATCTAGAGCGAAAAAACGCTTCAAAAGCCCCTCCATTTTACAGATGAGGAAACTGAGTCCCAAGGAGAATAAGTGACTTGCCCAAGGTGATTCAGTTGTCAAATGGGTCAGTGTCAAAAATAGAATATGAACCTAGCTTCTCTTACTCTAAATTCTATTTTATTCCATTGTTCTGTGTTATTCCTGTCCTTTTGTTTTTCTAGCCATCCTAATTTGTATTTTAGTATTTTCTGATTGGCGCCTTAATAATAGAATAAAATATCTTCCTCAAGAGTGTTTTGGAGGTGTTTAAAAATAAAGCAAACAATTTTTCTCAAATTTTCTGTCTTTCAATGATGGAAACATGATTAGACCTCAGAATTTATAGTGATGTTCCCAGATCAATGGCAAGAGTCTTTTAAAGTCATCCAACAGGTTTTTAATTGATCTTTTAACTACTTAATTAAAAGGGGTAATAGAACATGGCACTAAGGAAAACAATTATCTTCTTGTCACCTTGTTAAAAGAACTACTTGGAATCCTTTGCCTAGGAAGTATTTTCCGTAATAAAATTTTTTTTAACTTTCATTTTTAAAAAATTTGAGTTCAAAATTCTCTCCCTCCTTCCTGCCTCTACCCCATCCCTTGAGAAGGCAAACCATATGATATCAATTATCCATGTGAAATCATGCAAAACGTTTCCTTATTAGCCATGTTGCAAAAGTAAACACACGCACAAAGTAGAAAAAAAAAAGAAAACAAACAAAAAAAGGTATGCTTCAATCTGTACTCAGAGTTCTTCAGTTCTCTTTCTGGAGGCGGATAGCATTTTTCATCATGGGTCCTTTGGAGTTGTCTTGGATCATTAAATTAATCAGAGTAGCTAAGTCTTTCACGGTTGGATCATTATGCAATCTTGCTATTACTGTATACAATGATCTCCAGGTTCTGCTTCCTTTACTTTGCATCAGTTTATATAAGTCTTCTCTGGTTTTTCTGAAAGGGCAGTATTCTCTAATATGAATGTGACACTTAGAGCAGATCAGAGATTTACAGCTGGAAGGTTCCTTAGATGCTTACGGGTCCGGCCTCCTGGTTTTTTGTTTTTTGTTTTTTCAAAAGAGAAAACAGAGTGACTTGGCCAAGGACACAAAAACCAGTAAGTAGTAGGGCCAGGATTTGAACTCTCTTCCTCCGATCCAAATTCAGAACTCTTGGAGAAAACCCCCCTGGAAATAATGACAATAACAATAATAATGATGAAGACCATGATTATAACCAGCATTTGTGTAACACTTTAATGTTTACAAAGCACTTTACTCATGTTATCTCATTTGATCCTCATAATACTGTGAGGTAGGCACTTTTAATATCTGAATTTTACAACTGAGGAAACGGAGGTAGGCAGAAGTAAAATGACATGCTCAGGGTCACAAGCTAGTAGGTGTCCGAGGTAGTATTTGAACTCGGATCTTCTTGACTCCAAGTCCAAGACTACCCACTGAACCTTCTGCTGTATTGAGATTTGAGTGGGTTTGTACAGTGTTTTTCAACTTTGGCTGTATCCCTTTGTTAGTATCAGTTTGATTCATACCCCCACTCCCAGCCCCTTGCCTCCACTTTCCCTAATAGACATGCATTTCACTTTGTGAAGAGAATACCAAGAATGGTTCCAGACTCACAGATTTCTGTTGCTGCTCTCTTGTTCAGGCTATGGGAAAGCCAACAGACAGCACCCCAGGGCATTGGCGCAGCATTAGAAAATTCAGTATGTAATATATATCTATTATTACATAGATAATGCATATCTCTCATCTGTTATGACATCTATTTGCTATATATGCATGATATTATCTGTCATGATATATGATAGCTATCATATATTTATCATCTGTCAGAACCTAATATCCTGAATTCCGCTCCTCACCCCCCCTTTGCTAATTTGTAGTTGTTGTACTTCCAGCACCGGCCTAGGACATGTCTATGAGTGAATGGCTTATGATTTGCGTTAGTAGAGGAACTTGCCACACAGGAAGGTCTGTATAAAGTGAATGGAATCACAGATCCCTGTGTACTCCTCTCCTCTTTTCTTGGTCCACAACAAAGAATGCAGTGGGAGCCTTCCTAACAGAGTCCAAAAGTTTCTAACAATCTCTCCCTAACTTATGCCAATTCATCATCTTGTCATTAGACTCGTAATTCAGTAGTGTTTCCCCAAGATAATATAAGGGCAGCCGGGTGGTGCAGTGACCCTGGTCAAGTCACTTAACTCAGTTTGCCTCAGTTTCCTCACCTGTAAAAATAAGCTGGAGGAGGAAATGGCAAATCACTCCAGCAGCTCCTCCAAGAAAACACCAAAATGGGATCAGAGAGAGGGAAACTGAAATGACTGAACAGCAACAACAAAGTCATATCCCTCACTTGGCCAGAGTCGACGAAGAAGGTATTTGTTCCCCATTAAAATAAAGAAGGTGGGTAGTTCAGGATGTTGGGTTTTGTTAATTTAGTTTAGTATTTAGCTATTTTTTTTTTAATAGCAGCGTATTATTATTAAGCAGCCAGTTGGTATAATGGATAGAGAACTGGGCCTGGAGTCAGGAAGCCTTCAGTTCAGTCACTTACTAGCTGTGTGACCCTGGGCAAGTCACTTCATCTCTGCCTCAGTTTCCTCATCTGTAAAATAGGGTTAGTAACAGCATCTATGTGCTAAGGATATCATGAAGGTAAAATGAGATAGTATTTGTAGAGCACTTTACAAATCTTAAAGGGCTAGCTGTGGTGGTGGTGGTAGTAGTGGTGAATATGATAATGATGGTGATGGTAATGATGATGGTGGTGGTCATGATGAAGGTGATAGTGATGATGGTCATGGTGATGAAGGTGATGATCATGGTGGTGGTGATGAATGTGATCATGGTGGTAGTGGTGGTGGTAGTGGTGAAGGTGATGATGGTGATGTGGTGGTGATGAAGGATGATACTGGTAGTGGTGGTGAAGGTGATAATGATGGTGATTGTGGTGGTGGTGATGATGATGGTGGTGGTCATGATGAAGGTGATGGTGATGATGGTCATGGTGATGAAGGTGATGATGGTGGTGGTGATGAATGTGATGGTGGTGGTGGTGGTGGTGAAGGTGATAATGATGGTAATGGTGGTGGTGGTGGTGATGGTGATGGTGGTGATGGTGATGATGATGGTGGTGGTCATGATGAAGGTGATGGTGATGATGGTCATGGTGATGAAGGTGATGATGATGGTAGTGGTGGTGAAGGTGATAATGATGGTGATGATGATGGTGATGATGATGATGATGATGATGTAGATGTAGCTATGCCTCACAGAGTTGTGAAGATCAAATTGAGCAATGTATGTCAGTCATTTTAGCGATTGTTGTTGGTTTGATTGAGAGGATTGAGCCTAGGATTTTATTAGTGTTGGAAGTCTTGGTGAGGAAATTCCTTCTATTCATGTAATTTGGCACCTTCTCCACAACTTAGATGCTTAGAGGGTTTGCCTGGGGCCCTGGGAGCTCACATAATTTGCTCAGAGTCACATTACCAATGTGTGTCAGATTTGGGACTTGAACACAGATCGTTCTAGGTCTGGTTCTATGGCCACCACACTGTGGTGCCTTTTAGAAATCCTGAAGTGCTGTATCAATGTCAACCGTTTATTGCTGCCGTGTTAGATGCCATGACCTTGCATCAGTTTTATATATGTCACATGTTTGCAGAGGCAGTGTGGTAGCAGCTAGAGAGCCAGACTTGGAACCAACAATAAATGAATGAAAAAACACATATTAAGTGCTTACTGTATGCCAAGCACTATTCTGGTGTTAGAAATAGAAAAAGGAGATATTCTTTGTCCTCATGGAGCTTGGGGGGGACAGCATGTGAAGAAGGATTGAGCTGCAGGGGGATAGATGGAAAGACCTGGGAGTCCTTAGTTTATGTGAGGATTTCAGTCCCATAGGAGTGGCTCATTACCAATGGGAAGAGTTGGAGTGGAGAGTGGGTTCTGGGTTCTCTCTGGCAGAGTGGGGATGGTGGTTCAGTGTTCTGCCATGAAGACTAAAGATGAAGGAGGCATTGACAGGAAGGTATGTGTGGGTGGGGATGGTCTCCAGGGGGAGAGGTTGGAAATTTGGATCGATCAAATGCCAATTCTGTCTCTGATCTTCTTGGTTGGTCTCCCTGCTCTTGAGACAAACATTAATGACCCTTTGTTAAGTTTGTTGTTCAGTCATTTCAGTCATGTCCAATTCTTCATGGCCCGATTTGGGGTTTTCTTGGCAAAGATACCAAAGTGGTTTGCCATTTCCTTCTCCATTTTATAGATGAGGAAACTGAGGCAAACAGGGTTAAGTGACTTGTCCAGGGTCACACAGCTAGTAAGTGTCTGAGGCCAGATTTGAACTCAGGAAGATGAGTCTTTCTGACTCTGTGCCTGGTGCCACCTACTACTCATTTTTCTTAAGTTAATATCCAGTTAATAAATTAACTTTGGAATCCTTAAAAAACAAACAGCCACAACAACAACAACAGAAACACCAGTTCTCCAGGAGCTGCTGATGGAATCTGAACTGTTGGCTGGTGGGTGAGCCAGAGGTGGAGTCCAGCTGGGTGCCAGTCCTGGCTGGGGACCTTCCAGTGCCCCAGATGGAGTGTGAGGCAGCCTCCCTACTGGAGAAGCCATCCCTCCTCCAACTCATACTGGCAGTGTGGCCCTGGGCAAGCCCCCTTAGCCTCTTAGTTCCCTAAGCAACTCTCTGAGACTCTAATTTGCACAGAAGATGCTTCTATATCAGTAGAGAGGGTTTCCTCACCTGGAATCCCCTGCACTCACTGAAGTCATCCATCCACTTATGCACTTCCTATCCTTTTCTCTGTCTCCTCCATATACACAAAAATAAGCTTTATTTCTCTTTAAAGAAATTAAATGAAAAAGTATTGCTAAAAGCAGCTGAATTCACCGGTGTTGTGCATTCCTTTCTAGTTAGGCTCTATTAGATGGGTCTCTGGTGATTAGGGAATGGGAATGGAACGCTCCTTAGAAAACCTGGAGGGAAAACTCATCTCACCATCCAGCATTCAAGGAAAAAAACAAACCTAAAAAAAAAAAGTGACAACACAGCCTCAAGGTTTGGCTTGCTAAAGGACTACTGAGTCAGGCTTCAGTTAAGCCTTACAAGGATGGCCTCATCTTCACACGTCAGCTCATCTGGTCTGAGGGCCAAAGGCTATCTGAGCACTGCTAAGAAAGCAGTGTTTTCAAAACTATTTCTTCCTGGAGGTAGGGGAGAGAGGGATGAAACCCTGATACTCAGTCCAAGTGTTCTGAGTATGCTGAAAAAGGCCGTGAGCGGATACAAGAAAAATAGATGGTCGGGTCTCTGCCTCTGGGAAATCTGCAGTATCGTTAGTTACATCCACCCCAGCCAAAGCACCACTTACAGAGTCCCATATCAATAAGCGTAGATTAGTAGCAAACAAACTAGGGACATTAAGTGCTAAGGGAGATGATTAAAAAAAAAAATAGTACCAAAGACCAGAGTCCATATGCTGGATCAAGTTGGCAGAAAGTTTCTCAACTGAATGCCTCGGGGATCTGTTCTGCAAAGCACAGGGAGAAAAGATTTGTTTTTAAAGAGCAGGGCTCATTTTAAAAGTGAGCATTAGGAGTTTAATTTAAAATTTAATTTCCTGCCTTCCCGCATCTTCAGAATTTGGAGGACCTTCTGTTCTGACCTTACCAATAAGGCAAAACTGGAGGACAGGCCCTAGTTGTCAGGAGAGACTGAGGACATCCAGTAAAAGGACCTTAATATATACTTGTTGAATTGGGAGATTGAATTGGAGGTGCTAGAGATACAGTCTTACTGAGTCTAACACTTAATTTTTCTTTGAAGCCAGTCTAGATTGGGAGAAAAAAGGCTAATGCAAATCCTGGTCTTAGGATCTGGAAGGATCATGAATTGAGAATCAAATACATTAAATAATAAAAAAACAAATTATCATCTCTGAAAAAATAAAATGAAAAATAAGAATGTTCAGGGAAGGGGAGCTCTTAACCTTTTTTAGTGTCGTGGACCCCTTTCGGCAATCTGGTAAGACCATCAAAGAATAATATTTTTTAATGCATAAAATAATATGTATGGAATTAAAGAGGAACCCAGTTATGTTGAAATATATTGTCAATAGATATATATCTTTTAAAAAGAAAATAAGCTGATGGACTCAAGATTAAGTGACTCTGATGTAGTTTTGCTCCCTTTATTTTGCAGAGAAAGTACTGAATCCTAGAGAGGTGAAGTTGCTTGCCCAAGGCTACAGAAATAGTAAGTAGCAAGATGAAGATTTGAATTCAGGGCCTTTGACTTAAAATCTAGCAGACTTTTCACCATGTGAACTACCTCCATCATGTCCTAAAGAGTTGCCTACTTCTCTGATCTGTCCCAGTGCAATCTGGAGATGTGTGAAATAAAGTCATCCATTTGGCATGAGGGAGTTTTCCATTTAGGGATCCTTAGGGGAAACTGGGGAATTCTTGGAAAGAAAGGGATGGTAAGCGATGAATGTTCCAGATCTAGTGCTCTCCTCTCCTCTACCCTCTTCCTGCCTGGCATTGATGGAGTTCAGTCAGCAAGCATTTTAAGCACTTACTGTGTTCCAGCTTTAGAGCAAGGATACCTTTGTATCCCCAGTACTTAGTACAGGGCCTAGCACATTAGGAGGCACTTAATAAAGGGTTATTGACATATCTAACCAAACACTGGCAATACAAAGAAAGTCAAAAACAGCCCTTGCCCTCAAGGAGCATACACTCTAATGGGAGAGATCGCTGTAAATTAATAGGTATACATGAATTGTATACTGGGAGCTACTAGGTAGGTGGCACTTTGTATAGAGTGCCAGGCCTGAGATCAGGAAGACTCATCTTCCCAAGTTCAAATATGGCCTCAGACACTTACTAGCTGTATGACCTTGGTCTAGTCACTTAACCCCCTTTGTCTCAGTTTTCTCATCTATAAAATGAGCTAGAGAAGGGAATGGAAAACTACTTTGGAGTCTTTGCCAAGAAAACTCCCAATGGGGTCAAGGAGAGTCAGACATGACTAAAAATGACTTCCCTTGATTAGGTATATACTATAAGCTGTATATAGCTTATGGTCTGAATATGTGAAGGCATTCAGACACTCGAGCATATGAAGGCATTCTGAAAAAGGAAGATGACATTAGCAGTTTGTGGGACAAGGAAAGACCTCCTACAGAAGGTGAGATTTGAACTACTTCTTGAAGGAAGCTGAGAAAACTCAACTATAGAGTCTGTCCCTTTTCCCCTTCCCTCTTTAAAGAGATGGCAGTCCTGAAAAGGACGAGTTGTTCTCTCCAGATAGCATACGCAGAAGGGAGTTTTCTCATGTGTGGAGAGCTGTTGAAGAAGGAGATCGGCATCCCAGAATGCATGTGCCAAAATAGATCTGCGTGTGAGGGTGAGGATGTATCTGTCCCGTGTTCTCCGAGTGGGGACCAGATGTGAGGTTGCTTTGTCAGAGGACAGCGAAAGCGGCACCTTCCCTCTTAGGAAGCTCATCTTTATGAGAGAGATTACAGAGCCAGAGAGAATTTAAAGACCATTCTGCCCAGATCCAATCCAGTCAAATCAGGAAGCATTGATTTAGCGCCTGCTACTACCACAGGGCCTGTGTGAGGCATTGGAGACACATTCCAAGAATGAAATGGTCTCTACTCAGGAAGCTTGCATTCTAACAGGAGAGGCAATGTATCTGTGTGTGTCTGTATGTGCGCACGCACGTGTGTGATATATGTATATATGTATGTGTATACATATATGTATATATACATATATAGGTATATATAATACATCTGTGCATGTATATCTGCATTGTGTTTGTGTGTTTATCTATGTGTGTGTATATCTATATCTATGTATCTGTATATATATCTGAGAGATTCCTGAAGCTACCATGAGGTTGCTTTGCTTTTTATAGGCTGGGCCCCGCTTCTCTCTTTCCCCATTCTTATGTAGTTCTGGAATTGGTTAAAAAAAAACAAACAAACCCAAGTATAACGTGAGTGAAGGTGACAATCAGAGATATTACCCTATTGACCAGCCTATTTCCTGGTGAGCATGTTATCTAGATCTTGACCTTATTGAGTTGGACACCTGGCACAGCCCATTAACTGTTGATTTCTCCCCTCCCCCCCCCAGTTCTTGAAGGCCAGGCGACCCTCTTGCTTACTCTAGTTTGTGTCTGGTCTCATATACTGTGACCCATTTAGTAACTGGATAGGAAGTCAACTAGGAATACTGGGTGTATAGGCAACATGACAAGTTGGGTAGGGTGCTGGGCTTGGAGTTGGAGAGATCTGTGTTCAAATCCCAACTCTGATAATTATTAGCTCTTTGACTCTGGGCAAGTCAATTAGCCATCTCCTATTCCTGGAGCCTTCTTAAATGGGAAGGAGCTATAATATAGGCAGTAATCCAGAGTGGTAGAGAATACAAGGCTATTTTGTATTTGATCTTTGGAGTCTGTTAATGTGATTTTTTTTCAAGGGCAACAGCTTTGTCTTCCAAGTTGCGTTTTTGATTTTTGGAACTGATACTAAAATTGAAGTTATAGTCCTTGAGCATATACCAACTGTTGGCAGGGGATGGTGATTGTGGTGATGACACGCAGTCAGCATTCATTTATTAAACATTTTTACTGTGTTCCTGGCACTGTGCTAAGCTCTGGTTAAGATTGGGGCAGGGATACTGGAAACAAACCTGGGCTAAAAAAACCCAACTAGATACATTATAATGCCACAGGTAATCCACGAAGGGGATAATTGAGGCTTGACTATTTATTGAGAAAAAAACGCCAATCTAACATCTCCAGAGAAACAGAGGCATATGTCTCTAGGGTGGTATGGTTGAAGAAGACACGCTTGTAGGTTAGAGGTGGCATAATTGATGTAATATGACAGTTGCCATGGCAACACGCCCACATGATGAAAATCAGCAGTAGTGGGAATATAAGGTAAAACCCACATCTGTTTTCCAGGGATAAATGATCACTGCCCTCTGTTGCTCTGCTCTCCCAACGTACCCCATTCCTTAGGCCAGAGGTTTAGGAGCTGAAAGGACAAATTCCTCATCCAGCTGTTTGCCAGCTGCCTCTGTGGGACTGATTGATCCCTGTTTAAGATAAAGAAATAAGTAAACAAAAGCAGGTGCCTGGAAACAGAGTGGGTAGAGGGTGAGATATGAACATAGTGAAAATTGCTAACACCTCTCAAAATAAAACCCTTTCCTAATTTTTATATGAATAAATTGAGTGATTTACTGTGTGTTTCTAGGAAAGGTAAGGGCTGCCCAATTCCATTGTAAAGGGTCTTCCGTCTAGATGGCATACTTTAGGAAGAGGAACGGAATTTTCTCCGGTGATAAAAAGCTATTATATAGGTCTAGAGGTGGATGAGGGCAAACCTTAACTGAAGAATAGTAGCTTTAACTTCATAGTTTCCCCATCTGAAATGGAATAACCTAAAATAAGGGTTCTTAACCTGGGGGTCTGTGATCATTTTAAAAAAAATGATAATTGTATTTCAGTATAACTTATTTTCATTGGTAATCCTCTATAGTTTACTTTATGTTTTTAAAAACATTATCCTGAGAGAGCTTCCTTCAAGATTTAGCTGAAATCCCATCTTCAGCAAGAAGCCTTTCCTAACCCCTCTTAATGTTAATGCCTTCCCTCTGTCATTACCTCGAATTTACTGTGAAGTGCATGTCTTGATTCTCTCCAGTTGTTTGCATGTTGTCATCCCCATTAGAAGGTGAGCTCCCTGAGGAGACTATTTTTACACCTATCTTTGTATCCCTAGTGCTTAGCGTAGGGCATAGCATATACACTGAGCCCTTAATAAATGTTTCCTGACTTGTCAACTTGACCAGATTACCAGAGGTCCATGGTACACAAAAGGGTGTAAGAACTTGTAGTCTAAAATGGTAGTAGTAATCACTAGAATAATTAACATTTATTTTGCACTTTTGTAATTTGCAGAGAAATTTTCTTTCAGCAAACAAGAGGTTACAGTAATTTCCCCCTTGTCACATGGCTAGCTAGTAATAGAGTTGGATTTGAACTAGGGTCTTCTGTGAAGTGCATTTTCATGCTGCCAATCCCCCATCATACCTGCTTTTCCCAAACCAAGCTGCCTCTCCCCCATCATGCCTGCCTTTCCCAAACCAAGCTGCCTCTCCGCCATCATGCCTGCCTTTCCCAAACCAGACAGACTCTTTGCCCACCATGCTCCCCAATTCAAGCGTTGCCTTCGTGGATTTAAACTTGCAAGTCCATCTCTGTCAGGTACTTGACCTGCAGTTAGGATGTCCTACGGCTGACTGTAGACTGGAATCTCTGCTGTGGCCCTGGGGTTGGAACAGCCAGGCTTTTGATATTTGTCCTTAACTAAGGGAAAAAGGAAGGCATGTTTTCTTACCCAGATAGACTTTTCCTGTTAAAATAGGATGCTTTATTAAAACTGCTATGCATAAACCTAAAAGGGTACCATATTTATAAAGATGCATCATTAGAGAAAGCCTTTTTTAAAAGCCTCAATTACCATTTAATGCCTTTCTTACTACTTCTTAATTGTTAATGGTTCTTCTTAACCCTTGCCTGCCTTTTCCATTATAGACTTAAAGAAAGAAGTCTTTGATACTCCTTGCAGCCCTTGCTCACTGTTCTTTCCTTATTAAAAGCCCCTAAGTTTCCACCATAATTGTGGTTACCTGCAAATTCAGCCTTTTTTTTTTTTTTCCTTGCTGAGCTGGCCTAAGTTAAAAACATCTGGGGAGGGATAAAGACAGCAGCAACTCTGCTCCCTGAGTGGGCCTCAGCCTAAGGAAATGTTCCTCGTTTTGGGCCTTCACATTCTGCTTCTGAAATAGTTTCCCAAAGGTTCTAGTTCTCTTCTTTTCGAGCTTATCTTTGCCTCTCCTCCCCTGCCTCCCTACCCACTCTGTTGCTACTGAAGGAAAAAAGAAATTACATTTCTGTAAAGCATCTCCTTGTCTTTGGCAGCAGGAACCTGCATTTTCTCCAGCCAGAAGGATTGGTTACCTCAGACTCACAGGACTAGCCCTGCACACAGTAGGCACTAAATAAAGGCTTGTTGGGTCGAATCAGTTGGAAACAGGTTACTCTTTAAAGCAGCGGTTCTCAACCTGTAACAATGAAAATACATCCTGCGTATCAGATATTTACATTATGATTCATAACAGTAGCAAAATTACAGTTATAAAGTAGCAGTGAAAATAATTTTATGTTTGGGGGTCACCACAGCATGAGGAATTGTATTAAAGGGTCACAGCATTAGGAAGGTTGAGAACTACTGCTTTAAAGGATTTAAGAGTTACCAAAGCTAGGTTCCTGGAATTTTAGAATTCTAAGCACTTACTTAAACAGGACATGTCAAGGATTTTAAACCAAGATATGAAGTGATATCTCCTTCGTTTAAACAGCCTGCCAAGATTTTCCTCCTGGTGAAGTACCCTAGTGGGAGGGAGCATACCAGCATGTTCACAGGATTTTAAGCACAGGTGTTGAAAAGCTAGAGAAGAAATATGCAGAAACGTTAAAAGAACGTACAGAAGTGTTTGCTAATTACATAGTGTCTAGTTTCTGTTTACCCAGTAGGCACACAGACTGCTCCTTGTGCCAGAGAAGTAGCCAAAGGCTGTTTCTTACCATATGCAGATTTCTACCCAGAATCAACACAAGCCGGAATTTTCCCTGTGGCAACAGTTAATACTAACAGAGACTACTGTCCAACAATAATAACAATAATAATAATAATAGCTGACATTTATATAGGTCTGTAATCATAACAGCTATCATGATAATAGCTGACATTCATATATATAGGTCTATAATAATGATGAGGATGATGATGATAACAGCTAGCATTCATATAGGGCTGTAAGGTTGGCAGATTCCTGTATGGATCTTAACCCATTTGAGCCTCACAACAACCCAAGGAAATAGCATCTACCTGCCTCAGTTTCCCTATTTGTAAAATTGAGATCATAACCTTGTGTGCTGTTAGGAGCTCCATTTTCCAAATGAGGAAATTGAGGTTGAGAAATGTTGCTTGGCTTGCCAGGGCCATACAATTAGGGAATGTCTGAGGTAGGATTTGAGCTCAGGGCTTTTTAACTTCAAGCCCAACACTCTATCCATTGCTTTACCCAGCTGGTGGAGTAGTAGAATCAGATGTCAAATAAGATCGAGTCAAGAGGCTGTAAGTTTAAGGACCTCTTAGGACCTGATGCTTACTACCTTTGTGACCTTGGGCAAGTGAAACAACTTCCCTGGGCCTTGGTTTCCTCTTTTGTGAAATAAAGGGGTTGAACTCCATGGCTTTTGATGTCTCTTCTACCTTTGAGTCTATGATACTATGACTTCCAAGCCTTATTATGCCAGGATGCCTCTGGAGAACAGGTAAGATGGATGGATGGGTGGATGGATGGATGGGTGGATGGATGGATGGGTGGATAGATGGACAGATGGATAGATGGATGGTTGGATGGATGGATGGATGGATGGATGGATGGATGGACAGATGGATAGATGGACAGATGGATAGATGGATGGTTGGATGGATGGATGGATGGATGGATGGACAAATGGATAGATGGATGGATGGATGGATAGATGGACAGATGGATAGATGGATGGTTGGATAGATGGATGGTTGGATGGATGGATGGTTGGATGGATGGATGGATGGATGGACGGATGGATGGACGGATGGATGGACAAATGGATGGATGGATGGATGGATGGATGGATGGATGGATAGATGGATTGGTGGCACAGTGGTTGGAATGCAGGACTTAAAATGAGAAAGACCTGAATTTAACAAGTTGATTGTTAAGTCACATGAGTGTTGTCTGCCTGACTTTACTCATTGGTAAAATGGGGATAATAATAGCACCTACTTCCCTAGGTTGTTGTGAGGATCAAATGAGATAGTATTTGCAAAGCTTATTTTTATTTTTTTTGTTATATGTTGTTTGGATGGTATTTACGGAGTGCTATGTAGATGCTAGTTCTTACTACTATTTTCATCTTTCATTCTGACTCACCTTGAACAAGACTGACAATATTAAAAACTTGTAGGGCAAAGCCAGGAAGAAAACTGGGACCTCCCCCCTAGGAAGAGCATCATAGATAAGTTACAGACAGGGACTCCTGTTTCTGTGTCCTTATGAAATATGCATGGAAATAAGCCGTGGAGTAATTCTTATCTTACTCATACATTTATGAGAGTGCGGGGGGTGCCAGACTAGAGGTAGGGGCGAGGTTTGGGTGCACAGGAATCCCAGGGAATCTTAACCTTCCCTTAACTTGAAGCAAACTGGAAAATTTCAGTCTATGAAATAACACAATTCTAAGATGTTGCATAGCCTAGAACGTCACCAAAGGGTGTGTTAGTGTAGGATGGGAATGTAAAATGAGATGAACCTAAGGCAGTCTTTTATTTAAGTGCTAATGATCATCAATCCCCCTTATGTAGAATGTGGATAAAGGTGGGGGGGGGTGGAAACCTGGAAATTTTTACTGTTTTCATAAGTAATGGAAAATGCACGAGGTTTATGAGATGTGTTTTTACGATGGGTTATAGGATTTACTTAACTTTAGAGGGGAACCTTTGTAAAAGCTTGATTTGCAGTTGGATTCCAAAAATAAAACACATCTTACTACACTGTGATAGATTATTTCATGAATCTGAATTTAGATTACAGATTGTTTTATATAATAATGGTCACTATGTTCATCTATACATGCATAATGTTTTTTGGTCCAGACCTATAATTGTATCAGTGTGGGAAATTCCATGAATACAAGTTGGTGACTCAGTGGAAATTTAAGAGTTCTAGAGAATCATTTAGTCACTGAGAAGGTCAGTAACCAGACTGTCACAAAACTACCCAGCCAGTATGTATTAGAGGCAAAACTAGAACCCAGATCTTCTGGCTGTGATACAGAAAATCATCTGGGGTAATGTTTATGTGGCACTTACAGGTTGCCAAAGGAGTTGATGTGTTTTCTCATTTGATATAATAACCCCATGAGGGAGGCTCTATTATTTTTCCCATTTTACAGCGAAGGAAACTGAGGTTAAATAATGTTAAATGACTTACCCAGGGTCACAGAAACAGAGGTTGAGGCAGGTTTTGAATAATAATACTAATAACTATTTACATAGTGGGGCTTACCATGTGCCAGGTACTGTGCTAAGTGTTTTAGAATTATCTCATACAGTTAAGGGCCAGGTGTTATTATCACCCTCATTTTACAGATGGGGAAACTGAGGCAAACAGAGCTTGAGTGACTTGCCCGTGGTCATGCAGCTTGTAAGTGTCTGAGGTTGGATTTGAACAAGTCTTCTTGACTTTGAGGACAGTACTCACTTCCTCCTATACTTACGCCCAGCTGCTTTGATACATGTATGTGTGTATCCATGGACATGTTTATATACATACATATGTGTGTGTATGTTTATGTTTGAGATAGCTGTGCAGTGGATAGAGTGGTTGGCCCGGAGTTGGGATGTTGTTGTTAAGTCATTTTTTCAGTCGTGTTCAACTCTCTGTGGCTGCATTTTGGGGTTTCTTGGTAGAGATAATGGAGTGGTTCTCCATTTCCTTCTCCAGCTTGTTTTACAGATGAGGAAACTGAAGCAAACAGGGTTAAGTGACTTGCCCAGAGACACACAGATTTGACCTCATGAAGGCCAAACTTGAACTCAAATAGATGAGTCTTAGTGGTTCCAAACCAGAGCTCTATCCACTGTACCACATAGCTGCCCCTGAATTCAAATCAACCTCAGACACTTAATCTGTGTGACCCTGGGCAAGTCACTTAACCTCTATTTGCCTGGGAGGCAGTTAGGTGGGCTCAGGGGAGCAGGGGTGGAGAACTTGCGACCTTAAGGCTGCAGGTGGCTCTCTGAGTTCTCAAGTGTGGTCCTTTGGGGCCTCGAGGCTGCAGGTTCCCCATTCCTGGATGAGCATTGTGGCTGAAATTGGGAAGACCTGAGTTTAAATGTGGCCACAGATACTTAACTAGCTGTGTGATCCTGGGCAAGTTACTTAACCTCTGTTTGCCTTGATCCACTGGAGAAAGAAATAAAAAACCCCTCCAGTATCTTTGCCAAGAAAAACCATGGACAGTATCATCCATAGGGTCATAAAGAGTTGGATATGACTGAACAGCAACAACAGATATCTGCCTTTACCCAAGTATGTACATAGATATCTATGTATCTGTGTAAAGAGTCATATAAATATAAATCTACTATGTCTGTCTGTCTATCCATCCATTTCTCTGTCTGTATATCTGTCCATCTATGTCTCTGTCTACCTCTCAGTCTGTCTGTCTCTCTCTACACAGCCACATATACATAAATGAATTCCTTACAATGAATTCAGCTGGTATATATATGTGCTAGATGGCACAGGGGATGGAGTACTGAGCCTGGAGTCAGGAAGACCAGAGTTCAAATTTGACTTCAGACAAGTATTAATTGTGTGACCTTGGGCAAGTCACTTAACCTCTGTCTCAGTTTTCTCAGCTGTAAAGTGGTAACAGTGTGACATAACATAAAATCATAATAATATGGTGATGCTAAAAATATAAGCATCTACCTCCTAGGGTTGTTGCGGGGATCAAACAAGAAAATATATTTATAAAGCATTTGGCACAGTGCTTGGCACGTAGTAGGTACTTAAGAAGTTCTTGTTCCCATCTCTTCCCCCTCTGGTTGAGGAAGGTTACTTAGTGGAATTAAACTGGCCCTCCCCCCTCCCCTTTTTTGGTTGTCCTCTTGTTGTGTGTGTGTGTGTGTGTGTGTGTGTGTGTATGCAGAATTCCATAATCCTAACAGTGTATGTTCCCTAAGTGGCCCCAATTGCCTAGCAACAGCTTATTAAGTGTTATCATTAACTACAGATGGAGACAAAAAGATGCACCTGTTGTGTGTTACTACCTTTCAGCAGCAGGGATGCTATGTTTTTTGCAAGGCATTAACATCTATGATTGTAAACTGAGCTATGTACACACACAATGAGTGTCTCCCTCCTACTCACTCTCTCTCCTTTTTTTTTTTCCTTTCCTTTTCCCTCTCCTTCTCCCACACACTCCATTGAGATAAGGAAGCTTAGGACACAGTAAAAATAATAATAATAGACAGTATTTATCTAGTGCCTTAAGCTTTGCAAAGTGATTCACCAATATTATCAAGGTTTTGAACTGGAAGGAGAGGAGCTAGTTTCGGGGAACAGATGAGGAGTTCATTTTAAAATACGGTGAATTTGGGATGAGAACAGGCCAAGAGAAGATGAGAGAGGAGGTTGAGACTCACTGTGAAGTTTGCTGTCCAAGAATTACAAGGAATCCTAGGCTGGAAGCCTTTGGTACTATTTGGGGAGATTTACACAGGAGAGAGACTATTTCTTGGCCTTCCTAAGAAACCTTAGACAAACTTATTTTTCGGTTTCGTGTTTGGGCAATGTAAATACCAAAGAAAACTCAGGTTTCTCTTTAATGTGTTATGAGAGGCAGGGGAAGGAAGGTGTGTACAGTTGGACCTGGGATTGTTTTCTTCTGGTGAAACCTATGGACCACTCCTCCAAATAATGTTTACAAATGCATAAAATAGAATAACCTACATAACATTGCTTGCCTTCTCTATGAGGGGAGGGAGGGAGGGAAAGAATTTGGAACTCTCAAAAATTTTTAATAATTAATGCTTAAAATTGTTTTTGAATGATGGGGAAATTGAAAATTTGGCAGAATTGGGGGGAAATAAAACATTAAATTTTAAAAATGCACAAAATTGGGGGAAAATAAAATATTAAATTTTTAAAATGCATAAAATACATGAGATTACAAAGGAAGTCAATTATGTTAAAATACAGTGATCAAAATATTAACAATGACAGAAAAACTGCAGTTGATGAAGCCCAGGGTTAATAATCCCTACCATAAGAAACCTCTCTCTGTTCAGCTAATTGTCACAAGTTAGGGAACCTCATTAAAGGAGAACTGAATGGAATGGAGTTGTGGAGGTGGACAAATGAAGAAACGATGAAGAGGGATCTCATTCTTGGATGAACTAATAATAAGGGCAGATATATTCATTTTAAAGATCCTTTCTTTATCTGTAGCAACATTAGTGCTTACAGTATCTGCCTCAAGAGGTTTTTGGAAGGAGAGGAGGTACTGTGAAACTTAAAGTGCCCTACAAATAGCAGTTATTAATGCTGATTTTTACACCTGATTTCCTCAATGTGCACAGCCCCTTCACAGACACAGATCACTGCCTCTCTTTGTCTGGGTGTTTGGTCCTTGAAGGTTCTGCTGCTACTGAATGAGCCATCACTGATGTCCTACTGTCTAAGGATGAGTGTCTCTGAAGTTAGTTAGGTAGGCTGGTCCTCTGAAGAAAACCAGTTTCTCATTTTCGAAAACTATTTTAACTTTGAAGGAATTTGGAGCCGTCATGAAACCTTAGAGAGAGCCTCGGAGAGAAACCACAGCCCCCTTCATTCCGCCCTATTGAATTAGGACTCCAGTGGAAGAGTATGTCATTCAGCAGAACAGACTTGCTACAAAGATAAAGCTCTGAAAAGTTTAAATTCAGCATCTTGAGGCTGAACCATTTCTCATAAAGAAGTTGGTATGGATTCTATCTAATTATCTCTTCTCCTTTTTGAGCCCCTGTCTTATCACACATCATAGATCACACATAGATTTTGAGGTGGAAGGGGCCTTAGCACACAATTGACTCAGCCTCTCATTTTACAAAGGGGGAAACTGAGGTTACTTAGTGGAATGAGACCAGGGCCATATAGATGAGGCAGCATTCTGCCTGGCATTCTCTTTCTCTTTCTTCAAATCTCTGCCAAGGAAATAAGTCAAGAGAAAATTGAGAAAACTTAAGATCACAACTTGTATTTCTATAGCTACATGGGGGAGGGAGGAAATACAAATAGTTTTTAGGCTTAGTTTTATTTGGGGAGTTAGAAATGCAGATAACACAGACCTCTTTCAAACTGACAAAAAGTCTTTTGCTTGGCCAGGCATGCTTCACATCGATTGCTGTTTTGTTTAGCTCCTGGACTCTCTGTGAAGTAATTTTCTGAGGTTTGTTTGGCAGGGCGAGCAAGGAAGGTGGAAGGGAGATAAGGGGAGGGTTGGAGGAAGTTGCAAATCCCCAAACAAATGTTGTCCAAAGTGCCACCTTGGTGATGTGGTAGGGTTTTTGTTGGGGTGGTTGTTTTTAGTAGAGTCTGTATTCTGATCCATTTCTTTTATAAGGGGTTATTATAAAGAGTGATAAGGGTCATATGTGCAGACTAAGTAAATAACCTCAGGATTATTCTGTCCTTTTAAAAAACTTTCCTATCAAAATTCAGTTGGAGTCTCTGGCATAGGGCAGAAGGTGAGAAGGGGGCTGGTTAGTAGGTGTGGGCTCGCCTGCTCTGTTGGAACAGTGTGCTAATGAGGCTGAGGTGAAGGGCAGGAATCCACCAGGGACTAGTTAGCTTTGTACAGAGAAGCACTGTTATCATGGTCTACAGACTGGAGTCTGGACCAGCCTGCCTCCAAATGCCTCTGTCTCGTCAATCACAGGATGGGAAGCTGGCTAGGGGAGAAGGTATGGGTGATAATAATGATCGCTGGTGTTTATAGAGGGCATTACCGTGTACAAAGTGCCTTCCTCACCTCCCAGGTCCCTTACTGGAGAAAACAGCTCAAAAGCTTATACCCTCCCAAGGTGCGCATCACCTTCAGTGAACCCTGAGCCCAGAAATAAAGGGAATACCAAAGGAATGGGAGACACAAGGACATTGTAGTTGTACAATGTTGGGGGGCAGTTAGGTGGCTCAGAAAATAGAGTGCTAAGCCTGGAGAAAGGAAGATCTGAGTTCAAATACAGCCTCAGATGCTTAGTAGCCTTGTGCCTTTGGGCAAGTGCCTTCACCCTGTTTGCCTCAGTTCCTGAAATAATAACACCTACCTCCCAGGGTTGTTGTGAAGATCACTTAGCACAGTGCTAAGCACATTGTAGGCATTATATAAATGTCAGTTATTATTATCAGTGTTATCTTGGAAGATGCAGAGGCATAATAATACAGGGTACCTGCCCCTAAGCAGCTTACTTGTTATTGAGGGAGACAGCAATATGTAGCAATGAGAGAATTATTGTCTGCCAAGATTAACTGCCAAATGAATACAAACAGTAAAGGCTGTGAGAAGATTGGGAGCTTATTGAAGGCTAGGACCTCCGTCCTTGTTGGAGTAGTCATGGGATAGACTAGGGAGAGGCTTTTTTCCTTTTCCGCCATCTGGGCTGATCTCACTTGATGTATTTGGGAAACAATAAATAGAGTATTTTGGCTAGAATTTCCCGGGAGAAAAGATGGCCTAGATTGTGGAAGGCCTGAGGGTGAGACTTTACCTAGAGCCCTCGAAAAGGTTTCTGAACTGTGGTGTGATGCCTAAAAGCATCATCTGTCTAAATGAACTTAGAAAAGTCATCTGACCTTTATTTCTTCCTCTCTAAGCTCATAGATTGGATCACTATAGGTCCCTGCCCAAGCTCCACTTAATGGCTGTATTTTGGGCCCTCCAGGCTTAGAATGAATTTACTGTTTCTCTTTGGAACAGCACTGAGGGGACAACCCCTCCCAGTTTGATTTTTTTTTTCTTTTTCCTAATTAAAGGGGCCGTCCCTGGACTCACTTCATAAAGAGGCCTATTCACTGAATGGGTGTTACCTCCCCCTAAGTGAGTATCCAAAAAGGCCTTAGCCTAAAAGGGCTGGGGTCTCCCATTGCATCCTAGGCCATCTTCAGTCATCCTGATGAATTTCCGGTCACTGGACCCAGATGGCTCTGGAGGAGAGAGTGAGACTGGTGACCTTGCCCAGTCCTCCCTCACTCAAATCAAAGTCAACTGTAAGTCATGTCATCATTTCCCTGGCGTCATGGTCCTCTTTGAAAAAAGGACAAACACAACAAACAACTATAAAGTGAGGTTGGGGGCTACTGGGTGGCTCAGTGAATAGAGCACTGGCCCTGGAGTCGGGAGGACCTGAGTTCAAATGTGGCCTCAGACACTGGACATACTTACTAGCTGTGTGACCTTGGGCAAGTCACTTAACCCCAATTTTTAACCCCAATTGCCCTGTAGTCCCCCCTCCAAAAAGGAAAAAAAGAAAGAAAGAAAATGAGTTTAGACTCATTGACCGCCAAAGTCCTTTCCAGCCCTAAGTCTATAATCTTCTATAAAATGAAGGGATGTATTCTTCATTCATAGGTCATCTGTGACCTCTAGATGCCCCTTACGATTTTAGAAAGATTAATCCTGGAAGTGAATTGAGTTCTGGGCTCGGCATCAGGAAGACCCAGGTTCAAACCCTACTTCACTCACTTAGCTGTGTGACCCTGGGCCAATCACTTGACCTCTCTGGTGCCTCAAGCAACTAAGTAACTCCCAAAGACTCATCTGCTAAATTATGTTAATCCCTGTTGGTAGAACCAGAAGTTCCCTGCCCTAGCAAAATCACAGCTCCTTCACGTATTTTAGTAATCTGGCAGCTGTGTTCCAGATGGATTGGAGGCAGGGGAGGCAGGAGTCTGTTGTAATCATCTAGGCATCTGGTAGTGGGGGCCTAGAGCAGGGTGGGAACAAGAATAGAAAGGGAGAGAGTACATGAGAAACGTCGTGAAGGAAAAACCCTATGTGCCTTATAGTGTTAGATTAGAGCAAGAAGAGACTCTGTAGATCATGTAATCCAGGGGTTCTTAATCTTTTTTTTCTTTTTTAAATATTATAGGCCCCTATGGCTTTTCTGTAAAACTTAATGGGGTTGGGGTTGCTAGCTGGTGCAATGAATAGAGCACCGGCCCTGGAGTCAGGAGGACTTGAGTTCAAATCCAACCTGAGACACTTAGCACTTACTAACTGTGACCTTGGGCAAGTCACTTAACCCCAATTGCCCTGCCCTCCCCAACTCCAAAAAGCAAAAAAAAAAAA
>CM053586.1:230011083-230128877 GCA_028646515.1 Pseudochirops corinnae
AAAACAAATTCACAGTCCCTCCCCCACCCCCACCCCCCAGGTTAAGAACGCCTGATCTCATCCAGCCTGGTCTTTCTTTCATAAGGCCCTCAAGGCCCCAAGAGGTATCAGTGGCTGTGGCCACGGTCAGATGAGATAATATTTGTAGAAAGTGCTTAGCCCAGTATCTGGCACAGAGTAGACATTTTGTAAATGCTTATTCCCTCCCCTCCCCACCTCTTTTCTTTCCCTCCATGGAGTTTATTGGAGCAAAACAGGAACTGGAAACCCTCCTGGTTGCTGCCCCCAACTCTTTTTTCCATATTACCTTTCCAGACTACCTCCTAACAGGAGATGGGGAAGAAGGAGGGGTCAGGGATCGTGGTTTTGAACTTGAGGGAGGAGGATCTGGTTTGGGGGGAAGATGAGGAATTCCTTTTTAAACAGTGGTGTGTTTGGGATTATGGCAAGCCAAAATGAAATGATAGAGGGGGGTTGAGAGTCTGAAGTTTGCTATCCAAGAATTACCAGGAATATTGGGCTGGAAGCCTCAGGTCCTGTTTGCGGGAGATTTGCACAAGAGAGGGAGTATTTATGGGGTTCCCTAAGGAACCTTAGAAAAACCGCATATTTCAGTTTCACGTTTGGGCAATGTAGAAGCCAAAGGAAACTCTGGTTTCCCTTTTGTGATTAATGGGGGAGGGTTGGAGGAAGGAAGGTGTGCACAGTTTGTTCCTGGTTTGGAGTTTGAATGTCAATGAGAGGCCTGGTTTCCATGCCCACAGCGGGCTGGAATTAGGGTCAGGAACACCAGGGTTTAGATTCTGCTGAAGATACTCACCAATTGTATTATCCAAGTACAAGTCTCCTAACCCTTTCAGCCTCAGTTTCCTCATCTGTAAAATGGAGATAATACCTGTAGTGCTATGCTCGTAGGGTTGCTGTGAAATATAATAATAATAATAATAATAAAAGTTGTTTATTGTTGTTAGTTCTGACTCACCATGACCTCATTTGGGGTTTTCCTGGCAAAGAGACTGGAGTGGTTTGCCATTTCCTTCTCCTGCTCATTTTACAGATGAGGAAACTGAGGCAAATGGGGTTAAGTGACTTGCCCAGGGTCACACAGCTAGTCGGTGTCTGAGGTCAGATTTGAACTCAGGAAGATGAGTCCTGTTGACTTCAGCCATAGTGTTGAATCCACTGTACCACCTAAGTCACCCTCTTTTCAGAAAGCTTGTTGTTAAATATTTACTAGCACAGCCCATCCAAGGGGAGGGCATTCTACACGGGGACACAATATATACGTGTAAGTGCATATACAAAATGAACAGAAAGCAATTGGACTAAGGGGAGCCTAGTAGTGGCTTGGGGAATCAGGACAAGCCTTTCATGAAGAGAAGGTGATGCTTTGGACTGAACTTCAAAGGAAACTAGAGATTCTATGGGGCAGCTAAATGGCACAATGGATAGAATGCTGGTCCTGGAGTCAGGAAGACAAGTTTTAATCTGGCCTCAGATACTTAGCTGTTGGATCCTGGGCAAGTCACTTAACCTCGGTCTGCCTAAGCTTCCTTATCTGTGAAATGGGGATCATAAGTAATGGCACCTGCCTTCCAGGGTTGTTATGAGGATCAAATCAAAATATATTTGTAAATAATTTCACAAAACTTAAAAGCCTTTTATAGATGATGATGATGATGATGATGATGATGATGATGATGATGATGATGATAGGGCAGCTAGGTGGCATAGTGAGTATAGAACCAGGCCTGGAGTCAGGAAGATCTGAATTCAAATTCAGCTCTGGACACTGGCTTGTGACCTTGGCCAAGTCACTTAACCCTGTTTGGCAAACCACCCCAAGAAAACCCCCAAGTGGGATCATGAAGAATCAGACATGACTGAACAGCAACAAGATGATCTTGTTAATGGTCTTCATGGTGCCCAGCCTGTGCTGGTCTAGGCAGTAAACATAGTTTTGTTTTGTTTTAAAGAATGATTCTGATGCTGTCTTTCATTAGCACGCATCCAAAATTGAACCTTAAAATTGTGAAAATTTAAATGTATCTGATTTTTATACTACAGTCCCATCTGATGTAATGTTAGCCAATTCACCCTAAAGAAATGAACAAACCACTTAAGTCTGTTCCCTATGTAAAGTGGGAATGATTATGTCTGCCCTACTTACCTTATATTTTTGATGGGAGAATGAAATGAGCTGATACTTCAAAAAGGAAAAAACACAGTTTAAATTCAGGCTGTCAATAATATGAATAGCAGCCCCTCCTAGGGCTGGGTTTGGGGGCCTGCAGAGTGCTTGCCACTGTCTTTAGCCCTTCATCTGCCGCCCTCAACCCTGTGTGCGTTTGTCTTCACGCTCTGTCCTCAAGGCTGTAAGAATCCCACCTTCCTCTCTAGTCTGAGTGTGTTCTCTGGGCATACGTGGACAAGGCCACCAAAACGAAGCTGGGGAGGGGTCCTGAAGCTTCAGACACAACTTCCCGACCTTAAGATGCCAAAGAAAGGTTGTCCTTTGGGCATTATGGATTCCTCCATGTCTCCTTGTGTGTCCTTCTGGCAGCCCTGTGAGAGAGTATTCTTCCATTTTACAAAGGAAAAAGACTCGAACAAGGTGGCTTTACCTTAGCCTGTGATAGAGCTGGGAATCCCATCTTGGAATTCCTGTCTGCCCTCTCCATTGTCCTATAGAGGTGTGAAAAGGTGGGGGATGGATTAACAATAACAGCGTGTTTGTCTAGAACCTTAATAACGACTTATATTTATAGAACAGTTTCTTCATAGCAGCGCTGTGAGGTAGGTGGTCTAAGTGTGATTTTCCTCACTTTTTACAGGTGAGGAAACTGAGGCCCAGAGAAGTTAAGCAAGTTGTCCAGGGCAACACAGCTAGTAATTTTCCAAGTCAGGACTGGGACAGGTCTTCTGACTCCAAGCCCAGTGTTTTTTCCACTGGCCCTTAACCCCTCTACACCTTGTCATCTCTAACAGGAGGCTACTTGTCTCCTTTCTGGATATTAGCTTTGTCATCTGGTTGAATAGCAAAGGGACACTGGGAATGAGCCGAGGTGGAAAAGAAAGAGGAGGAGGAGGGGTGTGGGGAGGGTGGGGGGTGGGGCGATGTGAGACAGTGCCCCAGTTATTCCGCACTGGCACATCTTCCTGCTTCCCCACTCCAGAGGCACGTGTCACCAGCTTTGAAATACACTTCCTCTTGTCCTTGGCATCTGGCACTGTGGGTTTTCTCCCTGGCTGGCCTCCTGCCTCATTCCCTGCAGCCCCTTAGATTTGCTGATTTCTGCTGCCATCAGGATGCTGTGACAGCTGAGGCAGAGGGCCTCATGGCCCTCCTACTCACAGCTTCAGACTAGCTGTCCCCTCTGTGACACCGAACAAGTCACTTAACCCTGTTTACCTCAGTTTCCTCATCTGTAAAATGAGCTGGAGAAGGAAATGGCAAACCACTTCGGTATCTCTGCCAAGAATACGTCAAATAGGGTCACAGAGAGTCAGACGCAGCTGAAAAAACTGAACAACAAAAAACTTCTTAGACCGCAGAGAAGAAGGCTGGTGGGGGAGTTTGGTCAGCTGTACCTCGTGTCCCTATATCAGAGTGCTCTTTCAGGCACTAAGTTCATTCATTGACACCTCAGCCTTGGTGCCATGTCTGATTCCTTAATAGAAGAAGGTTCAGGTCTGCCTCAGTCTAATTGTCTCCCTCGGCCTTGGAGGCCAGAGAGAGAATTCTCGTTAGTGTTGTTGACAAAAGCAGCAGTGACACACACACACACACACACACACACCCCATTAACTCCATCTAGTAGGCAAGACAAGTTGCCTGTCAAGTCAGACATGCTGTATGGAGTGCTGATTTGTATCTTGGGGCCAGCGTCTCATGCTGGGTACCACTGGGGCTTACCTGAAGAGCAGGCCTCTTGTCAGACTTTGGCTCCACTGAGAGCTGCAGGTGAATGACAGATGGCAGAGGATGAAGGGGGAGAGGAGGAGACTATAAAGTCAGCTTCTAAATGCCTTGATTACTACGTTTATCAAACACTCCAGCCAAGGGTCCTGCTTCCTTTTCCTGATGAGAAGCTGCTTTTGATTTACCCACATAAGTTTATTTTTAAAATGCTAAAGTTAAATGAAGCCTACTACTAATTGGAGACCTGGTATTGCATGCCATCATTCAGAATGTTAGAATTAATTTATTTAAAAGACATTAAAAATTCCAGGCAGCTAGGTGGCATAGTGGGATAGAGTGCTAGGCCTGGAGTCGAGAAGACCTGAATTCAAACCACACCTTAGACACTTAACTAGCTGTGTGACCCTGGGCAAGTCACTGAAACCTTTCTCAGCCTCACTTTCTTCATCTGTAAAATGAGGAATAATAATGACCACCCCCTCCTAGGGTTATGGTGAAGATCAGATGAAAAAAGCATATGCAAAGCCTTTTGCAAACCTTAAAGCGCTATTTAAGTGCTAGCTCTATAATTTGCTTTGCTTAAGGGCACTGTCTTTGGTGTTGTGGAAGATTCACAAGTAAAGAGGATATGATTTCCCCACAGTGAGGCTTATGGACATGAGCTTTGGTGTGCTCTCACTGAGACCAAGGCTTATGCAATCATTGAGGAGGAGAGAGATGGAGAAGAGGAGCATGATGTCATAGATCTAGAACTGGGAGAGATCTTAGAGGCAATTGAGTCCAATTCCCTTTTTTCCAGATGAGGGAACTAAGAAGTATTAAGTGACATGGCCAAGATCATAGTAGTAATTGGCTGAGCTGGATTTGAACCTGGCTCTTCTGACCCCAGATGTAACATTGTTGGCTCTGTTCAGTGCCACTTCCCAAGATGACTAAGTAATCTCTGAATTACCTTTCCCTTGTGAAGTTATAAGAGAGGAACAAGAAGAAGGAGGAGATGAAGAATGAGGAATAAGCGATAGCTAGCTTTTAATTTTCATTGCCTGCTACCTCCAGTCCAAGCTTCTTAGCCCACACAGGACCTATTCCTGCCCCTCTCGGGTTGGGCCTTAATGTGCAGAATGGGTATAGGCAGCTGCTTCCGTCCTCTTCAGATCAGGTAGACTGTAGTTCCCTGGCCCTTCCCAGCCTGTATGAGGTGTAGTGGGGAGGGGAACACAAGCTGGGGGCCTTTCTTTTGCAGTTCTCTTGATGTGGTCCCTCTGTATAGTAAGGCTTGATAGACTAGTTGTTGGCAGTCAGTGTGTTGGGGACCCTGGCTTTTTTCATTAGACTCCGAATTTGAGAGGTTTTTTTTCTTTCTTTTTTTTTTACTGAATGTTCCCATGTGCATGTGCCTAGTTACCTATTACAAATAGTGACAGACACATGTTTCATAGTGAGTGTTTACATTTCATGCCTTCGGCTAAATTTCTAACATCACACCTTTGCTTGTATTGGTGCTGGCAACTTGATCCTAAGCAAAGGGGAGCATGGAAAATAACTCCAATAGACTTTAAAACTCTGTTGACTTTAAAAACTACCTCAAAGGGGTTAATTTACTCAAGGTCACATAACTGGTTAGTTGTAGTCCAAATCTGCAGGCTTTCGTTCCACTAAAGCAGCTGTCTAGATTGGACTTTTGCTCCCGAACTAATGGTTTGTTTATTTAACTTGCCTCATGGGAGGCTCTTTTTTAATGGACCATAGATTTAGAGTTGGAAGGAACCTTTAAAGGTCATTAAGTCCAATGCTTTCATTTTACAGATGAGGAAACTGAGGTCCAAGAAAATTTAATGACTGGCCTAAGGTCACTAGCTACTAAGTAGCTGGATCAGAATTCAAACCCGGACCTTCCTGACTCTTTTCAGTCTGGCATTCTACCCACTACACCACAACTCTGTATTTTTATTTTATGAACATTTCCTGAGCACCTGCCATATATGTCTTTCTTGATCTTTTTTAATGCTAGTACCTTCCCTCTGTTCATTATCTCTAATTTATCCTGTCTATAGCTTGTTTCTATGTAGGTTTTTTTTTTAATCTCATGTCCTTCATTGAACTGTGAGCTCCTTGAGAATAGGGTCTGTCTTTTGCCTTCCTTTGTATTGTTTGTACTGCAACACAGTGCTGAATATACAGTAGGTGATTAATGAATGCTTATTAGATGACTGACTATGCTGCCTATACCTGACCACATACAAAGATCTTTTCCTTTATTGTTGAAGGACATTCACTAAACATATAAGACTGTGGAGACTTGAAATGAGTTAGAAAGACTCCTAGATACCCAGATGTTGTCCAGAAGGAACCATTCCCAAACTTAATCCTTGACTGAGTCTTTCTTTAAACTCAGCTCACGCTATGCCACTGATGCATGGCAGGCTCTTTCTTGGAGGGGAACATCAAAAATGATCCTTAAGGGACTGGGGACTGGTTCATAGGTTATATTCCCCTTCTTAGGGATGGAAGGTAGGGAAATGCCAAGATCAGAAGGTTGTAGATTTGGAGCTAGGAGGAACTTTAAATATCCTCTAGCTCATCCCTTACTCCTCTCCCCCACCCCAATCATTTTACTAGATAAGGAAATAGACTCCCAGAGAGGCTGAGTAATTCACAGGTACATAGTTATAGTAGCAAGATTTGAATTCAGGTCCTCTGATCTTAAATAGAGCATTCTTTCCACTTCACTATGCTTTGTTCCCCTTTCCCCCTAAAAAAGAATATCATATATAGCAGCTTGATAGAATTAGAGACAGACTAGTGGCAGAGGTAAAGGCAGGAGGCTAGGATTTCTGCTTTGCCGAGTTTCTTAAACTTTTTCTAATGTGTGATGCCTTCAGAAGTCTGTGGATCCCTCTTCAGAATGATGTATGTAAATGGATAAAATTAGATATATAGAATGACAGAGAAAACCAATTAATTTGAAATAAAGTCATCAGAATATTTTTTTGAAGGAAAAAAAAGGCTGTGGACCTCAGATCAGAAATCCCTTATTTAAATACAAATATTTATGCATCTGCCTGACAACCCTGTATGTCCTTTTCTGAAACCAGACAATTCAAAAGGAGGTATAGCTTATTTTGAACCCTGTGGTTGCCAGGGAAGGAATTTCCCACTAACTAAATTGTCTCCAGGGAGGTCACCTTATTGCTACTGCAGAGATAGAGAGAGCTACTTATCAATTTAGAACTCAAGAAATGGGAGCCTGCCTAGTCTGCTTGTTGTGGACACCTGCTTTTGATGCTGCCATATAACATGGAATCACATTCAGATGTATCTGTGATCTTGTTTGTGGGAGGATTCTCCCCAGTGATGCAGGTCACAGCCCTTCCGTGCCCATCCATCTTGTTCATGTCTTCCCATGAGTTTGACACAAGGGGTCCATCGACCTGAAGTGCTGAGATTTGTCCTTACTTTTTCTTGACATCAGATGGATTCCTGTGGAGCACAAGGACTTCTCTCTGATCACGTGGTCAGCCCATTTTCTTTCTCACTCCCACATTTCTTGGGTGACATCTTTGATTCTACTTCTCCTTTGCAATTCCTTGTTTATAGGAATTCCTAGTTCATGTCCATCACGTACCTCTCTGTTGCACTCTGAGGATGAACTTAAATTGCAGTTCTTTTGGGTGGCTGGGAATTAAAGAACATAGACATGGTGGCCATATTTTCCAACCCAAATCTCGGACAATGGTATTTGTCCGGATGTGGTATTCATTTTGCAAAAGATACTCATTTTGTGAAGGATATTCATTTAGCAAAGCTTTGTTAAAAGAAGACTTTTCTTGAAATTTGGAATGTCACACAACATCCAGGACACGTAGGTATCTGTCCACTCTGTAGGGGACTGAAATTTCAGTACCTTAACATTTTTGTAGAGTGGGATAAAGAAACTATAAACTTTGAGGAACTTACCCAGCACAAAGCTGAATGGAGTCCCTGCCTAAATCTAAGTAGCTTCTGTGGCTTGGGAGTCTGGCTTTCCTTGGTACCCCAGGAGCCTGATTGAAGAAGAAGATAGTGGAAAGATATTTTATTTTGCAGTCAGTGGACTTGGGTTCGAATCCTTGCTCCACTACTTACTGTGTGAGCCATTCACCTTCCTGGAATTCATTCAGTGATCTACAGAGTGATGTGGTTAGGGGTTGAGCTTTATAACCTCCAAGGTCCCTTCCAGCTCCAAATATAGAATTCTAAGGACAAAGTTTTGAGAATTACAGGGATTTCCAAGACATGATAGGAAGCCCTCTGCCTACTCCTAGACATCATCCCTTAATTGTGTTCTTGAGTTTCAGCCACAGTCTGAGATATTTGCAGTAGCTACTGACTCTTAAGGATCAATAAATTAATAGGATAGCAGTACTAGAAGATACTTTGGAAGGTCATCTTGACCAGTCCCCTCATTTTAGAGGAGATGAAAGGGAAACTCAGTTTGTTTGGCTTGTCCAAGGTCACACATCTAATTAGTGGCACAGCCAAAACTAGAATCAGTCAGCCATAAAGTACTGATTAAGTGCCTACAGTATACTTGCCAGTTGCTCAGAATTCAAGTACGAAGAATGGAACAATACCATCTTTAGGGGAACTCGGATCTCTGGACTCCCAAGCCCCTAAACATTCTTTTCACTTTATCAGCTGCCTAGATTGAACCAGAGTGTTGCTAACTTGTGCTCCCAAACTAGTATTTTGTTTATTTAACTAATGAGGGATATGTCCAAAGCTGGGGCTCAGGGAAATAATTAGATATGGAGAAAAACTAGTAAACTAAAGCATAATTTATTACCTCGCTACAGCCATAAGTCAATAAATTATCAGTCTGTGTCAACATGGACACAATTGACTTGGCTTGCTGGTCATTGATAAACATTAATCAACCAGTTAACGGGATATGAGCTGCAAAATTCCTTTTAAAATTCATGCATAACAGGAAGCACCCAGTTTTCAGCACTCTTCTTTGAAATTAACACGTCCAGTCCTGTGACAGAAGGGAAAGCCAGCTTTGGGGAGAACTGATGTCTTTCCAGCTTTCTTTGAGCCCCTTTGATCTACCTTTTTTTTATTTTTTTTTCTCCCAGATCCTCCCCAGCCCTTCCTGGAAGTCTCTGTCATCAGGACCCTTTTAAGAAGAAGAGGCAAAGAATGCCTTTTGTCCTCATCTCCCCTCTCAGTCTTAATTCCCTGCAGAACCCAATTCTAATTCAGACCAGAGAAAACACTAGCGCACATGTTTTGGGGTTTTGGCTTTTTGTTTTTTTCTTTTTTGAAAGCAAGTCTCACATAATTAATTAGCAAATGTGGCTTGCAGAAGGAGGGAGGCCTGCAAGACCTCATTTGCATCTCTGAGAGCCAAAATCTGCCTGCTTGGCTGGGCTCCTTCTTGGAAGTTACAATGCAGATGTACAGCGTTTGCAGAAAAGGAATAGTGGGAACTTGGACAATTGCAGATTTCTTCTTCCAGAGAGCGTAGGTAAGGCTCTAGGGGCCCAGAACAGGCCACCCTACCTGTCTTCTCTCCAATGTGAAGGGGATGTGAATATATTTGTATTACATTGAATCAGATTGTTCTTAGAACTCCCTAAAAGGTTTGGCTGAAATACAAAGGCATAGATTACTGGACATGAAGTCAGAAAGACTGCAATTCAAATCCTACCTCAGATACTTGATAGCCTTGTGACCCTTGACAAGTCACTTAACCTCTGTCTGCCTCAGTTTCCTCATCTGTACAATCGGGATAGTAATCATCTCTACCTCCCGTGATTGTTGTGAAGATCAAAGGTGCAAAGGGTTTGTCAAATCTTAAAGCACTCTATACGTGCCAGGTCTTATTATTACAGAACACTGTTGCCCCAAGGCTCATGTCTCCTATCTAGCTTCCTTGCCATCCTTCAAGGCTCAGTTTAAAATTCCACCTTCAGGAGGAAGCCTTTCCTGGGCCCCCTCACCCCCACTCCACCCCACCCCCATTACTTACCTATGCAGTCACCTTTTGGTTACATTGTATATACCTCGTTACATATATAACTTTTTGTGTATTGTCTGTCCCCTTAGAATGTGATCTCCTTGTGGGCAGGAATGGTGTTTTGTATTTCCAGAGTTTAGCATAGTTATGGCTGGGCACTCGGTAAGGGCTTAATGCTTAGAAGGACTCAGTGTCAGTTGATATAAATTTTTTTTTAATTGCTATAATTTCTCTTCTCTGCACAGATGAACTTCAAATACAAATAATTACAAGGAGATAATTATAATTTTAATTTGAAATAAAAATTCCCATCCTACTACCTCTATTTTCTTTGCTTTGTGAATTAAAAAAAAAATACCCTCTCTCAATTGATGCTGCTTGGTCCTGTGAGGTATTCTTAAATTCTCATCCTTCTATGAATAATGAATATGCTTGTTGATTGATCAGTGGAGGACTTCCTGGAGAAGGCTTAAAAGGTTAGTGTGTGTTCACTACAATAATAATAGCATTTATAGAATGCTTTAAGATTTACAAAGCACTTTACATGTTACCTAATTTGATTCTCATAATCACCCTGTGTGATGTGTTCTTATTATCTCCATTTTACAGATGGGAAAACTGAGGCAGTAAGAGATTAAGTGATTTAGATAAGAGAAATGAGCCTTGGCACAACAATATTCTGTAATAATAAGATCTGGCATGCATAAATGCTAGGTAGCAAGTCCAGCCCTCTCTCCAGTACTCCAGCTACCTCCTATGTGTTGAATCTTATTAGCTACTGTAGAGGATAGTTTTCAGTGGGTAGATTAGGTTTGGGTGTGCATTCAGACACATTTATTTCATTTGCTCCAATGTCAAGAAACACAAGATCAAAATCTGGAATGTGTTCTCTAAGCGGGAAGGCAGGAACTTCTTTCTCACAGCAGCCTTGCCCATGAGAAAGCACTGTCCTCAGCTAGATAGGACCTCCAGGATGTAGCTCTTCTCTTTTGTCCCCAAGGAAGCAAAGGAGACTTAAAACTGAATGGGGAACTGAAAGGTCATCTGGAGGCCTTAGCTTTGTCCACTGCCCCCTTCTCTGTCCCTCCCATCCTGAATCAGCCATATGCAGAGTTTCACAGACCAACTAGAAACCTGTGGACTTCCTGCTTCTGCCTGGAACACATTTTAGTGAAATCTGAATGAGGCTCTCTGTTTTCATGCACCTTGGCAGTGACAAGCAGTTGGAATGAGGCAAATTCAGCCATCCTTGACTCACTCACTGTTGATGTTTTTAATTTAAAAGCAGCAGTTGTAAAGTTCGGATTAAACTGTAAAACTAGGACCAAGAGCTCCGGGGACATGACGCTTTTTGTTCCTAAGCCCTCCCTTACCATGAAGAAATACAAGATAAATTTATTATAATGTGTGGGGTCAGCTCTCTAAGTCTACGTTCCGTTTTTAGCAGGAAACCCATTGACTCCATTAGAAAGGCAACATAGTCTGGTCTAGGGGACTCAATGTTTTTTACGTTGGATTCTGAAGTTAACCCATTCTATTGATAGATAGTCAGCATGATATTTTTTTTTTAAAAATATTTTTAATGTAATTTAATGTATTTTTAACATTTTTTTCTTTTTAAATTTTTGAGTTCCAAATTTTCTTTTTCCCTCCCATACCCTTCCACACCATTGAGAAGGCAAGCAATATATCAGTTATACATGTGAAATTGTGCAAAACACATTTATATGTTAGCCATATTTTTTTTAAAAATAAGGAAAAAAGTGAGAAAATTATACTTCAGTTTGCACTCAAAGTTCATCAGTTCTCTCTGGAAATGGGTAGTGTTTTTTCATCTTGAATCCTTTGGAATGGTTTTGGATCATGGTGTTGATTAGCATAGCTAAGTCTTTCACAGTTGATTATCATTACAACATGGCTATTACTGTGTACAATGACCTCCTAGTTCTTCTCACTTCACTTTTCATCAGTCCACATAGGTGTTGTCCATCTTTTCTGAAACCACCTTCCTTGTCATTTCTTATAGCATAATAGTACTGATATGCCACAATTCCCCAGCCATTCCCCAATTGATGAGCATCCCCTCAATTTTCAATTCTTTGCCACCACAAAAAGAGCTGCTATAAATGTTTTTCTACATATAGGTCCTTTTTCTTTTTCTTTGATCTCTTTGGAATACAGACCTAGTAGTGGGTATTGCTGGGTCAGAGGATATGTACAGTTTTATAGCCCTTTGGGCACAGTTCTAAATTGTTCTCCAGAATGATTGAATCCCTTCACTGTTCTACCAGCAGTTCATTAGTGTACCTATTTTTCTCTTATCCCCTCCAGCATTGGTTATTTCTGATAGATGTAAGGTGGTACCTTAAGAGTTGTTTTAATTTGCATTTCTCTAATGAATAATGATTTAGAGCATTTTTTCATATAACTATAGCTAGCTTTTTCTGAACGCTGCCTGTTCTTGCCCTTTGACCATTTATCAGTTAGGGAACGGTTCTTATTTTTGTGAATTTGACTCAGTTCTATACTCAGTATATAAAAATATGAGGTCTTTCTCAGAGAAACTTGCTGGAAAAAATTTTGATATTATTTCATTGTCTATGGTACCTTTTAGCAAAATGTAGCTTCCCTGATTATCCCTTTTAAGTCTGTTTTTGCTTTTGCTTTGTCTGAGATAAGGATCTCTACCCCTGCCTTTTTACTTTTTTACTTCAGCTGAAGCATAAGGCCCTTTATTTTTACTCTGTATGCATCTTTCCATTTCAAGTGTATCTCTTATAAACAGCATATTGTTGGATTCTGCTTTCTACTCCATTCTGCTATCCATTTTCATTTTATGGGTGAACTCATGCCATTCATATTTACAGATATGATTACTGTGTATTTCTTGCCATCTCATTTTCTTCTTCACCCTCTCTCCTTTTGTCTTATCCGGTCCCAAAAGTCTATTTTGCTTTTAACCATTGCCTCCCTCATCCCTCGCCTTTTTCTCTTATTCCCTTCCCTTTATATTTCCCTACTGGTTAAGTTACACGTCTAAACTCTGCTGAGGGTGTATATATATTCTTTTCTCTTTGAACCAATGCTGATGAGAATAAAGTTCAAGCATTGCCTGCCATCACCCTCTCTATTTTCTCCCCACTGTAAAAGCTTTCCCTTGTGTGCCTCTTTTATGTGAGAAAATTTTCCCCATTCTGTCTCTCCCTTTCCCCTTGTCTCAGTGCATGCCTCTTTCTCACCCCTTCATTTTTTTGGAGATCATTCCAACATAATTGACTCTCATCCATGCCCTTCTAACTACCCTAATAAGCCATGACCAAAGAGAGAGCCTAGATACCGTATTTCAAAAATTTATCAAGGAAAACCACCCCAGTGTCTTAGATCCAGAGGGTAAAACAAAAATGGAAAGAATCCATCAATTACTTCCTGAAACAGATCCATGATAAAGTTCTTAGGAGTTAGTTCCATGTGTCATCTTCCCATATAGAAATGTAAACAGTTTTTAGCTTTATTGAGACCCTTATGACTAGTCCTTCATGTTTACTGTGTTATGCTTCTTTTGACTCTTGTGTTCGAATGTCCTATTTTCTATTCGGCTCTGGTCTTTTCATTAAGAATGCTTGAAAGTCTTCTATTTCATTAAATGTCTGTTTTTTTCTCCTGAAGGATTATACTCAGTTTTGCTGGGTAGGTTATTCTCTTGGTTGTAATCCCAGATCCTTTGCCTTCTGGAATATCATATCCTCAGTCCTCCACTCCTTTAACATGGAACACTCCTTATACTCAGTTTTGCTGGGTAGGTTATTCTCTTGGTTGTAATCCCAGATCCTTTGCCTTCTGGAATATCATATCCTCAGTCCTCCACTCCTTTAACATGCTAAATCTTGTGTGGATCTTGACTGTGACTCTACAATATTTGAATTGTTTCTTTCTGTCTGCTTGAATTATTTTCTCTTTGATCTGGGAGCTCTGGAATTTGGCTATAAATAGTCCTGGGAGTTTTCATTTTGGATCTGTTTCAGGAGGTAATTGGTGGATTCTTTCCATTTTTCTTTTACCCTCTGGATCTGGATCTAAGGCATTGGGGAAGTTTTCTTTGATAAATTTTTTAAATATGATGTCTAGGCTCTTTCTTTGGTCATGGCTTTTAGGTACTCCAATAATTCTTAAATGATCTCTCCTCTATCTGTTTCCTTGTTTTTCTGATAAGATATTTCACATTTTCTTCTATTTTTTTTTCATTCTTTTGACTTTGTTTTATTGTTTCTTGCTGTATCAAGGAGTCATTACTTCTGTTTGCCGAATTCTAATTTTTAAGGAATTATTTTCTTCAATGAGATTTTGTACCTTTTTTTTTCCATTTGTCCAGTTCTGTTTCTGAAGGAGTTCTTTTCTTTAGTGAATTTTTGTACCTCTTTTTCTGTTTAGCCTATTCTGCTTTTTAAAGAGTTCTTCAGTGAATTTTTGTTTCTCTTTTACCATTAGGCCAGTTCTTTTTTTTTTAAGGTGTTGTTTTCTTCAGTATTTTTTGTCTTCTTTTATTGTTAATTCTCTTTTCATAATTTTCTTGCATCATTCTCATTTCTTTCCCCAGTTTGTCCTCTCCACTCTTATCTCTTTCTTTAACTTGTCTAAGATTTCTTGTTGGACTTGGGTCCAATTAGCAATCTTTTGAGACTTTGTTTGTAGCTGTTTTCACATCATTGTCTTCTGAATTTGTGTCTTGGTCTTCCCCGTCTCAGTAGTAGCTTTTTATAAAGTTCAAATTCTTTTTTTGGTGTTTGCTCATTTTCCAAATCTATTTCTTGATTGAACTTTATATTAAAATTGGACTCTCCTCATCTGGGGGTGGGAAGACACTGCCCCAAGCATGAGGCTTTCCTGTGATGCTCTTTTCAGAGCTAGTTCTGGGGGTCTGGAAGTTTTAGGTGCTTCCAACATGATATGATATGAGAAGAGATGTGGTCACTGCACTCCACAATATTTTTTAAAACATCTGCACACCCTAAGGTTATAACCCTCTATGGATATTATCACCTAAGAGTCAGAATAAATCTGTTTTTCAGTCCTGGCTTTAACATTTACTAGTAATTTGAGTCACTCTCTGAGTCTCAGTTTACTCTTCTATGAAATTGAAATAATACTGGCACTGCTTACCTCAGGGGAAAGGAGTACCCATTTATTAAGTGCCAGTCACTGTGCTAAGCACTTTACAAATATTATCTCATTTTATCTTTACAATAGTCCTGGGAGGTAGGTACCCCCATTTTACACTTGAGAAAACTGAGGCAGATACACTAAGTGACTAACTCAGGGTCTTTCAGCTAGTCAGTTTCTGATGCCACATTTGAACTCGGGTCTTCTTGAAGCCAGGTCCAGCCCTCTATGCACTGGTCCCCCTGGGTGCCTCATGTGGTTGTTCTTCAACATTTATGTCATCTTAAATCTCTGTACACACACTGTATACACACTGACTAGACCTGCTGTGTGAAGTTTAACAGGTCAGCTTCCTTCCATGGATTGTAATTTTACAGTCATTAAAATGGTTAAAATTCTACTAGCCTTGCTTTTTTCAAGAATATTGTGGGACAGGAAAAATAGCAGATTCCTGAGCACCAAAGAAACAAAAGATATGATTGTTATTAAATTTTTCTTCCTCCTAGAAAAGTGGGCTAGCCACTATCATCGGGGACTTTTTGGGGTGTTTCTGTTTCAAAATTCCTCCTATGTCATTGCAGGTCAGATATTATCCACAAACCGCAACACGCCAAGCCCCATTGACCCTGAGACCATCCAGGTCCCTGTGGGTTATGATCCAGACCCAGCTGACTTAGCCCTGTCCAGCATCCCTGGCCAGGAAATGTTTGACCCTCGAAAACGCAAGTTCTCAGAGGAGGAGCTCAAACCACAACCCATGATTAAGAAAGCTCGCAAAGTCTTCATCCCTGAAGATCTGAAGGTAAATTGGAACTGGTAACTAGGCTGGAGAAAGAAAAATTGAAGGGGCTACCTGAGGAAAGTGATGGTGTATTGTGGTTGGGAAACATGAGGTCTGGGTCGTTCTTTCTTTGAAAAGAGGGCAAAGTACTTCATTTCATTGTATTTTAGTTTTTCCCATTCCTGAACACCGCTGGTCCTTTTGTATTTTTTACACACACACACACACACACACAGAAAATTAGGAGAATCAGCAACATTTTAAAAGAGTTTTGCAGCCTTAGCCGAAAGATAATACAGTCAGTTCTTTGTTATCTACTATATAATATTCACTTTATAGTTTATCCTGGAGGAATGCTTAATCCCAGGTTGCTTTATCTCTACGTTGCTGAATGAAAGTAGAATGAGGAAAGCACTGTTCCTGGAATATACATGTTATATTATAAAGCCAAATAAAAATGACTTTTTCAATTATCTAGTGTTTGGAATCAGACATTCTTGCCTACATTGGGGTTGTTCTAAGACACTTGACTTCTGTAAATTCAAAGTAATGACATTAAGCAATTAAGTTAATGTTTATTGGTGGACTGGTCATGGAATGAGAGCAAGCGTTAACTGACTTCAGGATCAGACAGTCTGGAGGAGCCCTTTTACCGTGTTGAGTGTACACCTTTTGGAGGATTTGTGGATGGATATAGACAAGAATTACATAGAATGAGCAGACATGAATGGGATGTAATCTGCTGTATCGTTGGAAAGAAAAACTATGGCGATGGGATCTCAGATTGACTGATGTGTGTAGAAATAGCTCTCTGCCCCCTCCTCCTCCCCACTCCTGCTCATCCAAACCCAAACATGGTACACAAAGTAGAAAACTCTTTTTGTTAGAATAAGGGGGATGTAAGCTTTCTGGAAAATATTTATACTAATGATTCCACCTTTAGAATGATCCCTGGGGAATGAGGGGTAGGGGTGAAATATCATTAACTCCTATCATAGGCAAGTTTAAATCCCTGGCAAGACCTTCGGGATAAGGTCATGCTGAATCTTTGTTGCTTCATAAATCTCAAACTGAAAACTAGATTTTGAAGGGACAGAGAAGGTAGAGTCTACCATCCTTAGCATGAGATAGAAAAGTTTGAGGTAAACAGCAAAATATAACCCAAACTCCAGCTCCTGATGTTAATTGGCTAAAAAGCAGCGATAAATAATGGCTACTTAGTATTGGAAACCTGTAATCATTCATACATTTATCTACTGATGGGCTTTTTTCCTAGCAAATACATACTCAGTGTCATAAGTACAAGTCATTGTTACAGGTTTTAAGGGAGAAACAAAGATAAAATGTGGTCCCAGTTCTCAAGGAGCTTACAGTCTAGTAGGGCCGGTATTTGAGATAGGAATAGTATGCCTTCCCCCTAATTGACTTCTGCTTCTTGATTTATTTCCTTATTACCTAAATTCCATTTATACCTCAGGCCCTGATTTATTGTACTTCTGGGCCCATCTAATACAACTTTCCAAGGCATTTGAAAGTTTCCCAGAGTACCGCTGCGTGGGGCTGTCCACTCCAGGAGAAAGGCTAAAAAGAGTTCCTCAGACCCAAATGACTTTGGCAGGTAAAGGATGTAATGGCCAAAGATTTCAAGTATTCTTGATGGCAAAATGATTCTTTGTCACATTTTATACTCCTCCCCCCACAAAAACAAGTTGCCTCTTGTAATTTTTTAAAGCTAAAAGTAAGCAACAAAGCAACGTGAGTAAAAAAAAAATACTGTGAAGACTGAACATACTTCAACAAGAATAAATGTTTTAATTGGATAAAACTTAGAATAAAGTTAATTAATAGTGCATAATTATTATTATATCAGGTGATGATTAGGCATAAAAGACAAGCAGCTTATGGAAGTGATTAATTATTAATAATATTACAAAACCTACAAAACCCCACACTTTTAAAGTCATGGAGGGGAGAGGAGGATAATATTATGGAATCATTGAGTGATGGCCCTTCTGAAGACTTCTTTATTTCTGACTCAAGAGGACCAATAAAGCCAGATCTTACTATTTTCTGGAAGGTTTCTGACACTCCAGGCTTAATTTTTCTGGGAATCTCCAGATCTGTTAATGTACCCCTTCCCATGTGGTTCTGAAGGCAGCAGAAGTCAGGACAGGGCAACCTCTGTGATACCATTTCAAGCTTGGCTTTGGATGAGGTATTTTGACCCTCTCTGATAAAAAGTAGGATTCTCCTTATTGAGAAATAGAGATGAAATTGGGAATCACAGGAAGGAGAATTTGTGGGCCAATGTTCCCTTAAGGCACTTTCAGAGAATAAATTGGGATAGGAAATTTTAAAGAAATATTTGCATCTTTTGATTTATGAGTCTAAAACCCAAAATAACTCCCCCATGATTACAGGACCTACTAGTGTTCTACTCATCATGAATTCATTTGAGTTTAGGAGCAGACATCACAGGGAAATACTAAAAGAGGAGACTGTCCTCAGTATAAATCAATTTTATCATATAACTGGAATGTCAAAACGGGGAAAGAATCTTAGAGATACCATCTAACATACTGTTTTGCGGGTGGGGACACTGAGGGATACTGACTGAAATCACTAGAATTGTGATAGGGGCAGGGAATGGCAGCGAACATTTTAGAATTTGGACCCCTCAGGGAGAGGGTACCACAGTAGGAGCTTTGGGTAGCAAAAAAAAAAAATTATCCTGAGACTCAGAGAGGTGACAGAGGAAAGGGAATACAGAAATGGAAATGAGAAGAGGGCAAAGAAACTTTGACGTGTTGCCTAAGTCTGGCTCTTTTACTTCCTCTCCCTTCCTAGAGCCATATTTATATTCCCACTCCTTACTTCCCCAGCTTCCTCTATGGAAGTTGGAATGAATCATAGAATCATTGTTTCAGAGGTTGGAAGGACCCTCAGATACCATATGATCCACCCCCATCCCATTTTATAGATGGAAACTGTGGCCCAGAAAAATGAAGTGACTTGTGTAAGGTCATTCAGCTAATGAGTAGCAGGATAGTTTGATTTAAAGCAGACCCGTTCCAAAGTATTTGTCCATGCTGCTAAATTTCTACCAGTTAAAAAACTAAGAGGATTAATGAGTAAAGGCTCCTGGGAAAGTTAAGAAGTTGAATAGCATTCGGTCAGTTAGCTTGGCTAGGAAAGCAAGCTGATTAAACCAGTCTAATGCAGAGAAGAGCATGAGGGCTTTGATGTGAGGGTGGGAGGCCAGAGGTAATTTTGGAGTGTGAGGCACTTTGGGAGTAGGCAGCACTGGTTGGGGGAAGCCTGAACGTGGTGATTTCCAGGGGGAGGAGGATAGAATGTGCAGGCTTATTAAGGAGCTCCAGAAAGGGAGGTGGGCAGAGAGGAAAGAACTCTCTATCCTATGGTCCTGGGATGGAGACTGCAGATAAGCTACTCGTCCCACAGGAACAACTTCCTGATCATGTTCTCCTTCATCCTCTACCTGTGTTGACCATACTGACCATCCTTGAGAAATTTTAGCTTGACTTTCTTTGTGAGCAGACCTCATGGTGACATGTATAAGGTACCTCGTTGGTGGGAATGGGAGCCATGGCTAGTTTCTACATGACAAACAAAATATATATGTATAGAGAGTAGTAAAAAAGGAATAGGCATTTATTAAGTGCCTACTGTTTGCCACATAACCTCACAACAACCAAGCAAGGTAAGTGCTATTATTGCCACCATTTTATAGTTGAGGAAACTGAAGCAAACAGAAGGCAACTTCCCTGGTATCTAAGGCTGGATTGGAACTCAGGTCTTCCTGATTCCAGAGCAGTGCTCTGTTTGCTGTGGCACCATCCCACCTTAGCAATGGTTCCTATAGCATGCTCCTCAAAGATAATTCTATTTTGAAACCCTAAGATTTTGGGCCTGGAAAACAGATCTCAAAGTACTGAGAGTAGACGTAAGGATAATTTGGGCCCTTCTGACATAATCACATGCATTGACCATGACCCTTATGGTGTCCGGGGGAGAATAAGAAGATTAGGTCCCTCCGGGCTTCCTGGTTGGCATGTGGCTGCAGACATCAGCTTTGCCCCTTTCAGTCCGGGATTAAGAGATTTGTTGTTGCAATTTGTTAAAATAAAGAGGGATGGGGCTCAGGTGGCATCATAAATGAATTGCCTAAAGCTGATTTTGAGAAGAGGAGGGACCCAGATAGAAAGTTTTAAAGCAAGATTTATGCAGGGTGTTTTTCCTAAGAGGATTTTCCTTTATTTTTGTTTGATGGAAAGAAGGATTGCTTTCATATCAACCAGCACTAAGTATCTAAGTATCAACCAGGTTAAATAAGGTCCATAAGAAAGGTCTATCAGGAAACTATAGAATCATGTGTGTATATGTGCGTGTGTGTGCAAGTACTTCTATATGTGTACACATATATGTTTGCAAATATTGGATGAGAGAATAAAAGGGTCCTAATGATAAACATTTCAGGTAAGAGTATGGAAAGTTGGACTATGAACAAGTTGCTTCATCTCCTTGGGTCTCAGTTTACCCCATTGGTTGAATATTCCCTGGTCACTGTATCTCATAGAAACATTAGGGTGATGATCAATATAGTGTACCTCTTTGAAGTCCCTAGTGGAAAGATTATATTGTCAGCTCTTATTTATCCATAATATAATATTCACTTTGTAATTTGTCAATGATGTTTAATGCTGTACCAAATGTAGATAGAGTTAGAAATACACACGAACACAGATTTAGATAGATAGAACTATATATAGAATTAGGCATATATATTCATACATACATGCATACATTTATTCATGCATACATACATATAGATAGAGAGTGTCAGCAGCATTTTCCCAGAAGCATCAAATGACTTGCATTTGTGTGTGTGTGTGTGTGTGTGTGTGCACCCCCATGTGCAGCACGTAGACCTAGATAAGAGAAGGAATATGGGTGCATTTTCCATTTTTATGAAACACCTCCCTTATCACCCTTCTGACACTTTGTTTAGTTAAGAGAGAGAGAAGAGGAGAGGAAAGAGAATGAGGAGAAGGAGAGAGAGAGAGGGAGAGAAGGGAAGAGAGATAGACTGAGAAAGGGAGAAAGTGCTATTAAGAATGCATACATAAGTATATATGTATATATATATATATATCTATATCTATATCTATATATATATATATATATACACATAAACATATTTACCCATATATTAGTATACCAAAATCTATATATATGTCTAGATATCTAGATATATGTTTATATCTATGTGTGTATGTACCTGTACATAATATGTACATATGTATATATGAGATACAGAGCCTGCATGGCTTAGTGGATAGAGAGTTGACTTTAGAAATATGAAAACTTGGGTTCAAGTCCTGCCCATGATATGTATTAATGAATCTGAGCAAGTCTTTTAACCCCTTAGTTTCCCCAGACAGGTCTGAGACTAAGTTTTATAAAGATTGCTGATAGGCAATGATAGAGGAAATTTTTTCATGAAGAGTTCCCTACATCAATGAAATCACAGACCTGGTAGAAAAAAAGGGAACACTTTTTCTTGCTTGGGATGTGACTCCTTTTCTGATGGGCATATGTCCAATCCTTTCATGAGCCTCTGAAAAGAGAAAGATAGCTTTCCAGGAGGCTGCTGCCTTGTTCCCCATTAGTTAGGAAGAAAGCCTTCATTAGGTAAGGGCAGAGCCATAACTAGGGTTGAACAATCAGTGTTTTGAGGGACTTGTGATAAGTCACAATAAATGACCTGATCCTCAGTCTTGGTCTCACTCCTACACAAAGGCACTTTTTCTCTGTTTGCTCCTAAGTGTCGTTTGTGGTGCTGTTCTAGGCTCAAAAATTCCTCTTTAGAGCTCTAGGTAAGGAGCTCTAGGTAAGAGCTCTACATAACCTCAGAAGTCCTAAGAGTCTCTGATAGCACACAGTAGCAAGTCAAGAAGAATGACTCCACTGTCCTCAGTCCAGTGTGGAATCTATCCATCAGATGTCCTGGGCATCTTGTGGTTTTGCTGAAATCTAATATCTTGTTTCTTTTCTTCCTGTAACTAATGAGCAGGATGACAAGTACTGGGCGAGGCGTAGAAAGAACAACATGGCGGCCAAGCGCTCTCGAGATGCCCGGAGGCTGAAGGAGAATCAGATTGCAATCCGGGCTTCATTCCTGGAGAAAGAGAACTCAGCCCTCCGCCAAGAGGTGGCCGACTTGCGGAAAGAATTGGGGAAATGCAAGAACATACTTGCCAAGTATGAGGCCAGGCATGGCCCCCTGTAGGATGGCATTTTTGGTGGGTTGGCATTTGAATAGATGGACAGTGTTTCCTGTTTGATGACACCACATTCAAACCAACCTTGCTGTCATCAGCACTTTACTAGAAGCATCAACAAAAACTGACTTACATTTGTGTGTATGTATGTGTGTATGTATGTGTGCGTATATGGATGTGTGTGATGTGTGCGTGTACATACACGTACATTGGATGTACCTAGGTGGGAGAATGAGCACGAGTGCATTTCCCATTTTTATGAAACACCCTCTTTATCCCTCTTTGCTCCCATCTCTGACTTTTCATTTAGTTTTTTAAAAAAAGTGCCACATTTTTACTTGGACTATTATTGAGAACGATGGTGGCTATTTTCTCTCTCCTTTGTCTCCTGCATCCTGGCCCTCTCACCCCAGTCAGTGCTGCTTCTCCTGAGACCTTTATGACTCTTTTGACCCCCTTCCTTGGATTTAGATGGAAAGATCCCAGTTTAAAAAAAAAAAGTAGATCTCAGTTTTTAAGAATACAAACTATTGTTTATGTTTAATCAAATGTTAACATGCTAATAAGGTGCACAGGATAACTTAGTGCTACACTGCAGATATCTTAATTTAGAGATTGCTTTCCTCATATTTTTAAATTCTGGTGATACTTGTCTACCAATCTCAAGTGTTGTTTAGATTCCTTAGGGCCCCTGTATTTACTTATCTGTATCTGCTAAGTTTCCTTTTGAGTCTCCGAGCCCCAGCTATGTAAGAGCACCATGACTAGGGCACACAGAGTGTTTTTTGCACTGTCTGTACCTAAAGCAATAACCCTGTTGTATGCTAGAGCATGCTGCCTGAGTCTCACTAGTGGACGTAGGATCATTCCCTACCTGAGAGTTTCATTGTCTTAAAAAAAAAAGAGAAAAAGAAAGTGAAGCATTTTGAGTATGCCCAAAACATCCCCAGATAAGAGGCAGAGGAAGATGCTGGGCCTATAGGAAAATGGGCAATTTATTGATATCAGAGCCAAATAACAAGTCTCACCCTCATCAGCTTTTGACACCAAAAGGGGTTTAATTCTGTCTCCCCCTCCCCATACTTCTTTTGGCATTTTTCTCCCCTTGTTCCAGTTGAAGATGGCAGATATGCAGAATATAGTTCAGTGGTTTCACGTGTTTTTCTTTCACTTTTGTAAAATATATATACATATATATTTTTTGGTGAACTCTCTCTTGTTTGTAAAAATGATTTTAATTCAGTTAGCGAGTTGGGTGTTTTTTAAGCCCCGCCTCTCCTTTTCTTCCCTACCCTGGTGTTGTTTTGAAATTATTCAAGAAATAATAACAATTCTGGAATTTCCTTTGTTGCTTTATTGCTGTTTGCTTTCGGATGTAAGTTCTGTTATAAAGTGGACTTCTGAAAAAAAAATGAATGTAAAGACACTGGTGTATTTCAGAAGGGGATGATGTTGTCATAAACTGTGGTTAATCCAATCGATTTGAATGTTTACTCTAGACCAAAAGGAGAAATTATTAAAAAAAATTGTTTAATGTTTATACAGAGTAATTATAGGAAGGTTTTTTTTTTGTACAGTATTTTTCAAATACAAATACTGACCATGTATTTTGAAAGACATATATTATATATAGCAAAGAGAAAAGGAAAAAAATTTATTCCATGTTTTAAAATTATATAGCAAAGAAATATATATAAAATATATATATTCACCATTATTGTACAGAGAAGGAATGCTTTGGGGTTTTTGAAATCTTTACTATTTCAAGCCAATCACTGACTCATCAGCATGTTTTCTGCTGTAAATGAAAATTTTATGACAGTACTGAGACTTGCCACAATGCTTCATGCTTGTAAACACATAAGGAACTTTTTTATTTTCTTTTAGGAATTAAAAAGTAAGTCAGTCAATATCACCCAGAAGCACAAAATGAATTTTAGTCAAATATTTATTGAATGATAACAGTATTTTTTAGGAAAAGCATCTGCCACAAAATTTTCATGTTCACTCTAGAATGACATATTGCTGGGATGGGTTTCCTTCTGCAAGTATTTGCAACAGCCCCGTTCTCTCTTGCAGACACATGTCTCAAACACGGTATTGAAATGTGGGGTGAATATCGGTGCTAAGTGTTTGGTCCGTAATTCGCTAGATGTTTCTCCTTTAACAAAGATTGTTCCTTGTTTCACTGGAGTGTATTATGTCAACAGATTGCAATGTTACTGAAAAAAAAGATGGAACATTTTGTTCTAGATTAAATATTTCTTTTATTCAATGAGATTTTCTAATTTCCTGCCTCCTGAATACCCTGTGATGTCTTACTATCGGTCCTTTAGTAATGTCTGTGTAGTAGCATCTTTGTGAATGTGGCAAAATTGATAAACATGCTAGGTTCTTAACTTCCTTCTGGCATTCACTCTGCCCCCAGACAACAGCTCATGGAGAGAGATAGGTAAGGGAGTAGAGTGGAAATGCATGTCAACTAGCATCTGAAAAATTGACTTCCCAAAGGTAGAGTGGGATGGGATAGTATATCAGTTCAAACTCAAATGATTATGAACTTGGAATTTTTGGGAGGCAGTGGTTAATTGCAGTGGAATTGGTAATTGACATATTCTTAATAACATGGGTACATTTAAATAGCCGTAATTAACAGTTGTGAAGTCAGTGACAGAAATTATATCTTGCAAATGGAAAAGTGTCGGTGGATTGCATTTTGGACCATCCTAACTCATCAAAGTATAAAAAGGCAGCTGAGCAAACAGCATTGGTCTTTCTTGGAATGGGCTTATTTGTTAGGAATTAACATCACAGATGTTTTCTGTGGAAAAAGAAAAAAAAATAACCCACCGCATTCTTTCTGTTGTATGCCAGGAGAGGTTTTAAGCAGCTACCTCATCTTTACAGTTAAACACTTCTGAGTCTGCGCAGGTGCCTTATATCTGTTGCGCTCTCTCTCTCTCTCTCTCTCTCTCACTCTCTCACTCAATCTCTCTCTCTCTCTTCCCCTCTCCCTCTGTCCCCTCTCTTTCTCTTTCTCTCTGTCTCTCCCTCACTCTCTGCTTTACTGTTACTTTCTCAGTCTCTGTCTCCCCCACCTCCCAGTTGAGCTAATCATGCCAGGAAAGTTAATCGTTCTGGTCATTGAAGTGGAAGTAATCTCATACTCTGATTTGGTGAGATCTAGAGTAATCAGGACAGGGCAGAGTCGGTCCAGTCACCCTTGGAACAATGTTGATCGAACATTGTTCTGTTATACAAATCACGTTGTCACTTTCATCCATCATTATAAGCACTTTCCAGGGGTTAAAAATCTAGGTATTTGAAAAATCGTATCACCCCAAAACAAATCAAGTTGAAACTTGAATTAGGAGTCTGCAGACTAGAAACTTTGCTGGCAGCCGCCCTTGACAATTCCTTTTGACTAGACTTGCAGAGAAGTCTCAAAAATTTATCAGCCAGAGCAAGTTAGCAGCCCACTCTCCCACTAGGGGATGTTTATGGACAACAATAAATTCCTTCAACAAGTAAATACTCTTCATTCTATTTCTGTGGCTTCTTTTGGCCCATGTGAAAACCACATTTGAACAGATAGAGATAGAGTAACTGTAAATGGAGCCAACAGTGCAGAATAATAGACATTCCCTCAAGTAAAAACTTACATAATGGATCTCGTCAGTCACCCAGGGTTTGGATGGATTAAAATTTACACTGGTAAAGGAAGTACCTATGCCTCATAGGCTGTATTGTACTTTAAATATTATTTATAAGGGAGAAAGCATGATTGCTTATTAAAGCAATACCACAGGAGGTGGGGTTTTGCCCTTGTACAGGGAGAACCCAACATCATAGATTTAAGATTTAAATCAAGTGATGACAGGACTGATTCCAGGCTAAGTGGCCAGCTCTCCAGGTGGTATTCACTCTCTTCCCTGAATCTTGCCACCTCCCCTCTATGGCTCCTCCATTCCTATATTTCCATAAGGCCTGAGGTCCCTGCTAAGTTCTCTCTGCATCTGGGAGTGAATTGAAAGTCAGCAGAAATGAGCCTTGGTGTAGGCTTAGTGGCTTGTATTTGACTGGCAAGATGAGTGCCCTTTTGTTCTTTTAACTTTCCTCTTTTGTGATACTTGAGGACACTGGGATCTTTAGTTTGAGACCGCCAGACCAATCTTTATCCAGTGATCAACCATTGTAATTTTGGGGAACACCACAAGATTGCATTTGTTAAATAACTTGTGTTCACCTAGGCGATTAACTGAAATTGTGCATCATGATACAGGATTGCATCGTATATGTTGTTCAACCCAAACCTCTGTCTGTTATTCTTAATGTTTAATAAACTTTTAACATTTGTCTTCTCCTTCATGTATCTGTACTTTCGTCTACCAGTGATTAGAACTTACTCCTTTCACTTTGATAGTGATCATAACCCATATTTACAGAGATCTCTCTGAGGTTTTCTAAGCATTTTCTTCACCAAATGAGAGGCAGTTCCAAGTAGCAAGTAGAGAACTGGCCTCAGAGCCAGAAAGACATGGCCCCTGACATATAGTGATTGTGTGCTCATAGGCAAGTCACTTAACCCCTCACTGTTTTAGACTACTCTCTAAGACTAAGTTACACAGAAAGTTTTAACCTATATTGGTAGAGGGAATTTCCTCACCTAAAAATGCTCTGTATCAATGATCTCATTGATCATGGTCCCTTTCCCTATCTTACTTCGTCACCAAAAGCCTCTGAGGTGGTTAGAATGATACAGGTAGTCCAGTAAGAAAAGTGGCAAGTGTGGTATGGTGCTTAAAGAGGGGGATAGATGAAATAATCTTTCAAGGTCCTTGCCATAAAGATGAATAGGATTTATATAGAAAGAACCAGCCTTAACTCAGTCAGTGGTTCTTTTGCCATGGCAGGGAACTTGACCTATATTAGGAAGGAGATTTGATAAAATATTGAATGAGACTACCACATCTTCCCATTGAATGTACAGGGAAACCAGTGAAGAAATCTTACATGAAGAGTCTGACTCACCTTGATCTTCAGGTATCTTGGTGGAAACATGGTTCAGATGGACAGTGGAAAGACAGCTGGAGTTCTGGTGGGAGAGACCTGAGTTAACCTCTCATCTCTCCTACCTAATGCCTGTGTGACTTGTACCTCTTAGTTTCCTCAGTTAATCCCTCCACTTTAGTTGCCTCATCTGTAAGATGATGAGAGGTTTGGACCAAATGAGTGCTCAGTTCCCTTTTGGGTCCAAATCTATAATGCTAGGACTCTGCTGTTCCTTCCCACACAATCTTAAATGTTTTGCCTGGATATTCTTGGAAGTAGGTGGGCTTAACCCCAGGGGATGGTTTTTATAGGCCTTAAGCTAGGTATACTTCCAGAAGGTAAAGTGTCTGAGCATCTGTTTGGGTGGTAGTTACCGATTTAGGTGTTTGAGCATCTATTTGGGTGATATTTCTCAATTTAGATTGAGACTTTTTATTTTCATTGAGGTTGCTTGAGAAATTAGAATCCAGCTCTTTTCCCCTCAGAAAACAACCTCCTTCCCAGGTTGGATTGGGTTACCTTAAAACATTAAATGCCATTTTTGAAGAGGAAAATAATGAGTTAAGGTAGGCCTGTTATTTGCTCAAGGATCAGAGGCTTTAAAGCTGAAAGATATCTTAAATGGAGGTCATCTAGTCCCACTTCCTAATTTTTCTAGATGAAGATACTGAGGCCTAAAAAGGGGACAAGACTTGTCCCAGCTCACATGGGGAGTAAACGACAAAGCCAGAATTCAAGCGTCACTCTTTTGACTCCAGGTTTAATATACTTGACACTCTATCACCTCCTTCTCAAGGTGAGGCAAAATTTTTTTAAAGCTTCATTTTCTCTTTGGAAAGCTATTAAATACTGGTGTAAAATGTAAGAGTGAGTTGTCCCCTTGTGAGTTCCCGCGTACGAGGCACCACTGACTCTTCTGGAGCCTGTTGTCTGCTTTCCTAGACTCTCATACTGTGAGTAGACTTATCACATGCTGCCTGTAGTCCAAGGTCTTTGTCCTCTACATTGAAAAAGAAAAGAAAGAAGAACTCCAGACCCCTTAATGTCCTCCTCTTCTGTGTGCAAAATCATTTCATCTCTTGAAAAACACCGTGACTGAAGAGCTTCTCCTGTCCTTAAGAGGCCCAAGTCTTAGCCAGGGGCTATAGAGAAGAAGCCAGGAAATTATCCCTTTGAACTTGGAAAATGATCTTTTGATAAAATATATAGATTCTCTCTCTCTCTCTCTCTCTCTCTCTCTCTCTCTGTCTTTCTTTCTCTTTCTCTTCCCTCCCTTTCTTCTCATACTCTCAAATTCCCCCTTATATTCTCCTCCTCCATCCTCCTCCTTGTGCTTCTCCTCCTTCTCTTTCCCCCTCCCTCTCTGTTTCACATTCTCCCCTCTTCCTCCACCTCCTCTCCCTCAATCTCTCTCAATCTCTTTCTCTCCCCCCTTCCCTCTTCCTCTCTCTGTCTGTCTCTCTCCCCTCCCTCTCTCTCCCTCCCTCTCTCTCTGTCTCTCTCTCCTCTCTGTCTCTGTCTCTCTCCCCCTCCCTCCCTATGTTTCACATTCTCCCTTCTCCTTCCCTCTGTCTCCTCCCCCCCCCCCATATGTGTATATATAGAGACATAAGCATAATAGACCTACTGAGGAAAAAGACTGAGGAAACAAGAGGAGCTGACAAAAGCCAGCCATTCTGAGCTCCATACAGTCCCTGTTTCCTGGCTCCAGATTCTAGAGACTTGCATTTAATGTAAAACTTCAGCTTTTCTAAGGCCCATTTCCCAGGTAATTTGTCTATATCTCATCACCTGCATCCTACCAGCAGTGCCTGTCCCTGGATGTCAGAAGCAACAAAGGGGGGGCAAAGTGGATATGATAACTAGTTTCTTGCTCACTGTAGTTTTCAAATTTGAATGAATTCATGAAATTAGTGAAAAAGAAGTTATTAAGTATTTATTCCATGCAGAATTCTGGGGACACATACAATTTGTGGGGGAGATAACAGATTTCAGTTACAAGTCAGATGGAAAGGTCCCATGCTTCAGAGAGTGTAGCCACAAAGCACGTAGAAATGCGTCTTCTGTAATACCATTTCCACTCATAAAGTCATATAGGCTTCTGATGCTAAACCCTTTGATGAATCCAAGCACTTTGAGTCTCCCCCACTTTCATTTGGGGTCTTTGCCTATGACTGCTCAGGATGCAGGAGGTCCAGGACTAACAGTAGCACTTTGACAGGTTGTACACTGTACTGGATGATGGTAGGGGCTTGGGGGAGAGCTACAGCCCATAAGAATAGTTTAACAGTTTGGTGGGGAAGGGGGGGAAATAGGAAAACAAAGATATAGAGGCAAAAATAAGAAAGACAGAGATAGAAAAAGAATGAGCCAAGCTTTGAGGGAGTCTAAGAAACAGAGATGAGGAGGTAGTGCATTCCAGGCAATTTGCATGAATTCATGGAGGCAGGAGATGGAATATTGGGGGAATATTAGTAGTTCAATCTGGTGGGAACATGTAGTGAATCCCTGGGAATGTAAAGTAAGTTTGGAAAGACAGATTGTAGATAACCTTAAATTCTAGGTTGAGTAAAAGGATAACAGTAAGGACTAGGCACATAATTTCATTGGTCATGGAAATTCTCAGATGAGAAAGCTCACTCTACTAATACTAACACTAGACAACTGAGAGGTTGAGTCACTTGCCCAAGGTCACCATGTGTCAGAGTTGAGACTTGAACGTGGTTTTTCCTGACCAAGGCCAGTTCTCTATTTCCTTCATCACAGTCCCTCTCACTATTCTCTCCAAAGATTTGTCTAAAAGGAATGAAAGATCCAGAAAAGAATTATAAATTTGAGAAATATTGCCCACAAAGAACTAACTGAATTTCATGTTCTCACTATTTACAGATTTTCCTGATTCTGAGATCATCTCTCTAACCCCAGGGGTGAAGAACCTGTGGCCTTGAGGCCACATGTGGCCCTCTAGGTCTTCAAGTGTGGCCCTTTGACAATCCAAACAGACCTGCACTTGAGGACCTAGAGGGCCATATGTGGCCTCAGAGCTACAGGTTTCCCATCCCTGTGATTACACCTTCCCAGAGGTAAAAAGGAACCATTCAAGGCTTTTGAGTTCATCCAGGCTTCCTGGTCATACCTGTGCCTTGGGAAAATTATTTTGGCAGTTGTGTAGAGGATGGAATGATGACGAAGAGCCTACTATACAGTATCGAAGTACCTGAATATTGAATGAGTAATGGTCAAGGTAAATGATGGCAGTGCTAGTGGAAAGGCTTTTGGAGTCAAGGTACCTGGACACACTTCCAGCTCTGCCAATTATTACCTCTATAACCTGGACAGATTGCTTCACCTCTCTAAGTCACATCTGGGTTGGACTTTTAATCCATGGTCTTCTAGGAACCCTATTCCCTCCCACTCAGAGGGTTTCTTCGAAGAATCAAAGTATGGTGGCCTTCAAACCACCCCATTTCCATTTTTGTACGAGGAAGAATAGATGTATAAGATTTCCCTGCTTAAAGTAGTGGAATTCCCTGAACTATTAACTATTATCTACTAATTCCCTACATTCCCTTGAAGTGCCTAATTTGATTCTTTCCTCAAAGTAGAATATCAGTAAATAAATTGATCGAGTTTACTTTTGATGAGTTCTGTGTTACAATAGATTCATTGTTTATTTGAAGAGACAAAGTCTCATTATGGAAATATCTACAACTACTGGTGGGTTGTAAGACTCCATTCAGGTAATGGCCACAACCCCATTTAAGGGATGGCCCAAATTAGCACAGAAAGCATGTCCAAAACATAAACATATGTTTCCAAATTGAATTTGGAATACTTTAAATATGTGAAGAATCATCCTCCTGAAAAAGGAAACTCCTTCTCCCAGTGCATATTGACAGCTTCTCCATAACCTGTAGTCTTAGGGAATTACCTAGAGGAATGAGAGGTGAAATGATTTACCCAGGGTCATACAGCCTTTCTGTGTCAGAGATCTTCCTAGCCCCAAGGTCGGCTTTCTATCCACTATACCATTCTGTCTTCACTGGATGAACAACAAAATAAATAACCTTGTCCCATCAAGTCATGGAAATTTACAGTTGGAAGGAATCTTAGAGCTCATCTAACCAACCTCCCAGCTAATGCAAGAATCCATTTTATATTATCCCTAACAAATTATTTAAATTATCTCTAACAAATCCAGCATCTGCTTGAGCACCTCCATTAATGGGAAACTCACTATTTTTTTGAAGTACCTCATTCCATTAGCGCTAATTATTAAAATGTTCTTCTGTATAAGGAGCTAGAATTAACCTCCCTGTAATTCTGTAGAAATTTAGACATCTTCTAGTCCAACCTACTCATGTTAAAGAGAAAGAAATGAGACTCAGAGGAAGTGGAATGATTTGACCAGGTCACACAGCTATTTGGTGGAAGAAATTAGATTAGAACCTGGGTCTCCTGACTCTCCAATCTGAGTTCTTCCCATTGATGCCACATCACCTGTCAGTTGATAATCATAATAATCAGTTAATTAATATTTAATAAGGGCCTACTATGTGCCAGGAACTGTGCTGAGCATTGGGGATACAAAAAAAAGCAAAAGACAATTTCTACCCTTAAGGAGCTTACTGTTGAATGAGGGAGACAAAATGCAAACAGATGTGTACAAACAAGCTATATGCAGGATAATAGGAAATAATTAACAGGTGGAAGCCACTAGAATTGGGAGCGGTTAAGAAAGACATCCTGAAAAAGATGGGATTTTAGTTGGGACTTGAAGCCAGAGAAGCCAGTAGGCAAAGAGGAAGACAGAGAACATTCCAGGCATGGAGGACCACTAGAGAAAATGCCCAGAGTTGTAAGATGGAGTATCTTGTTTGTGGAACAGCAAAGTGGTCAGTATTACTAGATTGAAGAGTACATGGTGGGAGAAAGTTTTAAGAAGCCTGGAAAGGTGAGGAGGGGCTAGGGTATGAAAAATTTGAGTGCCAAATATAGGATCTTGTATTTGATCCCAGAGGTAATAGGGAGCTATTGAAGATTGTTGACTAAGGGGGTGACATAGTCAGACCTATGCTTTAGGGAAACCACATTGGTGACTGAATAGAGGATGGAGTGAAGTAAGGAGAGACTTGAGGCAGGCAGACCCACCAGGAATAGTATAGGCATGAGGTGATGAAGATTTTCACCAGAGTAGTGGCAGTGTCAGAGGAAAAAAGGGCGAGTATTAGAGAGATGATACAAAGGTGATCTTGGCAACTTATTAAAAATAAAGGAAGATGGCACCTAGGTTGTGAGCCTGAGAAGTTGAGGGGGAAGACTTAGGGGAGAAAATAATAAGTTCGATTTTGAACACAATTAAGTTTAAGATGAATCCTAGACATCCAGTTTGAGATGTCTGAAAGATAGCTGGAGATGTGAGATTAGAAGTCAACAAGAGAGGTTAGGGCAGGATGGAGAGATATGAGAATCATCAGCATAGAGATGGTAATTAAATACAAGAGAACTGATGAGATCACCAAGTGAAGTAGTATAAAGGAAGAAGAGAAGAGGACCCAGGAAGAATTCTATGGATCACCTGTGAGTTGGAGGGTATGGTCTGGATGAGGATCCAGCAAAGGAGACTGAGAAGGAATGGACAGAGAAGTGGGAGGAGAACCAGAAGGGAGGAGTATCTTGAAGACCTAGGGCAGAATATCAAGAAGAGTGATCAACAGTGTTAAAGACTGCAAAGCGGTTGAGGAGAATAAAGACTGAAAAAAGGCCATCAGACTTGGCAACTGAGAGATCACTGGCAACTTTGGAGAAAGCAGTTTCCATGGAAGGATAAGACTTGAAGCCAGTTTGGAAGAATAGAGTGGGAAGAGAGAATATGGAGGCACCCGTTGTAGATAGCCCTTTCAAGATAGTTAGCCACAAAGGGCAAAAGAGATATAAGGTAATAGTTAGTGAATGTGAAAGGATCAGAGGAGGGTTTTTTGAGGATGGGGGAGACATGAACATGTTTGTAGGTGGTAGAGAAGAAACACTCGCGATTACAACTCAGAATACCTAAAGCCAAGACTAAACTTCAGCTGTTTTATTTAGACTGAGGTCCAGATCTCTGTCCTGCTTAATTTTATGCATTCCAAGTTATTCACTGATTTCCTCCATTACAATTGTCTGTTTGTAATAAATTAAAAGACATGAGTCACAAGAGCATTTATATCCAGGTATAATTTATGAGACAAAATCAGGAATTAGAAATAGCTTAAAGAATTTTTTTAATTGTATAGAAAATGGCTGCCAAAGGTAGATGGGGAAATGGGGAGGGAAGTTAAATATTTTCTGTCCTTTCACTGAACTCAGATTTTGAATAGGCAGAGTAGTGAGCAACTACTTTACTGTTCAAAGTGCCATTTTGCTCCTCTCTAAACTGTAATTCCTGTTCAGATGTTTCAACTCAGCTTCCTCCCCCATACTCTTTCAATCCTTTCTCCCTAGGTGAGAACTTACGTTGTCCCTTTGGACTCTCCTTCCCAAAGTACACTCACTGAAAACCTTCCCTTTCTACTTGAAACAGGGTTAGTCTTCCTGGAAGCCTGGTTACATCTGCTATTAGAAACTTTGAGATGATATTGTCTCTTTCTTCTGAGGTTCCCATCACTTCATGGCACCAATGAGAGCCAGTAAGGTGTGGTGGAAAAAACGTTAATTTTTGGAGTCAAATAATCTAGATTCTGCTCCATATGCTGATCATGGGAGTGGTTCTTAGACTCTCTGAGCCTTAGCTATAAAATGGGGATAAGTTATAATAAACTCTCTTACTCCCAGAGTTATCATGAAGAAAAATATTCTGTGATCTTAGCTGTGCCATCTAAATGTACTACAAATCATTATTGTTATTATTTATTAAATTACCATTTTTATTATTTTTGTGCTGTTTATAATAAATATAAATTAATGTTTATTTATCCTGAGTAAATTTACAATAAACATTTGTTTTATTATATTATTTACTATTAAAGTTTATATTCTACTATGGAGATGTGAATTGGTTCAACTATTCTAGAAAGTAGTTTAGAATTATGTTAAAAAAATGTGTCTAAAATATTCATATCCTTTGGTCTAAAGAACCCACTGTGAAACATACACTTCTAGAAGGTCAAAGATAGAGAGGTCCAATATATAAAAATTTTATAGCAGCCTCTTCTGTAGTAGCAAAAAAGTGGAAACAATTCAAATGCTCATAGACTGGGGATGGCTAAATAACTTGGGGTACAGGTTATGGAATGTTATGTTATATCAATGTTATGGAATATTAGTACTCTGTAAAAAAAAGATGAATATGAACCATAGAAAGAAGCATGAGAAGACTTGTATGAATTGATGCAAAATGAAGTAAACAGAAACAGGAAAAAAAAGCATACTTAGGAACTGAAACAGTGTCAATGGAAAATGAATAGCAAACAAAAAAATGAATGCTGTGAAATTATAATGACCAAGCTTGGACCCAAAGAAGAGTTAACAAAATGCACTTCTCTCCCTTCTTTGCAAAGATAGGGGACTGTGGGTGTGAAACATTGCATATAATGTCAAGCTTGGTTGATGTGTTGATTAGTGTTGCAGAAATGTTTTTCCCCCACTTTCTTTTTCATTCTTCTTTATGAGAGATGGCTCCCAAGGAGTGGGAGAGAAGGGATATATTGGGAAATGAGAGTGATGAAAAGACAAAAGATACTGTCATTGCCAAACATCTTTAACCACCATTCCCCCAACCACTGCTAGAAATCAATTAAAAAAATTTTTTTAAAGGAACTTAAGGCTATGAACGCTACCTTCTTTTCCCTCTCCCTCTCTCTCACTAGTCCTCTAACTAAAGATGTTTCATGCCCATGGGAACAGATCCGAGGGACAGAATGGAAGCTGGCATCTCATTATACATAAAGAATATTTGGAAAAGCACGTTTCCTGGCCAAGATTTGACAACATTGGAGAAGGAAACATAGCCAAAGTATTGGACGCTATAGATCAGTGGCAGAAATGGCAGTAACTGTCACTATGGAAGACCTCATTACTGATAAATCACTTGCTTGGGAGTAGGAGAGTAGGGATGGAGATAATTTTAATTCTTGCCCCTCCCCTTGCTCCACCTCCACTTCATCTTTTCCATCTACTGGCTCACCTATCCCAAGCAGCTCTGCAGAAGAATGCAGTAGTGGGTATTTGATACCCCATTTCTGTCAGTATTAGGACCATATAGTTGTAGGATCACAGATTGAGTCCTGCAAAGGGCTCCAGAAATGCTCTCATCCAACCCCACCTCATCTGCTCATTTTATAGATGAGAAAATTAATCAAGGTTCACGTAGTAAAGTAATTTGTCCATGACAGCATAGGCAGGAAACAGTAGGGTGAAGATCTGGACCTAGCCAAATTGTCTGACTCCAAATCCTGTACTATGCTACTGGTACAGAGTTAGAGCTGCTAGGTGTTGCAGTGGATAGTACACTGGGACTGAAGTCAGGAATTTTAAATCCAGCCTCAGACACATACTAGTTGTGTCACCCTGGGCAAGTCACTTAACCTCTGTCGGCGTTGGTTTCCTCAACTGTAAAATGGGGATAATAATACCTCATTGGATTGTTGTAAGGATCAAATGCTTTTGTAAAGCATTTAGCACAGTTCCTGGCACACAGTAGGTACTTAATAAGTGCCTATTCCTTTCCTCTTTCCCCCTATTATCTTACTCTTTAGTTGTTTTTTTTCTGCTTACAGAAAAGCTGTTCCTAAACCTTCTCCATCTGTTCTGCATCTTTTGCCCTGCAAAGGAGGAAGTGAGTGCAGGGGATGGTTTGCAGTACTAAGATACAAAATTTTCTGAGCTCCTCTTCGCAGAGATTCAGTGACACAAGCTCATCTTGAGGCCCCACCCCCATCCCTCAGTCAATTCATTTATTTTGAATGACTTTTTTTTTTAAAGTAGATTATCTTCTTGATAGTTTCCTGACTCCTGAACAGCTAACACCTCCACTGTCCCAACCCCCATGTTTTCCCCTTCCTTTCCATCAATCACTTGTAGGAGAGAGAAATCTTCTATTGAGATAGTGAGTAACAGTGCTCCCCCAACGCTTTTAAAATTACTTTTCCCATCTCTCAAAGGTCAAAGAAGAGAGACTTTGGTGAGGTCTACTCTGAGTTATCCCACAATCCTAGCCTCAAGCTGCCACTCTCATTCTCTCACTTCCTCCCCTACAGATTGCCTATCTCCCATTCACGTTTCTCACCTGGGCAGGATTACAGAACATTAGATTTGGGTGGTATGTTAGAGATCATCTAGTCCAGGGACGGGGAACTTGCAGGCTGGAGGCCTCTATGCTGCAGGTTCCCTACCCCTGATCTAGTCTAACCCTCTCATTTTATAAATGAGGTGCCTAACGCGGTGTTCAGGTTCATACATACATTGTTCAAGATCATACAGCCAAGCTATATGGTACAGGTGAAAGACTTGCTCTTTTATTCAGAGCACCTGGCTTTTTATTCCCATCTCTGCAGCTAACTAACTCCCTGTATGACCCTGGGCAAATCACTTAACCTCTCCAGACCTCAGTTTCTTCTTTTTCTAAAACAAATGGGTTTTACTAGGATTGTTTTGTGTTTTTGTCTTTGTATCTCCAAAGTTTAGCACAGAGCCTGGAGCCTAACAGCTATTTAATAAATGCTTGTTGATTGATTGATTGATTGAGTGCTTAGTGGCCATTAAAGTCTTTACTAGCTCTATACCTACAATGCTCTAGAGGGGGTGTTGCCACACCAAATCTAGTGGTGCTCGGTCTGCCCTTTATCGCATTGTTTCCATGTCGCTGTCCATTGTACTACATGGCTTTCTCCCATTAATAAAACTTCTTTCTCTCTTTTTGACTTAGAGAGTGACTAAAAAAGTTATGCTACTCTTTGTGCTAAAATCACATTAAAGGTAAGCAGATGACAAGTTTATTTGGTTGTGTTGATGTTAAATGTTAGGATTTTAATAAGATGTTTCAATTTTTAAAGACTTTTCTTAAATGTACCTCCCTTCTTTGTAGAGGTGGGGCACTATGGGTGTGAAATATTGTATATACTGTCAGATAAAATTGATGGGTTGACTGGTTTTGCTTAACTGCTATGTAAAATCTTTTTTAAAAAAATCTTGGTTACAAATGGTGTTCTTGTTGGGTAAGGGTGTGGGGAGGAATATATTTAGAAGTGAAAGATAACACTTTTGTAAAAACAAAAGATAGCGATATAGATTAGATTTTTAAAAAGCTTTTCCCTTCATTTGTGCCCACCATATCTTCACCTTAGATTACTCAGAGACTCAGTGCCAAGAAGACCAAAAAGAAAAAGAAAAAAGGGGAGGGGATAAAAAAACCTCACAGAATAAAAGTCTTTTTTTATTTTCCCCTTTGAAGTGGAAAGATTTTTAAAGATAGAGAAAAAGGAGCTTAAAAGGGTAGCCTCCAGGATGATGAGAATGAGGACGAGGGATTTGGGTAGAAGGGTTCTCTTCTTCCATCCCCCAGCCCTTTGTGGGTCTTACAGATTCAAGCAGTGAGCAAGATTGCTTTATGTCACTAACCCTTTCCCTTGAGGGTGATGGAAGGGGTCAGGAAGAAAGGGGGAGGAGGGGCAGTGAAGAGCTGTCCTTTCATCCAAACAACCAAAATGCCTTGGAGACAACACTGGCTCCATCTGTGTGAAAAGAAAGTCTGTTTTATCTCTGAGGGACTTTGATTCTGTGAAACCAAGCCTTAGACCATCTTCAAACATAAACCCACAGAAGGTTAGAACTAGAAGGAATCATAGACCTAGAGCTTGAATAGAATCTTAGAGGTCATCTAGGCCAACCACTGCAGAAGAAAAAAAACCTGATGCATCAGAAAAGTTAAGGGACCTGCCCAAGTTTGTACAGGCAATAAAGAGGCAACTGGTGGTGCAGTGGGGCCTGCATTCAAATGTGGCCTCAGACACTTAGTAGCTGTGTGACTTTGGACAAGTCACTTAACCTCTGCTTCAGTTTTCTCAGCTGTAAAAATGGGGATAAATAATAATAGAACCAACCTCACAGGGTTGTTGTGAGAGTTGAATGAGGTAATATTTGTAAAAGCCTGTGGTACAGTGCCTGGCACATAATATGCGCTTAAAAAGTCTTTGTTCCTTCCCCTGGTAAATGAGAAAGCCAGGAGGACCTCTGACTCTAAATCCAGCATCCTTTCCCCTGTAAGATAATTGTCTCTAGAAAGGTCTCTGATAGACTGTAAAATTGAGGCCAGACTTAGAGAGGGAAAGAGACTTAGAACCTGAATGTCTTGACTCTCAAACAAGCCCTTTTTCCAATCCAATGGGTTACTTCCCTTCTTACTTTTCTTTTTTTCCTCCTTTAAATAGTATTTTATTTTTTCCAATTACATGTCAAGACAATTTTTAGCATCCATTTTTTAATGAAATTTTGAGTTACAAATTTTCTTCCTTCCTCCCTGTCTTCCCCCTTCCCTAAGAAGGTGAGCAATTTGATATAGGTTATATATGTACAACCATGTAAAGCATACTTCCATATTAGTCATTTTGTGAAAGAAGAAACGCTTCTTACTTTTCACAACATCCATAGAAGAGGGAGGGGACAATGAAGATAGCCCCACCCCAACTTTCCTGCCTCAAATTATCTTGTATTTATTTTTTTATATCTTAACATATACACATGGTCTCCCAGTGGAATGTAGAATAGAAAAGTATTTTTGTCTTTTTATTCTCATAGCATATACCCCATAGATCTGGAGCTAGAAGACAACTCAGGGTGCATCAAGTCTAACTTCTTCATGAGAAAACTGAAGCCCAGAGAGTTGGAGCAATTTGCCCAAGGTTACACTGGTAACTGCAAGAGTGAACTTTCAAACCCAGGTCCTCTGACTCCAAAGTCTTTGCTCTTTTCAGTGTACCACATATCCTCAGTGTCTATTAGGATGCCCATCACATAATATATGCTTAATAAATATTTGTTTGATTTTGATTTTCAAATGGAAAAATAGAGGCACCAAGAGGGCCAGCCTAATATTCTATCTTATAGGTCTGAATATGACTTTTGTAGCCCTTTACTTTGAAAATATATATGCTATGTGCCAGCTCAGTACTTTGTCAAACACAGAGTCAGCCTAATAAATTTTCGGTATTTATATGTGACATAAATCGCTCAGAAACTATGCTCAATGTCCTTTGCCTTACCTTCTTGGATACTTTGGTGGATCTGCACTCTCAGTGATAGAGGCATTCTTCCCAATGGTACTGGTTGTCATCACCTACCCCACCCCCACCCCATACCTTCTCATCCTTTTTGACCATGTCTTTTCGAAGAATCCTCTATGGAGGGTCTATGTGATGTGCTGCAGGCCTTCTCCTAGTTCCTTAAATATTTCATAGGACCAGTGCAAATCTCAGGCTGGCCATCTGTTCATCTTTACTCTTGCAACATGGCTGGCACACTTTTTCTGGCCAGGCTCATCCTTAGTGGTGTCCTCCATAGCACTTCTCTTAACAATAGTCATCATTGGAAATATGTTTCATGCAGCCTGCATACTCCCTTCCATAAGTGTTTAAATCATTGGCAATTGTAATTCTTGAGAGATCATAGTGTTTTATGATTCCTATCCGTATGAGCACTATAGGGCAAAACAGGTATTAACAAAGATAGGTCTTTTAGGAACTCTTATCAGCACAGTGGAACCAACCATAGTTCCAGAGGATTCATGATGAAACATACTATACATCTCCAAATAGAGAGGCGAGGGCTTGGAGTGCAGATAGAAACATATTTTTTTTGACATGGGCTAAATGTGGAGATTTATTTCACTTGACTAAACATATTTATAATGGGTTTCAGTTGGGGAATGGGGTTTGTTTGTTTTTGCTTTTTTAACGGATGGGGATAGAGAAGGCAGAGTGAGGAAATATGAATTCTGAATTGAAAATTAAATTAAATTAAATTTTTTAAAAAAAGAAAGAGGCACTTTTCTATCAGGGAGCAATTCAGGATCATTGAAGGTGCTGAGTACTTTTCTGAATATGATCCCATCTTTTTGTTCAATTCTTGATCCAATTCTTTTGGCTGTCTTCAGTGCCCATTCAAAATGGCCTGAGTGCCTTCTAATAGACTAATCCAATATGATGCCCCTCTAACCGCATGTCATAATCTAGACAATGTGTAGTTCTGAAACACTTAATTTGTCCAGCATTGCTAAGAAGATCTCTTTTCAGGAGCTATGGATTTCATTAAGGAAGCCCTGTGATGTTTGGGGCCTTGTAATCAGCACACTGTCATTCACAAACAGGAAATCCTAGAGCACCTCAACATTTACAGAAAACTCTCCTTCTATTTGGACATTGTACAGAACACATTCCATGACACAAGGGAGCATTTTAAGGAAATGAGTTTCCCTGCTTTAGAGTCCTTCAGTCAATAAGTATTCTTTTTTTGTTTTTGTTTTTGTTTTTTTTGCTTTTTGGAGGGCAATTGGAGTTAAGTGACTTGCCCAAAGTCACATGGCTAGTTTTTGTGTCAAGTGTCTGAGGTTGGATTTGAACTCAGGTCCTCCTGACTCCAGGGCACTGTGCCACCTAGCTGTGCCCAATAAGTATTCTTTAAGTGATTAAGTGACAGGCAGGGTGTTCAATGCTAGGGATACAAAGAAAGGCAAAGGCACAGTCCCTCCCCTCAGGGAGTTCAGTCTAATGAGGGAGGCGTCATGCAAGCCCCATGGACATACAAGATACCCTGTAAATTGGAGGTGATCTTGGAGGAGAAAACACTAGCAGTGGAAGCAGGGGAGGGTAAGGGACAGTCCTCCTGCAAACAGTGGGATTTAAACTGAGTCTTAAAGGATGGCAGGGAATTCAGGAGGCAGAGGTGAAGAAAGAGAGCACTCCAGGCACCGTGATGATGGTGATGGTGGTGGTGGTGGGGAAGCTGGTGAAGGTTCCTGGAGCTGGAAGATGGAATGTGTGTGGGGAACAGCAGGGAGGCCGTTGTTCCTGGATCATAAAATAAGCACATGGGTAGCAGTAAAGTGTAGGAAGACGGAAAAGGTAGGAAAGGGGCCAGGTTATGAAGGGCTTTGAAGGCCTGACTGGGAATTTTCGATTTGATCCTGGAAGCAATAGAGAGTCACTGGAATTTATGCAGGGGAATGGGACGGGTCATACCAGTGGAAGGGGAGAAGTGATACAGTCAGACTCCACTTTAGGAAAATCACTTTGGCATGTGATTTAAGGATGGACTGGAGCGGGGAGAGACATAAGATAATTTCTGGGGTGAGGCACTAAAAACTGGAGGGGTGTTTTTACTTCCTTTTCTAAACTTTTTCCTTCCTCTCCTTTTCTCTTTATTCCCTGTTTTCGCTCTTCCTCTTTTCTTTACTTTTCTACTTTTTTGCACTCTTATCTTTTCCCCTCTTCCTTTTCATTCTCTCTTGATTTTCCTGTTCTTATCTTTTTTTTTACTCTTCCTTTCATTCTCCTCCTCTTCCCCTTTTTACTCTTCTCTTTTCCTCCTCCTTTAACTATTTTTCCTCTTCATGGCATCATCATCATCATCATGATCATCGTCTTCATCACCATTTCTGTAGCACTTTAAGGTTGGCAATATACTTTACAAATATTATCCCTAGGGACAGTTAGATGACACAGTAGATAAAGCACTGTCCTTGGAGTCAGGAAGACTTGAGTTCAATCTTGCCTCAGACACTTACTAGCTGTGTGACCCTAGGCAAGTTACTTAGTTCTATTGCCTCCAAAAAAAAAATAGACAACAAAAAATGAATAACATCTCCACTTATCGTTACAACTGCCCTTCAAGGCAGATACTATATAGTTATATATAGTTGTCCTGATCTATATCTGGTCACTGGACCCAGATGGCTCCAGGAGCAAAAGTGAAACTGGTGACTTTGCACAGCCCTCCCTCATCTGCCTCTGATTCCAAGCATCAGTTCCACTCATTTTGCAAATACAACCCTATTCCCACCCCTTTTAGTTGAAGGGCCCTTCTTCAGGGGCTTCTCTCTACTGAAATCATGCTCTACTCATGATGGCATGACAGAGATTCAAAGCCAGATCTGGTGATTCCAAACCCTATCCAAAAATACCCTTTCAACTCCTTTTCTTTCCCTCCTTCTCACTTTTCTTTCCCTCTTTTTCCTTTCCCTTCTCCTTCTTTTCCTTATCCCATTCCTTCTCCTTAAGGATGCAATTTTCCTCCAAGCCTTGCCATGGGGAGCTGTCCCTCAGCAAAAGGAAAGAGGCCCCATTATGGTAACACATTTGCTGCCTATGCCTCCACTTTTTTTCTGGGCCAGTTGGGCTAGATAGGACAAAGCATTATTAACAAAGTGACCAAGAGAGTGGGTCTTTAGCAGAAGGAATGGGGACATAATCTTCCCATGGAAAATCAATTAATGTTTGCACACAGCCTTCCAAGGAGGTTGCTGACCATGCCCTACTTATTAACAAGCCAGAGCCACACTCTTGGGACCTATTCCAAGGCGCTTCAAACTTAATGGCTATTTGCTTGCCCTTATTATCAATATTTCCCCCCTCTTGGGTTTTGTTTGGAAGGAAAACCTGATATTACTTAATGCATATGCTTTAGCCATAGGACTAAAATAACTCTAGCAAAACCCCTTCTGGATGGATTTTAATTAGCAGAAAAAATCAACCCTTCCGCTATATTTTACAGCTTTCAGTTGCCTGAGCTAGCTTGGATGTAGTGAGAGCTGATGGGAGGGTAGGGAAGTGAGTTGGACATTTTAATGGGATGTCTCTGGGAGGGGAAAACCACCCCAGGGAAGTTGTAACTCCTTCCCTTCCAGACGCTAAAACTAAAGAAGAGGCCAGGGAGGTCCCAAATTTGAGTGTAGAACATAAGGATGGATGATTTTGAGCTTTACTAACATTCTTAAAATGAAGTCTTTCTTTCTGAGACAAGACAGAGGTGTCTATTACCAGCGTTGAAAAATCACTGTGAATTTGATATACTATGTGGTAGAGTTGTGAGATTGGATCCAGAATCAGCCAGAAGGAAGAATATTACATGGAGAAAGCACAAAGTCTATTGGGCTTAGCACTGGATATAGACTCTAACCTGAGTCCTGAGATGTACAGCCTCACAGAAACAAATAGGTGGGTAGGCATCACTTTTTGGTTTAAATCTTTGTGGAGTAGAAATATACTTACCTATTATGAGTTGGGTCAATTAGCAGCCATATGTCCTTGAACAAGTTATTTCATTTTTCCAATCTTCAGTTTCCTCTTCTGTAAAATAGGTATAAAGATAATTTCAGACAGTCTTTCATGGGGTTTTAATGTAGATCAAGTGAGAAGGTGGATAGGAAAAAAGCCATTTAGATTTGAGGGATTATGGACTTCTTAGTGAAGTGGAAAGAATGTTGGAACTGGAGTCAAAAGACCTAGGTTCAAATACTGGCTCTGCTTCTTATTATCTTTGTGACCTTAGGCAGATCACTTAATCTCTATAGACTTGTTTCCCTCTCTATAAAATGAGATTTTGGATTATATGACCTTGAAGATCCTTTCCATTTCCCAACTGTGTCCCAACTAAATAGTAAACCCCTAGAGTGCAGGCATCTGACCTTACTCATCATTTTGTCCCAGGGTCTAGCCCAGTACCCTACCCCATAGTAAGTTCTCAATAGATGTTTGCTGTTGAGGAGACTGATGAGTCAAGGCCCTCCCTTGGCAAACTTCTGACCTTTCTTTGGGTTTCCAGATGGGCTCCCTTACTGGGAAGAGAATGTGTTCACTGATAAATTTTGGTTCACTCATTTGGCAGTTATAGGTCTCATCATTAATGATTAAATTGGCTTTCCAATGCAAATCAATCCTTTCCTCTCCAGGCTGCAGTGCTGACTTATCTCCACAGGACAGTCTCTGCCATGACTTAGAAATGTCTTCACCCCAGAAGCTCACTCCACCCCTGGACTATTTCTCACATTAGATATATGCTTCAACCCTGTAGCCTCTCCCTCTGATGGACTGGTTCCTCCTGGAACCTAGGTTTTCATTCCTTTCCAGGCTACACACTTGACACTCTGGACTTTCTCTACCATCCCCACCCCCAACCCCCAGCCCTTTTCAACTTCCTTTTATGTCCTGTCGTCTCCTATTAAAAGGGCATAAGCAGTCTTTGTTTTTGATTGCATTTGTACTCCCATTGTAATCCCTGGCACATAGTAAGAGCCTTATAAATGCTTGTTGACTTGACGGGTGAATTTGGATAGCAAACACAAGCTAAATTCTTCCCAGGAACTGATCAGCCCTGGATAACTTGACCTTCAAAATTCCAGTCCTGGAAAACTGAGAGACAAGATCTTGAAATCAGTAGAAAATGGACAGCAACCTTGAACTCTTTCCTGATTACAAACCTGCTTCTCCAACTTGTAAAAAAGTCGCTTTAGTCCATGGTTCTGGCCCTAAGCTTTATCTTTATATTTGATCTCCTCCTCCCTTAAACTTTTCAGACATAAAGAGATAAAATAATTAAGTTCTGATCCCCTACCCCTTTGGGGGCCAAGGGCTAAGAACAACTCTAAGGTCCTAGTGGTACTACATCTGGTGTGGCTACACCTTCTACTACAATCTAGTTGCCCTTTTGCTACAAGCCCCCTTAGGAACCCTATTTAGTGTTTTATATTCTATGCTGTGGCCTATTGTTTTTACTAATTGCCTCATTAAAAGTATATTCTCAGAGAGCTCTGGATTCACTCGAGATTATTTTAATAGCATGCCTGTGTGATAATGTATTTATATGTACTGTCAAGGATCTCTTTCCATTAAAATAATATTGCCTTTTAGCAACTTTGGGGTATGAGAGGGTCCCACTTCAGTCCCCAGCATCAAAAGGAGTGCCCTGACTGCTTGCTTTAAGAGGAATTTAGTGTTCTTTAGTAGGATGCATCAGTCCTGGAAGAAGAGTACTGATCAAACCACAGGCAAGCTCCAGTCCAGGAAGGGGGCATATTTCCAACAAGGATCAACAAGAGCTACATTTGAAGTCAGCTGGCCTTGGGCTTAGGAAGGGTGGGGCCAAGAGGAGACTTTGTGTCTCAGATCTATCTCCTACTTCCTCTTCTATCCAGACCACAAATCCCCAGAGTCCCTGCAGGCATACCACTGTCTGAAGGAGGGAGGGAGAGAAAGCAGAAGGCAAGTGAAGGGGAGGGGGGGAAGAAGGGGGAGGAGAGAAGGGGAGAGGAGAGGAGAGGAAAGAAGAGGAGAGGGGAGGAGAGGAGAGGAGTGGGGAGACAAGAGAGGGGAAGGGAGGGGAGAGAGACTAGAAGGGAAGGGAGGGGAGAGGAGGGGGAAGGGAGGGGAAGGAGGAAAGGACTGAATCCCAAATAATTGATGATAATGAACTTCTAACAAGAGAGAAAACAAAATCAGTGCTAAGGTATAATCAAAACTAATCAAACAAGCATTTATTAAACACCTATTGTGTGCCAAGCAAGCACTGTGCTAGGCACTGGGAAATAAAAACAAGAAAACAAAAACAGTACCTGTCCTCACATAGCCGGGTGTGTGTGTGTGTGTGTGTGTGTGTGTGTGTGTGTGTGTAGGGGGGAGGGTTGGAACATAATATATAATCATAAATATAGACATAAGATACAGGTTCTTCTAATACCTTCTTAGAGGCAGCTGGTGTTGCAGGAGATAGAGCACTGGGCCTGGAATCAGGAAGACCTGAGTTCAAATCCAGCCTTAGATAGGTGCTAGCTGTGTGACCCTGGGCAAGTCACTTTCCTCATCTGAAAAATGGAGATGACAACAGTACCTTCCTCCTAGGGTTGTTGTAAGGATCAAATGAGACAATATTTGTAAAAGCACCCTGACATGTAGTAGGCACTGAAGAAAAATGTTTGTTCCCCTTCCCGAAGTTGATTGGAAAGACATAGTAATGTATAAGGCCATAGAAAAGTAGGTGACGTAAACAGGTGTTTACTTGCTAATGCCTTTGAATTTCTTCCTTTTTAGCCATGAAAAAACATTTGGTCTTCTGTTTTACCCCACTCTCACCCCCTACTCCAAAGAGCCTGGAGCAGAGAGGTGGAGCGGGCAACCTAGAGCTACTAGATACCTGTGGTTTCTGCCACTATATAAGCCACAATGGCTAAAGCCCAAATTAGGTGCCACAGTTTCTGAGCTGGGACAGATCCCAGAGAATTATGGTGGTCATGATAGAGATCTGAGAGCGGAGATGAAGACTTTAGAGGCATGATATAGTCAAAGTGAATGGTATGATTAGCTTCTCTGAAACCACAGCTGGAGTGACTGACATTAAGCAGAAGGATTTCCCCAAACTCAGCCCCTCTCCTCATTCTCCAGTGGCTCAATGAACTGATCTTGGTGAACTTCATTCCACTCCTTCCCCATATTCTCCCCAGTTCTTGACCAATGAGGGAGGCTGGGAGAATTGCAAGGGGAGATGATTGTATGAAACAGCTTCTTTACAATTTTGTCATGAGTCTGCTTTTTTTTATAGCTCCTTGACTGTGTTTTAATAAATCATGTGGCCTTTTAAAAAGTCAGCCATTTAGTCTGTGAATGAACTTAGTTGATTAGTTGACAGCAGTTTTCCCAGGTGTGTGATGGTAGCAAGAGAGGAAGTGAGAACTTTTCTATCTTAGTAATTTGGAATCATGGGCTTTTCACCATATTTTATCACCATAAAAATGATAAGGTATAGGGTTAGGGGTGCTCGAGACCCCAAAATACCAACACCCTGGGTCCTGCTGAATGAATTTGACTCAAGTCTTCTCTCAGCCGAAGAAAAGCAAGGTTTATTAAAAGTTCACCATGTTGGGTAGACTGTTAAGAAGCCTCAGTATCTGTAAGGCTTGCATTGGACAAACCAGCCAGAATCATCTGACACAGAGCACTATTCTTAAACCTGCACTGATCCCAGGCCCAGTGTCCAGCTTTAATCAACTATGTGAGATCAGAGCAGTGGGAACAGGGAGTAGTTTAAGATTTTTTTTTAGGTTGAGCAGTGTCTTGGGAGTAGTGGGGATACTGTAGCCTTGGAGAAAGCCAGTATATACACTGACTACTCAGGAAGCAACTTGACTGGTGGACTGAAAGGAGTGCCACCTGGTGGCCAATCTATATTCTATCATTTTATCTATTGATCTATCTATCTATCTGGATCTCTAAGCTATACATCTATCAGTATAAAGCCACCATGTATTTGCAAACCATATAATGATAAACACACACATACATTTGTTGTTGTTGAGTTGTTTCAGTCACATCCAATTCTTTGTGACTCCATTTGAGGTTTTCTTGGCAAAGACATAGCACTAGTTTGCCATTTCCTTCTCTAGCTCACTTTTACAGATGAGGAAACAGAGGCAAAGTTAAGTGACTTGTCCAGGGTCACACAGCTAGTTAAGTGTGTGAGGTCAGATTTGGACTCAGGAAGATGGGTGACTCCAAACCCAGAATTATTCTCTCTCTCTCTTCTCTCTCTCTCTCTCTCTCTCTCTCTCTCTCTCTCTTCTCTCTCACAGTACTTAAGAAGTTAATTTATTAATTAATTTATAGTCTCTTTTTCTGGAAGTGGCAGAAAGCAGGGCTGCAAACTAGGTGTGCTGGTTGTTACTGTTTCTGCCCGCCATCAAATTGTAGTAACTACTACTTTCAGAGGCATAAGTTTCTCAAATGACTCGATAGGATTATAGAAAGTCTAAGTCTGGATGAGGCAAGTGATGTGACCCTGGGAACTTCTAATGATTAGCTGAGAGGATCAGCCATGCCCCTTGAGCCCGTATGAAAAAGCAAGCTAGCTAGGTCCAATGTGAGCTGAGAACACACTCATGAAGGAGTTTGTTCCTCATCTTTTCCTTCCCAGAGCACAGCAAACAGGGGAGGGGGGACGATTAGGCAGAGGCAGGGAAGACCATTTTTTCTCTCCTTTCTCTTGTTGGCAGTGGCATCTTACAGCAGAAGCAAGTAGCCATAAGAGATGCCATGTCTGGCTGAGAGAGGTTCCAGGGTGTCCAGAATGCAAAGTTGAATCCAGCTAGTCAGTAAAACGATTGGGAATTTGATTTGTGGTGCTCAGGAAATTGCAGGCCCCAGAGACGAGACAACGAAGAAGCTGCATAGCCATACCCTATTCCAAGATCTCAGTCCTGCTAGAGGCTTGGGATGGAAGATTAGAATGGCGTGTCCAGTAGAGATGCTGCACTTAGCAGGGAGGAATGAGAGAATCTCATGAGAAAAGAAAAGGCCCTGGGACCCTGTAAAGGTGAGTTGCTTTGGTCACATGCATTCCCTCTGGGTGCATCTCTCTATTAGTGTGTGTATCCACTCTTCCCACTATCAATGTTTATTTGTAGGAAAGTATGTCCCAGATTTATAGGGAGGATGTTTTGCTGCTACAGTTCATACTATGCTATTTCAAAAAAGACCTTTGCTTTGAGCTAGTTGCATCAATCAACTGACTGTAGTTGTTGTTTTGTCTTTTGTTTTCAAAGAGGACCAGTGATATCACAGGGTGATGTCTTGACTCCTGTGTGAATTGGATTTAAGTGAGGCAGAGTAGCACAAAGTTGTCAGCCTTGCTCTCTCTTCTAGAGTCATTAAAGTCCAGTGGCAAGATGGCTGGCAATGGCCCAGGACGCAGTGGGTGACCTTGGTGTCTTTAATATCTGACCAAGCTCTAAGCGCTCCACAGTACCTGCTTCAGTCACCTTCGTGGCCGTTAGAGCAAACTGTTCGAATGTGCCCATTCCCCTCAAGAAGTCTTTGCATGCTTGGAGTAGACATCCTCCTAACTCACCAATAGGTCTGAAGGCACTGTTACCCTCAGCCTAGTTTAGCCAGTTGGTAGAGATGGTTCTACAGTGTGGCCATTGCCCATGCTACAGCTTCTTGGAGACACAGGTGAGATTCAGGTCCCTGGTTGGACATCAAAGGTGTATAAATAGCCCTGAAAAAGGCTTAGGAAGCCCTCACACCAGAGGTCCTAATCCTCTCTGAACACCCCTTATGCACCTACTGACTGACTAGTGAAAAGGTTACTCTGCTAGTGGGGGTTTGTGAACTATAGTTTTAGTGCAGATAGTTTTAGTGCAGATCCACAGAGGATCTTGAACCTTGGAAAATCTTCCCCTGGAGAACTCATCTAAAAGAACAAAGCTCAAAGGTTTGCTACACATTGATTGAGAGTTGGAAGTCACCTCGGACATCATCTAGTCCAACCTTCTCATTTTATAGATGAAGAAACTGGGGCCAAGAAAGGCAAATCAGTTTGCTTAGTTCACAAAGACTTGAATAGAAGAGTTGGATTTTGAACACATATCATAGAATCATGGGTTCATAGATCTTTATTTGGAAGGAATCTCTAAAATTCTCTCAGTCTAAGTCCAGCACTCATAATTATATGAAGAAGGACTAAGTAGTTGCCCACTGGAGGAATCAAGCTTCTCATAGAGGGTGGTACTTGAGCTGAGCCCTGAGGGAAGCTGGAGGTTCTAAGAGGCTGGGATAAGAAGAGAATGAATTTTAGGTGTGATCATCTCTACAAAAGCAGAGATTATAGATGAAATGATGGATTGGGGGGGAACCATAAGTAGGCTGGTTTGGTCTAGCTCTGATGTGGGGACTAAGGGCAATTTGAGTCACTGTGGAAACCTGTGGGGAGGGTCCCAGGTGAGACAGGTGCCTCTGCTGCTTCTTTTATGCCTATAAAATTAGCCCCTTTGTAGGTGAAGGAAGGCAGGAGATAGAGTTTATCATAGGACTAGGAGAGAAGTGGGAGCTCTTTGACAGCTGGTTATCTATGAATTTGGAATCCCCAACCCCCTTAGTTACACAGTGAGTGCAGAGATGGTAATCAGAACACTACCAAAGAACGTGCCCAGGGGAAAATTCTTAGAAAACAGATTATGACCAAGATAATAAGCTACTATGTTGGATCACAGTGTTCATGCTATGCAGGTAGGCCCAAGGATTTGACTATTGACAGGCCAGAAACAGCTCCACTGAAGACTTTCCTTGCAGAAAATATACAAATCCCTAATTATTTCAGAGATGGCAGGGATATGTAAGACTTGCTAAGTGAAGAAATGCAACTTGGTACAGATAGCTAATGAGCTCGATTCTAACCTTCAGGCACAGGCAACTGCCTTACAATACAAACAAGAGAGGCTGCTCTCTGCAAAGCTGTAGGCTCATTTAGGGCAAAGGAACACGTGAATTCAATGGCTTTGCAATTCCTCGAGGTCTGCCCCCTTCTTGGTGCCCGAGGAGAAAGGAAAAGTTCTCCAAAACTGAGAAAATGGATTCCTAGCATCAATCCCTCCCCACCCCCCATACACACCCCAGCTGCTTTCTCTGAAAAAGAGTCAGTGGGAGGGTATGAGGAAACAGGAATGAGAAAGACAACCTCAGAGGAGGAAGAGAGCCCAGAAAGGAGTTGGGGGGAAGGGTAATCATGTGAGAGTAGAGAGAACAAACGAGGAGAAGGAAGATGTACTTGTTCCTGCCTTTGCTTTGTGGGACCAACATTTTTTCAAAACAAAAACTATTTATTGAGGGCCTATAGGTATGAGGTGTTATGAGACATAGGCAAGAAATGTAGCCAGCCCTTGATTTATGTATACTTGACTAACAAATGGATCAAATATAGGTGTTACAGGTAGGCAGATGGATCAGAGTAACATAGATTTGGATTTGGAACTCAATGGACCTCAGAAACCATTTAGTCCAATCCCATTATTTTACAGATAAAGAGACTGGGGCCCAGGAAAGTTGATTAACTTATTAAGAGGTTAAGTGACTAAGTCACGCAATTCAAGTTATATGAGAATAATTAACTGGAATTGGAATCCATATCCTCTGGAGGGCAGGCACCTGATGAATAATTGGTGAACAGATGATGTAGTATAATGGATTTGGAGTCTCTGGAATAGACAGCCTAATGTGCAGGAAGATACCATGTTTGGGTATGAGGTTGTCATTTTTCTTACCAGAACCAAAGAATGGTGATTAACAAATGGGTGGTCAGCCAAAAGGGAGGTCTTTAATTCAGCCCTGCAGAATTCTGTCTTTGGCTTTACTCTATTCAACACTTTTGTCCTTGGCTGAAGGCATAAATAGTAGGCATATCAAATTTGCAGATGTCTCAAAGTTGGGAGGGATAGCAGAGAAAGGATCCCCAAAGATCCCAGGAGGGTAGAAGAATTGGCTGAAACTATAGGATGAAATCAATGTAAAATCTTGTCCTTGGGTTTAAAAAATCAATGATCAAATGTGGCATGGGGAAAGGTTACCTAGACAATAAATGTACGTGAAAAAATCATAGTGGTTTCAGTGGACTGCAAGTCAGCAGCAGGACATGGCAGCCAACCGTCCCCGGCCCCCCTCCATCATCAACATCATCATGATCATCACAGTACTTATATATAGCACTTTAAAGTTTGCAAAGTGCCATACAAATGTTATCTCATTTTATCCTCACAACAACCCTGGAAGGTAGGTGGTATTATTATCTCCATTTTACAGAGGAAGAAACTGAGGCAGACCAAGGTTAAGTGACCCAACCAGGGTCATACAACTAGTAAGTTTATGAGGCTGCATTTGAACTCAAGTCTTCTTGACTCCTGCTCCAACACTCTATTCACTGAGCTTCCTAGCTGTCTAACACAAATTTAGGTTGAGTTAATAAAAGTAAAGTATCCAGAACAAGCAAGGTGATGGTTCTACTATATACTCCCTCATGGTTAGACGACATTTGTAATATTAAGTTACCTGCTGGGTGCAACATTTTAAGGAGGATGGATGTTGGCAAGCCTGAGTACATCCAGAGAAAGGAAACCCAGATAAGAAGGGAATTCAAAACCATGCTATTTCCTACCCCCAAATCTCCAGTAGCTTCCAGGACAAAATACAAACTCAGTCAGTCATCCAAAGCCATTCACAACATGGACTTTACTTACCTTTCTAGCCTGATTCTATAATACATAGTAACTCTCTTCAAGTATTTAAAAAGTCTGTAATGTGGACTAAGTTTAAATTTGTTCTGTTTGACTCCAGAGGATAGAAGCAGGAAGAATGGGTAGAAATTGCAAAAGCAAATTTAGGCTTGATGTCAGGAAAATCTTAACAATTAGAGCTATCAAAAAAAAAAAAAAATAAGGGCAGCTAGGTGGCACAGTGAATAGAGCACAGGCCCTGAAGTCAGGAGGACCTGAGTTCAAATCTGGCCTTAGACACTTGACACACTTACTAGCTGTGTGACTTTGGGCAAGTCACTTAACCCCAGTTGCCTTGCCTTACCCCCTCAAAAAAAATGGAATGGGCTTTCTATAGAGGTGGTGAGTTCTACCTCCTTGGAGGTCATCAGGTAAAGCTGAATGATCATCCTTCAGGTAAGCCATAGAGGGAATTCCTTTCACATATGGGTTGGACTAGATGGTCACTAAGGTCCATTCCAGTTCTCAAAGTCTGTGATGAGTATTCTAATCTAGCCAAACTAGATGACTACCTATATCCTTGAACTCAGTAATTCCATCTCCTGTCTCTGTCTTTACAGAAGTTGTTGTCCCCATTTGTAATGTACTCTCTCTCAGATTCCTTGTTGACCTTCAAGGTTCAACTCAGTTGCCATGTCTTCTGGGAAACTTTCCCTGATCTCCCTGATACTCAGTGTTCTCTCTCCATTTCAGTTTTCCTTATACTATATTTATTTGTTCACATGTTGTGATCTATCTTTCCCTAGTAGAATGGAATCTCCTTGAGGACAGGGCCTATTTCCTTTTTGTCTGTGTATACCCAGGATTTGTACAGTATCGTGCATGTGGAAGGTAGCCAATATTTGTTGTATAGAACTGAATCACCCTCTTCAGGTCCCTTTACCAAAGTAGAGCTTATATTGACTTAACGTTATGGTGAAGTGTATAAATGTGAAAGTCATAGATCATGCCTAGTCATCGCATAAAGAATTCTTGAAAGTACCAGCTTCTTTTATTAATTAACTTGACTGTTGGTGCCCCCATGTGGTGACCTGTCGCTATGAAAATACTATAAAGGAAGATCAAAATATAATAATTCAGTTCAATTACATTTTGATGGCACCTGTCCTAGTGCAGGCCTGATTATTTTTGCATAGACATTTGCAATAAACCCTAAATAGTCTTCCTACTTCCATCCTCCACCCCTTCCCACCCACGCTTAACAATGATGCCAGATTAATTTTCCTATGGTCCAGATCTAATTATATTACTTCTCTGCTTAAAAACAAAATAAAACAAAACAAAACAGTATTTCCTACTGAATAAAGTCCGTTTGTCTCAGATTGGCATTCAAGGCCCTTTTCAATCTGTTTCCAATCTACCTTGCCAGCCTTTTCTTTCTACTCACACCACAGTCCACCCACTCTTGACGATTTCCTTTAATCCAAACATACTGTCTTGCCTTTCTACTTCCTTGCCTTTGTTTGTGTCATTTCATCTGCTTGCATCTACTGAACTAAGCTCAAATATCTACCATCTCCTTTATGAAGCCTTCTCTCAGATGTACCTAAGGAGATGGCCTCTCTTCCTTCTGACACCTCAGCATTTTGTACTTTCCTTATTGCTTTTTATATTAGGATTAGAGACTAAAAGGGACCTCAGGGGCAAATTAGTCTAAACCCTCTCATTTTATAGATAAGAAAGCTTAGGTCCACGTAGATGAAGGTCACACTTATAGTAAGCATCAGAGAAAGGATTTGAACCTAGACCTCTGATGTCAGACTTAATGCTCTGTCCATCATACTTACACTCCATCTTGAATATATCAAGGATCAAAGCCTTTAAATTCTCTCTCTCTCTCTCTCTCTCTCTCTCTCTCTCTCTCTCTCTCTTTCTCTCTCTCTCTCTCCCCCTCTCCCCCCCCCCTCTCTCTATCTCTCTCACTTTCTCTCTCCCTCCCTCTCTCTATTTCTGTGTCTCCGTTTCTGTCTGTCTCTCCTATCTACCTGTGTTCCTATTTTATTTCTTTTAGAAATATTGTCTGGAGTCATGAAGACTTGAGTTCAAATGTAACCTCAGACATTTAATAGCTATATAAATGTGGACAAATCACTTATCCTCTGTCTACCTCGATTTCCTCATCTGTCTCCTAGGGTTGTTGTTTGGATCAAATGAAATAATAATTGTAAAGCACTTAGCACAGTGCCTGGCATATATTTGGAGAACAATCTAAAATTATGCCCATAGAATTATTAAAATGTCTATACCTTTTGACCCAGCTATACCTCTACTAGTTCTATTTCCAAAGATGATTAGATAAGAAGGAAAAGAACCTGTATATTCTAAAATGTTTGTAGCAGCTCTCGTTGTGGTGGCAAAGCACTGGAAATGGCAAGGATGCCTGTCAACTGGGCTGAACGAGTTGTGGTATGTGATTGTGGTAGCTAGATGATCTTGGAAAACCATGGATAGATTTGCATGAATTATTGAAGAGCAGAATGAGTAGAATCAAGAGAACATTGTATATAGTAGCAGCAATATTGTTTGAAGAATGCCTTTGAGCAAATAAGTCATTTTGACTATTATAAATATCCAAATTAACTATAAAGGGCATATGAAGAAAGATGCTATCTGCATCCAGAGAAAGAACTGAGAAATAAACGTATGTATAAAATAATTTTATATAATGCATACATTAGAAGCACGTATAGAATAATCTTTACAAATATATATATATTTGTAAATATATCTCTGAGGTGGGGTGGGGGGAAGGAGGGAAGAAAAAAAGGAGAGGGGGAAGGAAATTTACATGATGACTTTGTTGTGTATTGTGTAATTCAGTGAATTTGTGGTATCATGTACAATCTTTTTTAAATTTTATTGTGTTATAGAAATGCTTATTTTATTCCATAAATTTTTTAAAAATTAATTAAAAAGTAAACACTATATAAAAGTTAGCTGTTATTGTAATTGTCTCTCAGTAGACAAAAAAGGATTTATTAAGTGCCTTCAATGCCAGGCTTGGGGAACCTGAGGCCTCAAGGCCAGATGTGACCCTCTAGGCCCTTAAGCCATATCTGGCCTTGAGGCCTCAGGTTCCCCAACCCTGAGCTAGGCAGTGTACTGAGGATACAATGACAAAAATGAAAGAATTCCTCCCTCCAATGCACCCAAGCACCCCAACAAGCTTATACATTCTATCAGTGAAAACAGTATCTGAGATCATAGATTTGTTAGAGTTGGAAGGGACCACGGAGCTTATCCACTCCTAAAGACTGACATGGTATAAATAGCACAGATATTAGTCCTTCTTCTAAACATCTGTATTATAACTGACTCCTATTTGGAAGGCCCTTTGAAAAAATTAAAGGTCTATATAAATGCAACATTTATCATTATCCTCACCATCTCATTCCTCTTACCATTTGCAATGGTGTGCAGATAGAAATAGTCCTGAGACAAAGCACTAGATGGCTTTTTATTATATTTAATTTTGCAGACTATTGTACAAGTGGATAAAATAACTGGTTTGGTTTTCGTTTTTGGTAGTTGAATAAAAATATTAGGAAGAAAGCTCATCTGCTATAGACTCACAGAAAGTATCCTTGGTTCCGTTCCAGGAACAGACAAGGCAATATCCACATTTCTTCTTCCCATGTGATTCTGATCTCTTTTGCAAGGTCACTACATCTTTATAACTTTTTGTTTCAAGTAGCTTGGAGGCTATGAGAATTTAGTAGGATGATATTTATTCAATATTCCTAAGTTTTAAAGAATCGATGTAATATCCACGTGTTTGGGAACAAGAGTTCAATTTATGATAATGACCCAGTTCTGGTATAGTTTATTGGCTAAATTCTCCAGCATATTTTGAGGTGTGCAATTGCAGTATGAGGCAGCAAGGTTTGATACAGTTAGGTTGCTGGACCTGGAGTCGGGAAGATCAAACATTCTTCAAAACTGACCTCAAACACCAGCTAAATATCCCTGGGCAGAGTAATTTAACCTCTCTTAGCCTCAGTTTCCTCATCTGTGAAATGGAGATAATTATAATACCTATTTCCTGGGGTTGTTTGGGGATAAAATGAGATATTTGTAAAGCATTTTGCAAACATTAAAGAGTTTGCCAATTAGCCATTGTTATTGCTACTGTCATCTGTCAGTCCATAAAGGATAGAAAGCTTCTTGCCACCAAATCATGCTTTGCTAGGCATTCAGTACACTCTGGACATGTTTCTGCCATTTTCTTGCATAATTTTATTGGTCACGAAGTTCAGGTTCTTAAGGATAACCTGTCTCTAAGTTCCAGTGACACTGACCTGGTCCTGAATTGCTTTCACAAACCATTCCATTTCCACAAACAAATTTGCACAACTAAGCCATTTGGTCAATGCAGCTTTGTTCATATTTTGTTGTCTGAGTTCATGTGGATGTCAGCCATAGAGGACCTTTTGATTCCATTCTTGTATCTGAGCCAATTCACAGGCTCCATTTGGAGGCAAATCCCTTTCAGTTGCATTCAACAAATCAAATGGCATATATTTATTAACAAACTTCACTGTTGTTTGAAGAGAAATTTTCCACATTCTCCATCTTCAAGTTTTCTCTCTCATATTTGATTTATTTATTTTTCAAACCTTTGTATTAAGGCTTTTTTTTTTAAAAGAATCTTGAATTCTTTATTTTGATCTTCGTTTTATTCTTATTTTTACATATTTACCTATTTAATATTCTTATATTACCTTAACCGTTTGACTTTTACTTCAATTTACTAATCAAGACAATTCTTAATTTATGATATGTTTTTGTTTTCAAGATTCCCTTCCACGTTTTTCTATTTTGTTGACTTTAATTAGGAGATGTGACACTCAAGTTTTCTACTGTCTGTAGCAGCCCGACATTGATGTTATCATCTGAGATCTTCCCTCTTTAATAGCTTTCTCAAGTCACTTCTGCCACAGTATTATTTGACTCCTGTCCTTAAGGATATTCCTTGAAAGCATCAGTGAAATTCTATGATTTTTAGCATTTGTTGTTGTTCACTTATTTTAGTCATGCTCAATTCCTCATGACTCCATTTGGGGTTTTCTTGGCAAAGATACTGGAGTGGTTTGCCATTTCCTTCTCCAGCTCATTTTACAGGTGAGAAAACTGAGGCAAATAGATTAAGGGATTTTTCCAGGATCAAATAGCTAATAAGTATCTGAGGCTGGATTTGAACTTAGGTCTTCCTGATTGCAGGTTTGGTGCTCTGTCTACGGCACCACTAGCTGCCCTGGTTTTTATCATGGCAACTGTTAACTGTGTGCAGGTCCTAAAATGTTTATATATTTTCTGTCAAAGACTGTAAGAGCATGTGTTTCTTCATAATGGTTTCAGCAAATAACTAGCTTTTTAACAAATGATGTCCCTTTGGTGTAACTGGTCTACTAATTGTATTCATGATGTCAAACTTGAAAAAAGTCTTTTAGGAATTCCAGTCTAAGTTTGCTCATCCCCTTTTCAAAGTAATTTGAAAAATCAGTGCAATTTTTTGTCACCTATTTCATTACTACCATTTCTGGAGTCTCTTATTAAGTTAGCTTTTCTAATGACCTCAGGGTCTAAACTTTTCCTTCTTCAGATTTCAATAATTCTTCATTTTAATCTCTCATTTAGTTTAAGCCCGGGGATGAAGTCATTTTTTCTGATTAAGCTACACTGGTCAGCAAAACATTATTTTATGATTTGGAGCTAAAGGTACCAGTGACAAAAAGCAGCAGGAAACCCCACCCTATACTTGGTTACACATTTCCATTTTTGTTGTGATTCAACACTGCAACATGATACAAGGATTTATATCTTCATCCATCTCATGCTCATTTGTGGGTTGTTCACTTTAGTGGTCAGTGCCATCTGCATTGAATCATTTCTCACAGGAAAGCTATTGGAATTCCTGATCTATATCTTGCCGGTTTGTGGGTCTGGAACAGAAAGAAACACAACTCACTTTGTTGTCTTCTTGTCAAGTTGATACTTACAATGGTTTTGAGCGGAGCCAGTCATCAGCTGTATGCCATGCAACGTACTTCTTAGAGCCAAAAGAGCAAATTTATCACACTGGGCTGGGGAGCAAACTCCACCAAGATCATTATTGGGGTCCAAATGGTTAATATTTCAGGGTTGCCTTATCTCCATAGCTAATACATTGTAGTTTCAGAATGCCCATACTTGCCACTATCTATCCTCATGACTGGATTCTTTACTGATGCCTGCCCCCTCATGCCATGTTTATTGTCATCACCATCAATATTATCATCCATAATAATATACACACTTAACATAGTACTTTAAGGTTTGCAAAGCACTTTACATATATATAATTTCATTTTATCCTCAGAACCCTGGGAAATAGGTGCTCCTCTTCTTTTTTTTTTTCTTTTTGGAAGGGGGAAGGCTGGGCAATTGAGGTTAAGTGACTTGCCCAAGATTACATGGCTAGTTTTTTTGTGTGTTTGTTAAGTGTCTGAGGCCAGATTTGAACTTAAGTCCTCCTGACTCCAGGGTCAGTGCTTTATTCACTGCACCCCCTAGTTGCCCCAATAGGTACTCTTCTTATCCCAGTTTTAGATAGGGAAACTGAGGCAAACAGAGGTGAATTGACTTGTCCAGGATCATGCAGTTAGTATCAGAGGTGAGCCTTGAACTCACATCTTCCTCCAAGTTAAGCTCTTTATCCACCGTACCACCCAGCTGTTTATTATCATTCCATTTTACTCCTGTGTTTGATGGAGTTTAGATAGAAACGGTCCTCAAATAGGTCACCATCCTACTGTCATTCACTTATGTTTAAAGTTTGTTAGACTACTATGCATAAGGATAAAATAATTGTTTTTTATAATGGAATGAAAATGCTAGATTCTAAGTTCATCTTCTGTAGGGTCATGGAATGAATCTTTAGGCTGACTCTAGGATCAGAAAAGAAAACTAGGATGATATATACATGGCAGGTAGGTGGTGCAGTGGGCCTGGAGTCAGGAAGACCTGAGGTCAAATGTGACCTGAGACACTCACTAGCTGTGAGACCCTGGACAAGTCACTTAACCCTGTTTGTCTCAGTTTCCTCATCTGTAAAATGAGCTGGAGAAAGAAATGACAAAACCACTCCAGTATCTTTGCTAGGAAAATTCCAAATGGGGGTAACAAAGAGTTGGACATGCAAAGAGTTGGACATAAGTGAAAAATAACTGAACTACAACAGAAAACAAAACAAAATGACTTATTTATCAAATCTCATCTTGTTCCCACAAGATTTTGATTTCTTTTGCTTGGTCTCTGTGTTTTGGGAATGTTTTTATTTAGAATAGATTGGAGGTTATGAATGTTGAGATTGTAACCAACAAAAAACATTGTTCTTGAGTTTATAGAGGGCATTGCCATGTCCAGGAATGGTCAGCAGCAGTTTTGTTGGTGATAATACCCAAGTTCCAGGACAGTTCTCAAGATATCAGGACTCATTTACACTCTTAAAAATTAGTGAGCCCATGTCTTCCAATGAGCTTTTTCTGTGGGTTGTATCTATCCATATTTACTGTATTAGAAATCAAAACATCTTAGAATTATCATGAAAATAGTTTTAACCTGGAAGACCCCCTTTAAGTGCCTCCAGGGGACCCCAAGGGCTCCCCAGACCATACTTAGGAACTACTGCTTAAGGATATTTTGGGTCTGTATTTGTTGTATGGGGATATATCATCTCTTGGTTCATGAAGGACTGTGAGTTTCTGCTGTATAATTCTGGCCAGCTGATTAGGTTTTTCTAGGTATTTGGTAGGTAGGTGCTAAATTTTTGCAATTTACAGTGATATGTTGTACAGTTTTCTTACATAATCTCCATCAGTCAGTAAATCCAAATTCCTTAAGGACAGATAACCTTTCTCTAACTCCTTACATCAATTCTTTTGTCTTTAATTGCTATCATAAATCCTCCTGTTCCTGTAAACAAATCCTCATGATTCAGCTATTTGTTTAGTGCTTCTTTGTTGACATATTGTTGGTTGAGATTGTGTGGATGTTGTCCTTGGAAGAGGTTGAGAGATATGTTGGTAAGTTATGCATCTAGATACAGGGGTTCTCAACCTTCCTAATGCCGTGACCCTTTAGTACAGTTCCTCATGTTGTGGTGACCCCCAACCATAAAATTATTTTTGTTGATACTTCATAACTGTAATTTTGCTACTGTTATGAATTGTAATGTAAATATCTGGTATGCAGATGTATTTAAATTGTTACAAATTGAACATAACCCACAGGTTGAGAACCGCTGGTCTAGAATGATTAAGAATAATAATAAGAAATAATAATAATTAGCACTTGTATAGTGCTTTAAGATTTGAAAATGTTTCATAAATGTTATCTCATTTTATTCTTATATCTATCCTGGGAGGTAGGTGGTATTATTAGTCCCATTATACAGATCAGTTAACTGAAGGGAAGAGAGGCTAAATGATTTGCCCAGGATCACACAGCTAGTTAGTGTCCTGAGACAGAATTTGAACTCAGTTCTTCCTGATTCCAGGTCCAGCAATTACTACTTGTGTGACCTTGGACAAGTTACTTTATCTCTCTGAACCTCAGCGTCCTTACCTATAAGATAAGAAGACTGGGATAGAATCACAGGTTCCCAAAGTGGGTGATACCGCCCCCTGGGGGGTGCTGGACCGATCCAGGGGAGTGGTAGTAGCCTTGAGTGCAACTGGGAGACGTTGGATAAAAATAAGGGGGGGGGGGGTAGAAACATAAAGAAAGAAGAGAAGAGAATTTTGAAAAACCGTTTGTACATGTTTCATCTGTTTAACAGAATTAAAGTCATAGTGATTATATTATTTTCCAAATAAACACACAAAATGCAAGTTATAACCAGTTAGTGGTCAAGTCAGCTGACAGGTCTTAACAGGCAAATGTTTGCAGGCCAGCTTGTTGTACACTGTTGGGAAGTCCAGGGTGTATCAGCAGGAATATGAAAGTGTAATGACTTGTTTGCAATATGATACTATCTGTTACATGACACAACATCCTGTTATCAACATTTCAATCCTTGAAAAAACCACAAATTTGTAATAAATTATTAAATTTAAGATGTATCATTAAAAATATGTATTTTTTAAAATGATGCAAATTTAAAAAAAACCCTTAAAGGGTTAAAGAAAGTAGATTTCCAGGAGGGCGCTGAATAATTTTTTGGAAAGGGGCAGTAGGCCAAATAAATTTGGGAACCTTTGGGCTAGATAATCTCTAAGGCCCCTTTAGGCTCTAGGACGATGGTCCCTAAGAACCTAAGAGATTAGGTTAGGTGGATATTAAACAGTGAATATGTCAATTGCAAAAACAGGACCAGAATCCAGGCCTTTTTTCTGTCTCCTTGCATTTTGTGAGATAAAAGGTATTTGAGCACAGGTTAGGGTTAAAAATAGGATCAACTTATTGCTAGAAGGTGGTCCGGGAGAAGGGCCAATTGTGGCTGTTGCTATGGCCACACACACACACATTCAACCTGCATCCACAGGGGGGTTGATTGATTCCAGGTATAACTGGGACCATTAGCCCATGATTAAGCAGCATCCCTATTAGTGGCATTTGGGGGTGGGTGGAAAAGAAGACCTCTCTCTGGTGCTCTGGCAATTTGTGCCCCTACATTGATGCCCAACAGGCAGCCCTCCTCATCCTGAGTTTCCAACTCAGACTCAACTTTTGCAGGCCTCTTGTTCTTCAATTCATCTCATTATTGGCACCTGGGTCTCCAGGTTCTTTCAATTTTTCTTGAACAAATAAACCTTAATCTTTGGCCTTTGCCCTCCTCTCTCCCCCATGACTGGCACCCTCAACCCAAGAATATGTTATGATCCTGGATAATACTGGTTGAAGGGGGAGAGCATGAATGAACCCCTTCCCTCATCACCATGCCCACACTCACAGGAGCGCTGAGAACAAGGAAGTCGTGGTGCAAAACTGGGAGAGTAGAGGTTAGCTTTGCCCCCAGGTAGACTAAGAGAGACCCAGGTGTGAACCCTTTGGGCAAATGGAATATAAAATCAATTTTTAGGGCTTTGCCGGGGAGCTTCTGAGAACTCTGTGAACTTCCTTGTTGACTATATTTTTAAAAATCTCTCTAGAAATCTTGATCTGTTTTGATCTTTCTGGACTGCTTTGAATCCTCTTGGGTACTGGAATGTGTTCTGAGTAAGGAAAGAAAAGGACTGTTTGAGCCCTCAGGCTCTGAGTGAACTCGTCAGACCCCTGACCTAGACCCTGGGCTTATAAAGCTCAACTGGGACTACGAAGCAGGTAGTGGATTAAAGAGGGCCTTGGAGTCAGAGGATGAGCGTTCCAATCCTTCCTTAGACACTTAACTAGCTATGTGATCCTGGGCAGGTTTAACTAACCCCTCGGTCTCAGTTATTCCTCTGTAAAATGGGGGTGATATTGGTACCTACCTCCCAGGATCATTGAGAGCATCAATCGACATGAGAGAGTGCTGTGCAAGCTTTAAAGGGCTGTGTAAAGGTTAGTTACTGATATTATTAGTGTGGTGGTTGTTTGAGGGTGCCAGGCAATATGCCTGTCCAACTTATTTGCAGATGTCTGTCCTTAAGTCAACATAAATGCTCTTTTATAAAAACAATCTTTATTATGTCTTTTCCTGGCCTCTTCGCTCAGCCCCTTAATGTTTGTCCTGCCATTTTGTTGTTCCGTCATTTCAGTCATGTCTGGTGAGCCGATCTGGGGTTTTCTTGGCAGAGATACTGGAGTGGTTTGCCATTTCTTTCTCCAGCTCATTTTACAGATGAGGAAAGTGAGGCAAACAGGATTAAGTGACTTCCCCAGGGTCACACAGCTAGTAAGTGTCTGAGGCTGGATTTGAACTCAGGAAGAGGAGTCTTCCTGACTAGAGGCCTGGTGCTCTGTGTCCTATGGGGCCAATCCAGCTGCCCTTTGTAATGCCATACTCATTCATAAACTAATTCTCTTTCACCCATCTTAAGTCAGGGTCGGAAAAACTTATCTCACTACTCCACTTAGCTTCTCCCTCTACTCTTCTTCACTCCTACCCCACCCCCACCGGCCTCTGCATGATGCTATTCTGGACTAAGGGACTGATCACTCCCTAGCCAATGGATTTGGCACATGTTGAAGAGTCATGGGATCATAAGATTTAGAGAAGAAAGGGATTTAGTTTTAAAGAGATTTAGTCTGACTTCCTCAATTTACAGAAGAAGAAACTAAGGCCCAATAAATGAAAAAAAGTATTTATGAAGCTCTTACTGTGCACCAAGCGCTCTACTGAGCTCTGAGGAATACAAGAAGAGAACATGGAGCCCAAACTCTGGGGAAAGAACACAAAAGAGAAAACTTGGCAGCAGGGCAGATAGAAAGGCTGGAAAGTCCTAAAATGCAGTGAAGCCCAGCAATGTTCAAAGTTATACAGGTAATAAACAGGGCTGGGACTTGGTCTCCAGTGTTCTGAGTTCAAATCCAAGGCTTACTCTCATAACTACAAAGCAAGCCCACTAGTGTCCTAGAAGAGATAGAGACTTGGGAACCAAGAAAAATCTAAGAATGCGTTAAGTGTATAGTGGGATGGTGGGCAAATAATTTTACCACCCTGTGTCTTAGTTTCTTTGTAAAAGGAGTGAACTAGAGTCAGGTTCTTAACCTTGGACTTGTAAACTTAAAATAAAAATAACATTTTTGTAATCCCATGGATTTTATGTAGTTAAAAAAAAACCCCACTCTTCTGAGAAGTGGTCTATCCATCCGTAGGTTTTCCCAGACTGCCAAAGGGTTCCACAACACCTAAAAAGACAAAGGACGCCTAGGCTAGGTGGTCTTTGAGGTTCTCTTTAGTTCCAGACCCCTTGATCCTAGGATGTTTATCTGCATATGCAGAACAACTTTAGTTTCATTTTCTTGAAGTTTTGATTTTAAAACAACAAAGTTTTAGGCAAAAGGAAGAAAAAAATCATACAACTGCTCTAGAAGTATAAGAAAAGAATGAGGCACAAGCTGTTCTCTCGGGGAGTTGGGTTCCCTTGCCAGGTCCCTTAATTATGGTTCTATTCATTTCTTCAAGTTTAATTTTTCCTAGACTTTGACTAAAAAGCAGATGATGCCTCATAGAGAACTTGGCAGGATTGATTCTTTTTTTTTAAAGGAGCCAATCTTCATGGTCCCAGTCTTGGTTCTGTCAACAACTTGCTATTCGATTTGGGGAGAGTCATTTATGGTTTCTGTGTGACTGTTTCTCAAACTGGGAAATAAGGATGATGACAATGTCTTTCCCGGACTGACCTCCCAGGAATGCTGGGAAGGCAAGTGATGCCTTAAGTGCACTTGCAACTTTTCAGGATACATGTCCGTGGTTACAGAATGGCTTAAGGGTCTTATGGCTGGCTGCGGTCCAGCATTCTCTGTAACCCAAGAATTAGTTTCTCTGGTCTACTTTTAACTTAGTCATTGTTTTCTTTTGGGAGCCTCTGGAATGATTCTCTCTGAGACAGATGTCAACAACTCTCGATTATCTGTGCTATGAAGAAGAAAAATTATGTAGATAGTTCCAAGGAGAGGTAATTATTTCTCTGTTGTAAAGCTACTTTTTAAAAATGCAGGCTTATTTTTACTAATTGTTTTATTCCTACTGAGATGGAAAAGAACTGAGTATAACAAGTGGGAGGAAAAGTGGCCTCAAAGTGGGATGGGTCACAGGAAGTCAGTTGTTAATTAAAATATCTCATATTTTCTACTATCTCTTTGGTTTCCATTATAGAAACATAGAATGTCGGAGTTGGAAGGGATGTCTGAGAGGCCCACAGATCTGGAGCTAGAAGGGACCCCACAGGTCATTTTGTTTAGCCACTTCATTTTATGCATGAAGAAACTGAGACTTTGGGCAGTTTTTAGGTGTTAATGTTCAGTCATGTCTGCCTCTGTGACCCCCATGGACCGTAGCACACCCATGTTATCCATGGGGTTTTCTTGGCAAAGATATGGACATGAGTTTTTGCCATTTCCTTCTATAGTATATTAAAACAGACAGAGGTTAAGTGACTTGCCCACTGTAGCACAGCCAGTAAATATCAGAGGTTGGAGATGAACTCAGGTCTTCCTGATTCTAGGCCCAGTGCTCTATCCACTGAGCCACCTAGCTGCCTCCAAGGCTTTTTGGTACCTAGACTCATAGATCTGAAGCTGGATGAATCTCAGAAGCTATCTTATTCAAACACATCATTTTACAGATTTGGAAACTGAGGCCCAGGGAGGTTAAAGGTCTTACCCAAAGTCAAACCTCTAGGAAGTGGCTTTAACAGTCAACCTAAAAGGCTGATTTCATAACAATTTGTTCTCTTCAGTATCCCTGGCCCACATCTTCACTTCTTATCAGCAACTCACCAATACTGCCACTCCCTGGACTTTATCATCACTTGGCACTTCCCTTGGAAATCTCAAACTTGTTGCTTTCTGTCTCTGACCACAGCATAAACACCCCACCCACCCCCTCCTCACTAACATCTGGGAATCCTATCCCTTAACCTTTTTATTTACATCAAGATGTTCCAATCTCCGGATCAAGAATACTGAGTCCCTTAGCATCCTCGTGCCTACTACAATTGACTCCTTCTGTCATTCTTTCTCCTGGCTCCCCTTATTCCTGGAGAATTTCACAAAGCTATGTTTGCTTGCCCCTCTACAGATGAATGCTACTTAATATCAGCTGAGCCTTTATTGTGCAACAATTTTTTTTAACCTTCTTGGTCATCCCCTAGAATACTCCTCATTTTCTCTACTCTGCTCAAACTTCTGTCTTTTCTTCTATCCAAGTTCTCTTTAGAAGAGCTCACATCATGCTCAGGGAGACTGAGTCCCCTTAGCTTCCTTTTTCCATCCTTAGCTCACCCTCTTCACCTTCCTTACTGTCTGAGTAAAAGGCGACTCTTCTCTTTTCTCAGGGAGGCTTAAGTTCTTCATCACATTCCTTTTTGCCCCTTGAACAAGAAGATCTCCGTTTACCTTTGCCATGGAAACCTCCCTCTTAAATGTCACGAATGATATTTTTTAACCACTATATTTTTTTTCTCAATCCTCATTCACTTTTATATCCTGTAAAATTAGATATGATTTACACAGATTCAAACCTATGCTCAGGTACCTCCTTGAAACTCCTTCTCTTAGGATTCATCATCAGTCAGCATTTAGATTGACAGTGAGAGATATGTGATATGCCAGAATCTAGGTGTACAAAGACTAAAGAAATTGTCCCTGCCTTTAAGGAGTCTACACTCTATCAGGGGAAATGCCATGTAAGTGCAGTTAGTTCTGCTATAATGATTATTTTGAAAACACCAATAGGTTCCAGTATAGTATGTTGGGGAACGATTTGAACATAGCCTGAATTTTATATTTGCTTGTGTTTGATTTTGTCCCTGAGAAACAATGAGAGAACATGGAAAATGATACCACTTTATAACTAACAAGCTGCAACCTTTCCAATGACCATTTCCATCAGTAAACTTTAGGTCATTTTTTTTTTGCTTTTTGGAGGGCAGTTGGGGTTAAGTGACTTGCCCAAGGTCACATGGCTAGTTTTTGTGTTAAGTGTCTGAGGCTGGATTTGAACTCACGTCCACCTGACTCCAGGGCCTATCCTCTATTCACTGTGCCACCTAACTGCCCCTACTTTAGATCTTTTTCAAGGTAAAGTGTCATAATTATCTTGTATATTTTAGTCCAGTAGGAGTAGCTTATAATCTGTCCCCTCTCCTCCCACCAACTTCTGCCATGGGAGAGTTTTGGCATAAGAGGCTGCCTTCTTGCCCTCCTCAACTAAATTTTGCTAGCTCTGGGCAGACTTTGGACACTGCCACTCTTTTATAGTATTTATATATTTCTTATTCATTTAACATATAAAACTGGGCTACTATTTTTTTTTATTAGGTCTCTCTCTTTTTTTGTGTGTATCTCTAAAGTTTTTGAATGTTGAACCCATCAACTTCATTTCATCCATAAGCCCTGTGGTTTTTATTGCTTGATTTTGCATGTCAAGATGATTTTTGGGAACTCACGTGTCCTGTTACAACAGTACTAACTATATAAAAAAATTGCAAGGTAATTGGGACAAGGATGGTTAGCAGCCGAGGAGTGTCAGGAAAGGTATGTTGATTCTCCTTTGCATCTAATTGGGGTTCTCTCAGTGGATTCTCATCCTCATCTCACTTGCTAACTTTAGATATCCCCCCCGCTATGCATTTCTTGGTCCAATGCTTTTTCTTAATGCTATTTCTCTGAGTATATCCTATCCCCTTCCCTACTAATTCTGCTATATATGAAAAAATCGTATGGTCATAGATTTGGAGTTGAAAGGGACCTGAGATCTAATCTAGCCCAACCACCTCATTTTATAGATGATGAAACTAAGGTTGAGGAATTTGTAAAGAGATCAACTCAGGTTACATAGGAAGAAAGGAGAAATTCGAATCCTTTTCATGTGACTCCCGAACCGCTCTTTCCAGGATACCATACAGCCTCCTCAGAATCTAGGATTATGTTTGCCTGGGGGCCTGTTCATTATGGAATAGTTTTAAAATGAGTTCAGATTTGGCCACAGACACCTACTGTGTGATTCTGAGCAAATCACTTAGCCTCTCTATGACTCTGTGCCTTCATCTGTAAAATGGTGATTATAATACCCGTATTCTTCCCAAGTTTGTTGTGAGGACCAAATGAGATAAAGTGCTTGGTAAGCCTCAAGGCAATATGTAAATAAAATTTATTATGCAGATAACTCCTATTCTCATCTTCAGTTCCTACAGTCTGGACCTAATTATGTTTTGTTAAAATTTTTACTGAAATTTTCTGTTTTTTACATTACTTTCATTTCCAAATATATCCCTTTTCCTTCTCCTAGCCAGCATGTGATCCCCTATATTTAAGAATTTAAAAAGCAGAAAGAGGGAAAAATACAGTGTAGTGAAACACCCACATTCTCCTACACAAATCTTCTGTTCCAATCAAGCTCTAATCAAATTGAACTATTCCCCTTAAATGGCCTTATGCTCTCACTTCTCTATATCTTTGATGATGTCATTTCTTCTATCTAGATTGTTGTTGTTCAGTGATTTTTTTAGTCATGTCTGACTCTTCATGACCTCATTTGGAGTTTTCTTGGAAAAGATATTGGAGTGGTTTTGCCATTTCCTTCTCCAGTTCATTTTACAGTTGAGGAAACTGAGGCAAAGTGGGTTAAGTGACTTGTCCAGGGTCACATAGATAGTAAGTGTCTGAGGTCAAATTTGAACTCTGGTCCTCCTGACTCTAGGCCCTGCACTCTATCCATTGTACCACCTCCATACCCTGGTCTCCTTAGACGTAAATTGTCCTTCCTTAAACCTCTCCATTAAAATTTCCACTCAAATGATATCACCTCAAGCACAGAACTTTTCCATACATCCATGCAGGCTTGGGCTGCCCTAACTGCTTTTTTTATCCTTACTTTCTTTATTGCCATTTCTACTTCTTTATATATTACATCGGGGTGATTACTATAGAAGTAGCTATAAAAAAATCTTGACAGATCTTTTTCATTTTTCATGTGTTTGTTATACTACTTTCAGTTTCGTCCTTAAAGATTCTGGAGATTTTCTGGGTCCCCTGGGTCTCACACAGAGCTTTCCATAAGCATATTTTAGCTTCCCACCTCCCTCTTCTAGTGTTTTCATAATTTCCTTTGCAAATCCTGTCATGAAGGGATGCATTGTAGATATCATTAAGTTACATCTTGTATAGTACTTACATTTTGCTTTATGGCTATTTGTGTGTTTATCTTATCTTTCCCATTAACCTATAGGTAACTTTAGGTGAAGGATCGTTTTTTTTCCACCTTTGTATCCTCTATAGCACCTAGTACAATGTCTGAGTGATATCTCCCATTATATCTGTTTTATCATTTTTTCCTTCATTTGTTGAAGAAGACCAATGATATCAAATAATGTATGCTATCTCGACCAGTTCATGAACTTGATTTAAGTGAGGCAGAATTGCATAAAGTCGTCAGCCTTGCTCTCTCTTCTAGAACTCTCAAAGTCTGGTGGTGAGAAAAAAGGCAAGACCCCTGGCTATGGCCTGGAATACAGTGGATGACCTTGGAGTCTATGCTGTCTGACCAAGCTCTAAGCACTTCACAATACCCATTTCAGTTGCCTTCGTGGCTGCTGGAACAAATTGTTTGCATCCATCTGTTCTGCTAGAAGGAAGTCTTCATGTGCTTGGCGTGGACATCCTCCTAACTCACTGACAGGTTTCAGTCTTTTCAGTTAGTAAAGAAAAGGTTTTGGAGAGGTTAAGTGATTTTCCAGGGGTAGTAAGTATCAGAATTAGTACTTAAACCCAGGTTTTCTGATTCCAAGTCCCTCATTTTTCTACTCTACCATGCTGATTCTTAGCAGGTACTTGGTAAATAGTGAAAGAATGGATGGATGGATAAATGGATGGATGGATGTCTTCCTAATTACAATGAAATTCCTTGAGAAAGGGTAGACCATTTCTTCAATTCTTTCGATTCCTCACATGTACTAGGTGCCAATACTTTGTAGGTACTTAGTAAATATTACTTGATTAACCTATTGCTTACTACAGATAATCTACAGAGTGAATCTCCCCATACCTTCCAAGCCAGTGTCACTATTGCTGTTCCTTGAATAAGACCTTCTGACTCGGGAGCATTTTCCCTGGTGCCCTGGAGTTGTTTCATGTTGTCTTTCCCATAGACTGAGGGTTCCTTGAGAGCTAAGACTTCCTTTTACCTTTCTTTTTATCACCAAAGCTTAGCACAGTGCCTAAAACATAGCAGATACTTAATAAATGTCTATTGATTAATTATCCTTGTGGACAACTGAAAAGATTCCCCCATTTATGAACAGGATGGATTAGTTTAGGTTCAGACACAAGTCAAACTAACCTTTGGAGCCAGTCCATTGAGGACCTTTCTCATCTGTAAAATAAGGCCCCCTCCAGCTCTAGATCTATGAACCTATGATCCATAGAGATGTTTTGGGTATCACAGCACAGCTGTCTCAGAATGTTGACTCTTCCCAAGACATCCAGAAGGGGTCACTAGGTCACTAAATTTGAAATTTGCTCAGATGCCTGAATAAATCCTTATTAAGAAAAACCAAGGGCTGATTTAATTTAAAAAATTTTTTTTCTTTAATTACATGTAAAAATAATTTCCAATATCCGTTTTTTAAGATTTTGAGTTCCAATTTTTCTCTCTCCTTCCCTCCCCTCCTCCTTTCCTGAGAAGGCAAGCAATCTGATATAGGTTGTCTTTTTTTTTTTTTTTAAAGCATATTCTGGAATTTAAGGTCTCATAAACTTGCTAACCAATTATCATTTAAATGCTTACTAAGTTCCAGGCATAGATGTTGGGGATATAAAAACAAATAGTGAAACAATCGTTTCCCTTAAGGAACTTACATTCCATTGGAAAGTGATATTTGAGCTGAGTTAAGATACTCTATGAGGATGAGAAGGAAACGCTTTTGAGGCACCAAGGATAACCACTGAAAAGGCACCGAGGTGGGTGATGGACAACAATGTTCATGGAACTGAGAGAAGGCTAGTTGGGCTGTGCCATAGAGTGTGGAAAGGAAAATAATGTATAATGAGTCTGGAAAAAATAGCTTGGGAATTACACTAAGTTGTGAAGGACTTTAAAAGCCAAAGGGAGGATTTTTATATTTTATTCTAATGGGAACAGGATTACAGTAGAATTTATTGAGTAGCAGAGTGACATGGCTGGATGGGTACATAAGAAAAATAATTTTAGCTTCTGTGTGAAAGATGGAGAAATTTGAGCCAGGGAGGCCAATTCAGACGCTATTGCAATAGTTCAGGAAGGAGAGCTTGGGTGACTGAATGTGTAGAGACAAAGGATCAGATGTGAGAAATATTGTGGAGGTGGAAATAAGATTTGGCATCTGATTGAATAGATGGGGGTGAGAGAAAGTGAGGAGCTGAGGGAAATACTAAGACTACAAACCTGGAAGACTGGAAGAATGTTACTGTTCTGAGCAGATAATAGGAAGTTGGGTAGAGGGATGTAGGGGGAAAGATAATGAGTTCTATTTTGGACATGTTAAAGTTGAGCTGTCTTCTAGACATCCAGTTTGACATGTCCATTAGGCACTTAGTGATGTGGGACTGGAGCTCAGGGTAGAGACTCTGGTTATTTATAGTCAGAATCATTTCCCGGGGAATAATTGATAGGTGTTTCCTTGTATTTTTGTCTCAGGTAAGACTTCTTCCCATTAAAAAAAAATTATTTATATACTTTTAGTTTACAACATTCAGTTCCATAATCCCTTGAGTATCAAGATTTTCTCCTCCTCCCTCTCCCCCCCCCCCCATGGTGGCATGCAGTCAAATACAGGATCTACAAATACCTTCACATTAAACATTAATTTGTAAATAAGGATTATAACCAATGGAGTGAACAATGAGAAAGAGGAACTAAAACAAGAAAAGGAGGACAAGTAGTTTGCTTCAATCTGCATTCAGACTGTGTAGTTCTTTCTCTGGATGTGGATATCTCTTTCCATCACGAGTCTTTTGGAGTTGTCTTATAACCTCGCATTGCTAAGAGGAGACCAGTCTATCAAAGTTAGTCATCACACATACGTTGTATCTGTAATTGTGTACAAATTTCTACTGTTTCTGCTGTTCTCACTCAGCATCTGTTTATATACGTCTCTCCAGGTTATATTAAGTCCGTCTGCTCCTCATTTCTTATAGCACAATAGTATTCCATTACATTCATATACCACAACTTGTTCAGCCATTCCCCAATTGATGGGCATCCCCTTGATTTCCAATTCTTTGCCTCCACAAAAAGAACTGCTATAAATATTTTTTTTACAAATGAGTCCTTTTCCCACTTCTATGATCTCTTTGGGATACAACCCTAGTGGTATTGCTGGGTCAAAGGGTATGCCCTTATTTATAGCCCTTTGGGCATAGCTCCAGATTGCTCTCCAGAATGGTTAAACAGTTCACAACTCCACCAACAGTGCATTAGTGTTCCAATTTTTCCACATCCTCTCCAGCATTTATCATTTTCCTGTTTTGTCATCTTAGCCAATCTGACCAGTGAGATGTGGTACCTCAGAGTTGTTTTGATTTGCATTTCTCTAATCCAGCGGTTCACAACCTGTGGGTTATGTTCAATTTAAATACATCCTGCATATCAAATATTTACATTACGATTCATAACAGTAGCAAAATTACAGTTGTAAAGTAGCAACAAAAATAATTTTATGGTTGGGGGTCACCACAACATGAGGAACTGTATTAAAGGGTCGCAGCATTAGGAAGGTTAAGAACCACTGCTCTAATCAATAGTGATTTAGACCATTTTTTTCATATGCTTATAGGTAACTTTAATTTCGTCCTCTGAAAACTGCCTGTTCATATCCTGTGACCATTTATCAACTGGGGAATGCTTCCCATTTTTTAAAATCAAAACTCCCATTCACTATCTTTTCCTGCACATGCATTTATGTTCCTATGTTATTTTATAGTCTCATATTGCTTTGATATTTCCTGTGTCAATTATGATCTTCATAATTATCTTAGGACATAGGTAGGATGGGAACGATCACTATTTTATAACTATAGGTTAGGAACCTCTAGGGTTGCCTCCAGCTCTAAATCTACTGCTCGTTTTCCAGAAGAGGAAAATAAGACCCAGAGAGGAGAAGAGACTTGTCCAAGTTTGTATATGTAAATTAGTGCTGGAGTTGGGACTAGAACTGCTAGTCCTTGACCTCTAAACCAGTGCCATATGTTTAGAAAGAATATCTCAATCATGATCCCTAAACAGGCAAACCAATAGCTTTGTACTCCCTGAGCCGTCAATCTAGTGTCTTTCAGATGTCCTGAAAACCTTAAAATGAGAAAGCTAAACAAAAATGTGGTCAAGGTGAAGACAGGTTGCTCTGCTAGTAAGTCTTCCATGTAGCAAGGAACGCAAGGAAAAACCCCAAAGGAGAAAGAGGTAGAGTGGGAAGGATTGTGGAAAGGGGGTGAAAAGAAAGAAATAGAGGGAGAAAAAAATGGTCTGGAAACCTGTGAAAGTTGTTCTAATCTGGGGGTGGGGGTGGGACAAAAGTTAATGAATGGATAATTATGAGCTCAGCTTTCCAATTGTTTTATCTTTTGAGTGGATGTTTCCATCACAAATGCCACATAGAAACAAGTTCAGAGTTGGCACTAGAGTGCACTGGCCCACTTCAGCCTCCTGAAACAGATGGCAATCAAGAAGAGAGCTTACAGCATTTACCCCTTTGGCAGTGACACCAGTGTATTCATTCCCAAAATTCCTACTATAGATTAATTGAAGGAAATCATAGGATCACAACTCAAGAGCTGGAAGGGACCCTCAGAGACCATTTGATCCTCCCTCTTCATTTTTTGAAATAATATTTTATTTTTTCCAAACTGCATGTAAAAGACATTGTTACCATTCATTACAAAAAAAAATTGAGTTCCAAATTCTCTCCCTCCCCCCCCTGAGATTGTAAGCAATTTGATATCACTTATACATGTGCAATAATGCAAGATATATTTCCATATTAGTCAATGTTGTGAAAGAAAACAGACGAAAAAGCAAACACAAAAAAATAGAGAAGTAGCATGCTTCAATCTGCATTCAGACTTCATTAGTTCTTTCTCTGGAGGGGCACAGCATTTTTCATGAGTTCTTTGGAATTGTCTTAGATCATTGTATTCCTGAGAATAGTTAAGTTATTTACAGTTGATCATTGTACAATATTATTGTACAGTGTACGATACTATGTACAGTGTTCTCCTGGTTCTGCTCGTTTCACTTCTCGTCAGTTCATGTAAGTCTTTCCAGGTTGTTCTGAAACAATTGTGCTCATCATTTCTTATAGCACAATAATATTTCATTACAACATATATATGTGTGTATATGTATAATATATATACATATATAAATATATAAATATAAATATATATATATATATTTGCCACAACTTGTTTAGCTGTTGCCCAGTTGATGGGAATCCCCTCAGTTTCCAATTCTTAGCCACCACAAAAAGAGCTGCTATAAATATTTTTGCACAAAGAGGTCTTTCCCCCATTTCTTTGATCTCTTTGGGGATATAGGCCTAGTAGTGATATTGCTGGGTCAAAGAGTATGTGCAGTTTTTATAGACTTTTGGGCATGGTTTCAAATTGCTCTCCAAAATCCAACCTCTTCATTTTGCAGATGAGGGACCTGAGGCAGAGGAAGGTTAAGTGTTTTTTCTTTATTTACATTAGAGGCAGGATTTGAAACCTGGTCTTCTGACTGTAGTGCCCAGGTTCTTTTCACTGTTCCACACACTGCCTCTTAATGGGGATGTTTAACCTGGAAGAGAAGATGTCAGGGAAATATAATAGCTGTAATCAAGTATTTGAAGAGTCATTTCATGAAATATGGATTAACCTTGTCCTGGTTGGCCCAGGGTTTCAGAATGGGTTAATGTTGCAGAGGCAATTAGGACTCAGAAGTAGTGTGAGCTCCTCTTGGGGGTAGTGAGTTCTACATCACTGAGGGCATCAAATGGACATTGGATGCCAGGAATGTTGTAGAGGGGATTTCATAGTTTTTTAAAAAAAAAACCCAAAACCCACCACCAACAAAAAATAGCTTGTGTTTCTATAGTGCTTTAAGGTTCACAAAACACTTTACAAATTTCTAATTTGATCTCCCAACAACACTGGGAGGTAGGTGATATTATCATCCCCATTTTACAGATGAGGAAACTGAGGCAGACTGATGTTAAGAGATTTGCTCAGGCTCTGAGGTTAAATTTAAACTTGAGTCTTCCTGACTCAAGGTAGAAGTGCCACCTATAACTAAATGTATTGAACCACATAGACTCCAAGGTCCCTTCCAAACCTGTGGTTCTGGGATTTTACACTCGTGTATCTATCTATCTGCACTCCAGTCTCCATTATTCACAATAAAAAGAAGGTAGTACTAAAAAACAAATCATACCCAAACTTTTCCTATTCCATGACAAAAAATCAGTGTATTGTCCTTCTCATAGTATTTTGTTCAAGCTAATGATACCATGTTCACTGTTTTATTTCTAAAGAATAGTGTCTGGGTGGGTGGTAGAGAAAGGCATTACCAGAAGTGTGCTAGATGGTCAGGAGACACCAGCCTAGGATTAAAATCAATGCAGATAACCCACAGGGTGGCTTTGCCATTCAAGGTTATTGAGGAGTTAACTGCAGAAAGGTTATTTACATCAGCAATTAATCACTGCGTGAGGCACTGTTATAAGTGGTAGAGATTCAAATATAACGCATGAAATAATTCCTGTTTACAATTAATGGTGCAAATTAGTGGGAGAACTGAGTTAGAACCCATTTTGGCACATAGATACCATGAAGACAAACCCTGAACTACTCTATGAGGACTTAAGTCATAGAATCTCAGGAGTGGGAACAACTTCCCAGGTCATCCAATTCAACTCATTCCTGAATAAGAACTCCATCTTTACAACAGCCCTCAAAGACTTTCACTTGATACTGGGGAACTCATTATCTTTCAAAGTATCCCATTCTACTTTCAGATAGCTCTAATTGCCAGGAAATTTGTCTTTACATCAAGGCTTTAACTGGCTCTGTGAAGCTACCATCAACAGATCCTAGTTGTGCCCTGAGGGGTAAAGGAAAAAAAACAGAACAAAATGAATCTAACTCCTCTTCCTGGTGCCAAGCCTTCAAATACTTGAAGATGGGAGTGTGCTGGTAAATGTTTAACAATCAGCTTGGGGTGGAGGAGGGAAGATTGAAAGAATATTCTTTGAAGTTTAACTGAACATTTTCTCTACCACTTTCTTAAGACTAGACAACCAACAAAATAATAAATCAAATCTTTGGGGATTACTATAGTGCAAATGCTCACACTAAAAATTTAACAATTGCCCCCTCCCCAAGATAATAACTCTGTATCCCACAAGTCTTCTTTTCTCAAGGGCAAACACAGTAGGTAGTTGTGCCATGGATGGATGGTTCAGAGACAGGCACGAGGTAGAACACGATGGGAAAATCGGTAACATGTTGGCCAAAGTATTGGGGGCTGTGCAGACATTTGGACTAGATCTCTAAATTTCCTTTTGATTTTATAGTATTCACAATTTGGTAAATAAGAGCAGAAAGTCCTTCCCTCCCAATTACTGGTCACACATTTTTTCTTTTCCAATTTTCCCCATGCACTGAAGGTACAGCTTTGTGGTCTCTGGTCTGCTTAAAGGGAGACCTGGTAGATTAGAAATACATTTACTTATGAGTACACTGAATTTGCAAGTTAGTGAACCTGGATTTGGATCTGAACTCTGCTGTTTTACTATGGATGTGAGCCTTGGCAAGTCACTTGACTTCTCTAGGCATTAGTTTGCTCACCTGTAAAATGGGGGCTGTTATATTCAGTAATAGTTAAGGTTGCTCCCTACCAGCTCTAAACCAGAAAGACTAAAAAATTTTTTTAAAAAAATGAGTAGGTGATTTATTTACATAGCAAAGAGATGGCTTCCTCTCACAAAATGATTTGTGGAGTTTATTTTAAATACTGAGGTCTTCTACTGCATTTGGAATAGAGTTCTGTTGACAGACGTTAAATCCAGAACAAATTTTCAAGGACAAGGCAGTTGTGTACAAACAGACCCATCTATCTAATTCTAAAGCAAATGAAATCAGAGGTTTTTGGTGTGGATCTTTTTTTTTTTTCTTCTTCTTCTTACTAGCTTGGGAATTGTATATTCCAGGCCAGGGAAATTCAAACTGCTCAACAATAAAAGATAAGCAAAGAAATCACCAGCAGACTCAAGACCATGATTGCATCTCTGCCCTCTCATAATAATAAGGAAACAAAGCTTCATTTGAGATGGCAGAGCAGCTTTCTGCTTTGTGCCAATTTCTGAATGAGGGATTTCAGGACAGTGAGATTAACTCTCTGAATCTTTTTCTTTAAAATTTCTTTTGATAGCTTTTGTTTTTCATTGCCTCAATCTCTCCCAATATCCCTACCCTTGCCCTTTGAAGAGAACCATTACCTAGAACAAAGGATATTTTTTTTTAATGGATAAAAGAGGAAGAAGAAAAAAACAATTTTATAGCAAAATCGAGCATCATCAAAAATGTACAAAAAACATGCAATGTTCCATACCCATGGAATGTCTGTCACTGCAAAGGAATTAGGGAAGTGAATCCCCAAATCTCTTTGGGGCCATGTTTGTTCTTTGTAATTCTGCAATGTTCACTTTTGGTTCATTGGTCATTGTTATCTTTCCACTTACATTACTGTAGTCAGTGTGTAAATTGTTTTCTTGGCTCTGTTTCATTCTTGGGGAAGTTTTTTCATGCTTCTTTGTATTCATCACATTCATTGTTTCTTCTTGAACAGTAATATTCCATTATATTCATGTACCACAATTTGTTTAGCCATTCCCCAAATGATAGGCAACTACTTTGTTTTCAGTTCTTTGCTACCTACAAAAAGTGCCATTGTAAAGATTTTGGTCACCTTCAATGGTCACCTTTTTTGCCTAGTAGCAAAATCTTTGGATCAAAGGGTATGGACATTCTGGTCACTTTATCTGTAAAATTCCAATTTGTTTTCCAAAATGGTTATACGGATTCTGAGCTCCACCAACTACGGGTGAGTATGCCTGCCTTTCTGCAACCCTCCAACAGTGACTATTCCATTTTTCACTCTTTGCCAATTTGCTGGATGTGAGGTGAAAACTCAGGGTTATTTTGGTTTGCATTTTTCTTATTTGTGATTTGCTGCATTCTTTCATATGGTTATTACTAACGTGTGCAGTTCTTTTGAGATTTCTGGTCCCTCTCTGACCATTTATCTAACAGCTTTTGATCATATATGTATACATGACAAATATGTGTGTGTATCTATGTATATATAAATATATACAGGAGTAGTTATATATCCCTGTGGGGTAATTGTCTGTCTATATATTGGACACCAAAACATTATCTTAGAAATTTGATACAAAGAATTGTTTCCCCATTTGATTACTTCCCTTCTTTTCCAAGGTATGTTGAATTTTGCTGGTGCAGAAGATTTTTCCGTTTCACGTAATGGGAGTTACCTATCTTATATCTTATAATTGCCTCTATCTCTTGATGAGTGCAGTAGATAAAGAGTGCTGAGCTTGAAATCAAGAAGACCTGAGTTCAAATGTGGCCTCGGATGCTTACTAGCTGTGTTAATCCTCAGCAAGCTGCTTAAACCTGTTTGCCTCAGTTTTCTGATCTTTAAAATGGGGAGAATAATAGTATCTACCTCACAGGGTTGTAGTGAGGATCAAATGAGATATTTACAAATCACTTGGCACATCAAAGGCACTATACAAATGCGAGTTGTTACTACTAACATAGCTGTGAAAGGGGTACACTTTGCCTAATTTTTTTTTAATGGTATCATCTCTAATACTAAGGTCCCGTATCTTTTTTAATTATAAAATACACGTGAGATATTTTTGTTGTAGTTGTTCAGTCTTGTCTGACTCTTCATGACTCCATTTGAGGTTTTCTTAGCAAAGATCCTGGAGTGGTTTGCCATTTGCTTCTCCAGCTCATTTTACAGATGGGGAAACTGAGGCAAACAGGATTAAGTGACCTGCCCAGGGTCACACAGTCAGTATCAGAAGCCAGATTTGAACTTAAGTCTAACTCCAGGTCCAGTGTTTGTCTACTGTGGTTTAAGCCTAATTTCTGCCAGATTGCTTTCCAGTTTTCTAAGCAGTTTTGATGCAATGAGGAATTTTATCTTAAGTAACTTACGTTTTCTGGTTTATCAAACACAGAGTCATTGAGTTCCATTGTTTCTGATTCTCCTTTATCTTACACTCCTGTCCTTTGAACCATTGATTTACCCCTCCTTTTTGACCAATACCAAATTGTTCTATTGACTACTGCTTTATAATATAGTTCAATATCTAGAAGTGCATGTTGTGTATGTATTTCTGTAAAAGTTACATGAAGTGCTGAGAAATACATGTATTCTTTAGCAGGCCTGTTTAGAGGATGAATTGTCTTTTAAATCTTATTTCCCTAGCAATTTGTTAATTTTATCTTTGTGTTAGATTTTTTATTTTATTTTTTAAATTTTTTTTTCTTTTTGGAGGGGCAATTGGGGTTAAGTGACTTGCCCAAGGTCACATGGCTAGTTTTGTGTTTTAGTATCTGAGGACGGATTTGAACTCAGGTCCTCCTGACTCCAGGGCTGGTGCTCTATTCACTGCACCGCCTTGCTGTCCCTAGATTTTTTCAAAACCAGAGAGAGATATTAAAATCTCCTAATATTATTATATCATTATGTGTTCTTATAATTCAACTATTTTTTTCTTTATTAATTTAGATGCTAAGGTATTTAAAGCACGTGAGTTTAATATTGATCATGGTTTGTCTGGGGTTCCTTTTCAGCATAACTTAATTCCCTTGTTTATCTTTTTACATTGTGAATTTTTGCTTTTGTTTTATCTGACAACATGTATTGCAGCTCCAGTTTTTTAACAGACCTGATTACATTTTCTTACCCCCTCCCTTTAATTCACTGTGTGTCTTTATTTTTTAGAGGTGTTTCTTATAAATAGCAACATATTGTAGGATTTTGTTTCCTTATCCAGTCTTTGATAAATCCAACTCTATTCCCATAGGCTCTCTTCTCCTCCCCCCTTCAAATGTTCACCTTTCTCTAGTTTTGAAGTTATTTGTACTTTATTACTCCTGTCTTCTTTCTTACTTTTACCTAGTTATCTAACTCTACCCCTCTTTTCCCTTCAGTTAAGACATTAAAATTCTTTCTATTCCCCCCCCTCCATTTTCTTGTGTCTTTTTCATTTTCTGGTTATCCCTAGAAGTTCTGAGTCCCCCTATCTATTGGTAGGATGCTGTCCATGCAGACACAATGCTCTCTGAGGTAGTGGTCTCTTTGAGCAGATCCCTGAAGACTGTGACCATTGTAAAGTCTCTATCTACTATTATAGACTATACCTCTCCTGCCATGAGAGTGTCCTTTAGTAGACCCCTCTTCTCACCTCCAAACTAAGATTTCTTCATCTTTTCTCCCAATTCCCGTTCTTCCCTTCATTGCCTCATCCATTGTCTTCTTGTCCCTCTTCTCCCTGAGAGACTATCATAGTTATTTTTCTATTCATTGATTGCCATTGACTTAGCTTTGATTATCGTTGACCATTGATTAAAGTACAGTATACATTCCCCTCTATCTTCTCCTCTTTCATGCACCATCCCATATTTCAGTTTAGTTCAGTTCCTCCCCTCCACAAAAAAACCCAAACATTAATTCACTTATAGGCCAGGCAGGGATTGGGAGGCTTAGTCCACGGTGTTTCAGGACTTCCTCCACCATCATTTCTATTTAAGTCCCTCTTTCATCTCTGTCTCCTTGTGTGCTTTTAGAAATAAAAGTGTTAATGATTTCTCTATTTTGTTGTGGCTATTACTTTTTTTTTCTTTTTTTGGAGGGGGGAAGGTAGGGCAATTGGGGTTAAGTGACTTGCCCAAGGTCACATGGCTAGTTTTTGTGTTAAGTGTCTGATGTCAGATTTGAACTTAGGTCCTTCTGACTCCAGGACCAGTGCTCTATTCACTGTGCCACCTAGCCGCCCATGGCTATTGCTTTTTGACCCTTTAGATAGCTTTCTCTTTCTAGTCCCCTCAACTTTTCCTGGGTGGTAATTTTGTTTCTTCTACAGTATTTACCTTGTACTTTTGTTATCTGGGTGTTTGCAAAGGAAATGATCTTTTGTGTCTGTTTTTTTATGGTGGGTTTTTTTAAATGAATTTTTAAAAAATGCCTCTTTTCTAGAACACCCATATTTTCAAATTGATGATTAGCCTAAGGTTTGAAGAATTTGCTGCCTTGGGCTGAATCTTGAGCTCCTTTGCTCTTTGGAACACATTATTTCATTATTTTCTGTGGTTTCTGGTGAATGCAGAAGAGTCTTGTTATTTATTTGAATTTCTTTTCCTTTATGTTTATAGGCCTTTCCCATGGTCAAGTGTTGATGGCATTATATAATTTAACTTAACCACTATGTGTTTTGGAGCTTGCAGCTTAGGGTTTCTCCCTCACTGCCCTCTCCAACATGGGTGATACATATGTTCTTTTGTTTGGCACTTTTCTGTATTCAGAAGCTCTGGATAATTTTCTTCTGTTATTCTTGCATCATGGTTTACAGGCTAGTTCTTTAACCAATGTGCTACACAACCTTAATAGAGGAACACCAATAATATCAGAGTAACTCCATTTATGTTGAAATTCCAATCTCACTAAATTACACAAATTCCTAGCACACTTTCTAGAAACATTCTTTGTTCCATGTGAAAGTAGATAAGAGAATCATTTAAGTGGCAAATGGATACTTGGCAGAGTGATATAACAAATATTATTAGAGCCAAAGAGGCTCTGAAGATAACAAGACATGAAAAATTTCAAAATTTCATAATGAGTCAGAGGCTTTGCTATATGGATTCAGTCCTAAGGCCAAGGTTTAGTAAGTGAAAAGTGAATGTTTCCATTCATTCTGCAACGTAAGTGCCACCGTGGCAGGTAGGAAGGAAGGACTTAGGCAGTGAGGAAGGCCAAGTTGGTTCTTGTAATAAATTTTGGCAGTTTTTTTAAAGGATATTTTATGAAACAAAAATCAGATCTAGTAAATTTCTCTTTCCCTGGGTGTTATTATGAACTTCCCAGGCGATCAGAACCCAGGCAAAGTATCAATCTCAAGGAAGTTGGAAAGAGATAAAGGTCTTGGGAGGTCAGCAGGAGCCCACTTAGACACTGGCATCTGTTGTATTCTTATGGTCCAAAATAATTTTAGAAAAATGTTTCTTTTTTAAAAATGGAGGGGCAGCTAGGTGGTGCAATGAATAGAGCACTGGCCCTGGAGTGAAGAGAACCTGAGTTCAAATCCGGCCTCAGACACTTGACACACTTACTATCTGTGTGACCTTGGGCAAGTCACTTAACCCCAGTTGCCTTGCCTTCCCCCCCCAAAAAAATGGAATGAAAGTTGGACAGTTAGCCTGAGTTGCAGGACTGTCATTGAACATGTACACATCTGATAACATTTCAGTTAGAATTCCTTTCTCTGCTTAGTAAGCAAGCCTATTATAACAGGGATCTCCTGGTATATCAAATATCCTATATGAAAAGCTTCCTTTGACTAAGGGGTAGCCAATCATTATAATTTCCCTGTTGATGAGTATGCATTGGAGATGTCATTTCAATTATTCAAAAGGATACTGGAAAGTTCCAAACGGTGGAATGTTTATTTTTCCTCCCATGCTGACTACTGAAACAGAACAGGCTAGAATGTGAATTATAAATTCTGGACGAGTTCAAACTAAAAAAAAAAAGCAAAGCCTTCTTTTTGGTGGTAAGCTAATTTAGAGACAATGGAACAAGTACAAATTACAGTTTTATTCAAGACTATAGCAGGATTTTACATAAGTTTTAGTGGTTTTGACAGTGCTACTTTTGAACAGAGTAAAGGAATCCACAAAAAACAGTAATATATTAAAACAAATGTACACAGGAAGATCAGGCATCCAGATGTGTGAGAATCATGCATAAAAAAGAGTGGTCTGTGGTTGCTGTAACTGGGGCCTGCTTTAGAACATGTTTCTGTGTTTACCACTTAATACTATAAAGGTCTTCTCAGTCATCCCCACATAATTTACATAAATGTGCAGAGTTCTTAACATAGTAAAGCAACAGCAACAAAATTTATCCCCTTTGAAGCCCACACCAAGAAAAAAGAATTAAAATTTACCATATTAGTGAGTCTAAAGTAGGTTATCAATGTTAGGTAATTCTCACTGATCAGGCCCATTAGTGGAAAACAGGCAATACCTGGAATCAAAGCTGAAGGCAAGAGGTTGTTTCATTATTAGAAATATCAACATGAAAGACAAGCGAACGAAGTGACAGTGTCAATCTTAATATAAGACATTGATAAAAGGTTAAGACAAGAAACAATAACATGCTAAACATACTACCGCCATGACATTGGGCTGAGACTGGAACGGTGCATTCTAGACTTATGACTTTCAATCCCATAATGTTCAAAAATTTTATAGGAAGAAAAGGAAAAGCGTGTTCAAAGACAGGAGTACAAATGAATCAATGCATCTAACCACACAATTTAAAGCAAATTTCACATGTGAAGATAGTCAATACTGAAGCTAAACTACATCTTCTTAACCACTGGACACCAAATAGGCAATGAGCATTCAATTTAATTCATCATAATCTTCAAGGATTTTCAACAGATGGTGAATACTGACCTGATACAGAGGTATCCCCATATGCAATATTATCCAAAGGATCCCTGAAGTAATGGTGGCAAAGGCAGAGGGAGAGTTAGGTCTCCATAAAAGCTAATGAGGTCAAAAAAATCTTCCATGACTAGTTGACTACATTACATCAAGTGTCTGAAGCAGCATTGAATTTATAGATACAGGTTGGCAGGCAAGTTTTGAATATGTTGTTTTAAAAAATTGGCAATTACTCGACATAATAAAACTGCTGGAAGAGGTATAATGTTTATCAGTATGTGGAATGTTGACTTCTGGTTGCAGAGATTTACAACCCAGATGAATGAATAACTGCATAGATGTCTTCTCAATGAAATTCTATAAAAAATTTACAAAAACCTATGGTTTCCATTTAAAAATAAGCACATTATGCCACAATGAAACATGGCAAAAAAAAAAAAAGTAGTCTAAGTTCTGTCCATGATTCTTCACAAAGCTAATGGATAAAGTGGTAGAAATTATTAAAAAAAAAAAAAAAAAAGAATTTGTTATTGCACATAAGCACTGACTTCTTACATTTTGAGTTACTTAGAAAATCCATGCAGTAAAATTGGTAAGATTAAAATACAAAATTCTCATTTGTAAATATTAATTGGCCATTCTACACAGAGTATTTCATGAGGGTGGAATGGAATAGACAGTTAATACAGTATCTTATTTGCTGAGGAGAGGAACCCACCCAACACAGATCATAATTTCAGTTCACAGTAATTGTATTTTAAAAAAAAATCTAGCAAAGTCAGTGCAGTTTTTTTTTTTTCTGTGTAATTGTCCACTCTCTTCTATCTCCAGTTCCACAACTGAAGTAATACTGGCTTGGAGACTTAGCACAGGTTGGATCATAAGTGTCGGATAAAGTCTGTAGGACTTCGATAAAGGTATTTCCAAATGGCATAATAATGTACTGCTGCTGCTGTGGCCACAAAAAGGTGCCAGATGGCGTGGGCGAATGGAATGATGCCATCACTTTTGAAGAATACGACTCCCAAGCAATAAATTAAGCCTCCACAGGCAAGTTCTTGCAGCCCATCAGTGTTATTCTGTCAGAGGAAAAAGAAAAAGTTCTGACATTAATTACTGTGATAGTAGAAACTACCTGAAATTATTTCAAAGTTATTGAATTTCTATATATCCGAAAGCTTTGAATTAAGAATTCTGGTTTCATTACTTACTAACCCAGTTCTACTCTGATTTCACTCTGTAATCTTGGTTCCTGTCTGATGAAGCCCTGCTCTGTTTTTGTACAGCAAATACAAAGTAATGCTCTTGTGGTCCCCTTCACATGTTCCTTTCTCCAGCCAAACTAAATTTATTATCACTCTTACATTCCTTGTGCCTTCCATACCCCAAATGCAATTGCTTCTGCTGCTACCTCTGCCCAGGATACCTTCCCCACCTCTACCTATTGAATTCCTACCAATCCTTTTAAGTCTTGCTCAAATGCACCCCCTTCCCAGAAACCTTTCCCCTTCCACTGGTTGCTGATGATCGTTTGCTTTGTTGTACCTCTCGACAACGACAACAAAAACCAATATCCCAAACCACTTCCAAAAACATACAAAAAAGTGTGCAGCTATTGTTAACTCACAACTAGACTGTGATTCTAACATAAGCATAGGATGTATGTACAAAAATATTTATAGCAGCTCTTTTAGACGTGGCAAAGAATTTGAAATTGAGAGGATGCCCGTAATTGGGAAACGGATGAACAAATTGTGGTATATGATTTGTGATGAAATTCGTTGTGCTATGGGAGATGAACAGGCTGCTCTTGGAGAGACCTGGAGAGACTCACATGGAATGGTGGGGGGAGAATGTTGTGCGCAGTGACAGTAGCATTGAGTGATGATAAACCGGGAATGACTTGGCTATTCTCAGTGGTGCAGTGATTCAGCACTGTTCTGAGGGACTTGTGATGAGGGATGCTATCCATCTCCAGGCTGGGGAACTGGTGGAGTCTGAGTGCAGATCATGACATGCTTTTTTTTTTTTTTTTTGCTTTCTTTATTTTTCTTGCTTCTTTCTTTCAGTCTGTTTTCTATCACAGTATGACTAGCATGGAAATGTTTTGCACTGCTGCACATGTGTAGCTGTATCAAAATTCCTTGCCTTCTCAATGAGGGGGCAGAGAAGGGATAGAATTTTTAACTCAAAATTTTAAAAAATTGAATGTTAAAAATTGTTTCTATAATGTAATTGGGGAAAAAATAAAATATTAAATATTTTTTAAAAATAAGAGTAGAGGACAGTGTTTTATCTAAACTTAGTCTCTTTTCAACATGCTACATAGTGCTTTCCCCAAGGAGACATTGAATAGATATTGTTGGACTGTATTTGTTTTTCTGAGAAATTTATACCACCTGGAAAAACTTGTCTCAACAGACACTGGTATCCATTTTAAATAGAGCACCATCCTCCATGTTTACCAATACTTCCAAAACCAGCTTCCCTCCTACCCCCTACAGCAGGCAGCATTAACAGACCTCCTGGAAATAACACCTTGGACTTTGTTCTGCTCAAACATCCTACCTACACTGCTCACTGGACTTCACATGGCTTTCCTTCTGGCTAATCCTGAAACTGCCATACAATAGGATGCCTCCTCCTCTTTTTGTCTGTTAATGCAGTCCATGTTCTATTAATCCATGGTGATTAGATCAGGGAGTAGGGTGGTCTGCTTAGTCCTAATTTTGATACAGCACACATAACTGAATATATCATCTATAGATCCCTACTTCTCAAAGGATTTAAATACAACTTTAAAACTATACTACAGATTAAAACCATACCAAATATTTCTATTAGGGTTTTTTTTTTTGATGAATTCAAACACCCTGTAGGAAGCTGCATTATACCTTAAGATCAGCAATATGAACACCAACCATTATATGGAAATGCAGTGGAGATTCTGGTTGACGGTTCTAGATACACTTACTGCACATGGAATAGATTATACGAGTTGAGATTGTAAAAGAAAATTTCTACCATAATGATTGCCACCTCTGTACATGTAGTTTGCCCCAGCTTGCTGCTTCAGGTGTCCTACTGGCTCCTTCAAGGCAGACTCATACCAGGTTTGTTTGTTTCCCCTCTAACCTTCAACCTCAACTGACATGTACTCAGGATGGATTAAGTGCTTCTACAAATTCAGGAGTTCAAAGGAACATCTTTTTAATACTCTATAACATACAGACCATACATTCTTCTAAAACCACCCCAGCAAAACATCCTGAGGAAGAGGCAGCATGTTCCAGGAGAGTCAAACCACCACCACCTTGTCCACCATCACCACTCAGATCCTGGTGGAGATAGCTCAGGACCCTGAACCAATGAGCACTGGCAACAGCAATTCTTTCAGTTCAGTGCCCTCAGACATCATCCTGGGCAGTAACTCCCATGGAGATATGGCCTGGTAACTTCCTACAGATGCTACAAGCCATAGCTACTGAAGACCCAGAAGAGGAAGTTCTTGCCACCAAAGCTCTTGGCACTGTCAAGTGGTTCAACATCATATTGGATTGATTAGAGCGGACATGTCTTTCACAATTGCTCATCATTGTAAATTGCTGTTGTTGTGCACAACTGTCTCCTGGTTCTTCTCACTTTACTTTGCATCAGTACATACAGTTATTATCATGGTTTCTGAACTCCCCCCTTATCATTTCTAGTAGCACATTGGAATAGCATCATAATCATATGCCACAACTTCAGTCATTTCCCAATTAAGCATCCCCTAGATTTCCAATTCTTTGTCACCATAAAAAGAGCTACTACAAATATTTTTGTACATTTAGGTCCCTCTTTTTCTTTGATCTCTTTGGGATACAGACCTAGTAGTAGCATTGCTGGATCAAAAAATATGCCCAGTTGGTATAGTTCTAAGTTGTTATTCAGAACCGTTGAACCAGTTCACTATTCTACCAGCAGTTCATTAGTGTACCTATATTTCCTTTGTCCTCTCTAGCATTTGTCATTTCTGATAGGTATGAGGTGATACCTTAAAAGTTTTTTAAATTTGCAATTCTCTAATCAATAGTGACAAACTCAGAAGTCAATAATATGAAAACAGCTTCCAAAAAAGTCTCAAAGAAAAATATTAGTCAGACCCAAACCCAACAAGAATTCCTAGAAGAGTTAAAGAAAGAGATAAGAATCGTTCAGGAAAAGCTGGGAAAAGAAATGAGTGATAAAAAAAAATAATGAAAAGGAAATTAACAGCTTGATAAAAGATGCAAAAAAAAAAATGATGAATATAATACCTTCAACAGAATTGACCAAATAGTAAAAGAGGCACAAAAATCTACTGATGAGAAGAACTCCTTAAAAAAGCAGAATTGGCCAAAGATAAAAAGGTAAAAAAAAAAAAATCTCACTAAAAATAATTTCTTAAAAATTAGAACCAGGCAGGTGGAAGCTAATGATTCCATGAGACATCAAGAAACACTAAAATAAAGTCAAAAGAAAGAAAAAATAGAAGAAAATATGAAAAATCTTATCAGAAAAACAACTGACCTGGAAAATAGAATGAGGAGAGATAATTTAAGAATTATTAAACTACCTAGACCTTATATTCCAAGAAATTATTCAGGAAAACTGCTCTGATATCTTAGATACAAAGGATAAAATAGAAACTAAAAGAATCTACCAATCACCTCCTGAAAGACCACCATCCCACAATGAAAACTCCCAGGAATATTACGGCCAGAAAGAAACTATTCAAATATTGTGAAGCCAAAGTCACTTAGAATCACACAAGATTTAGAGGCTTCCACATTAAAGTTGTAGAGGGCTTGAAATAGAATATTCTGGAAGGTATTTTACAATTGAGGGGGAAATGGGTGGGTGGGTGGTGGGCAATGCTTGAACTTACTCATCAGAATTCGTTCAAAGAGAAGAATACACACACACAGAGTTGTGTATGGAAACATAACTTCCCAATAGGGAAATAGAGGGGAAGTGGATAAGAGAAAAGATGTGTGCATGGAGGGGTGCGGGAAGTGAATGATAAAAAAGAGGGCAGAGAAAAAAATGGGATGGATGGAAATGTACAGTAATCACAACTGAATGTGAATGGGATGAGCTCTCATAAAATGACAGCAGATAGCAAAATGAATTAGAAACTAGAATCCAACATCTTGTTTATGAGAGACACACTTGAAAGAGAAAGATACAGAATTAAAATAAAAGGTGAGAGCAGACTCTAATATACATTAGTTGGAAGTGAAAAAGGCAAGGGTAGCAATCATGATCTCAGACAACGCAAAAGCAAAAATACACCCAATTAAAAGAGATTATCAGGGAAACTACATTATGCTAAAAGGTTACCAGAGACAATGAAGTAATATCAAAATGTTTACATCAAGATTGTCTGATAAAGGCCCATTTCTCAGATATATACTGAGTTAAACTTATAAAAATAAGAGCCATTTTCCAACTGATAAGTGGACAAAAGACATAAGCAGGCAGTTTTTTTCAGAAGAACACATGAAAGCTATCTACTATTGTTATTTTCGTTCAGATATTTGTCATGCCTGACTCTTCATGATCCCATTTGGGGTTTTCTTGGCAAAGATAGTGGAAGGGTTCGCCATTTCCTTTTCCAGCTCATTTTACGGATGAACTGAGGCAGACAGGGTTAAATGACTTGCCCAGAGTCACAGAGTTAGTAAGTGTCTGAGGCCACCTTTGAATTCAGGGAGATGAATCTTTCTGACTCAAGGCCAGATCCTCTAGCCACTGCTCCTTAGAACTACCTTAAAGCGACCTAGTGTCATATTAAAAAAAAAAAAAAGCTCAAACTCATTATTTATTAGAGAAATTCAAAATAAAACAACCCTACACCTATCAAAAATAAGACATGTTGGAGGGGGGAAGGGAAAAATAGGTATACTAATGAACTGTGGTGGAGTAATGAACTGTTTCAACTGTTCTGGAGAGCAATCTGGAACTGTGCCCAAAGGCCTATAAAACTATGCATATCATCTAACCCAGCAATACCACTACTAGATCTGTATCCCAAAAAGATCAAAGAAAAGGTCAGAGGACCTAAATGTACAAGAATATTTGCAGTAGCTTTTTTTTTTTCATGGTGGCAAAGAATTCGAAATCTAGGGGATGCTCATCAATTGGGAAATGGCTGAGTAAGTTGTGGCATATGATTGTGATGGTGTACTAATGTGCTATAAGAAATGATAAGGGGGTGTGGTTTCAGAAAACCATGGCAAGAACTGTATGAACTGATGCTAACTGAAGTGAGAAGAACCAGGAAACCACTGTACACAATAACAGCAATGTTGTAATGATGATTAATAATATAATCCAAGACAATTCAAAAGGACTCAAAAATGCTATCTCCAGAGAGAGAGAGTGATGAACTTGGGTGCAAACAGAAGTAAATTTTCTTCCTTTTCCTCACTTTTTCAAAAATATGGCTAGTATTGAAATACGTTTTGTAAGAATTCACATGTATAACTGATATCACTACTTGCCTTCTCAGTGGGTGAGAAGGTGGTGGGAGGGAAGGAGAGAATTTAGAACTCAAAATTTAAAAAGAATGCTAAAAATAAATAATTGAAATGTTTAAAAAAATTTAAGTACACAAACTCACACAGTCTACACCCTTTTGAGGGTCCAGAAAATCTTCAAAAGAAGGTAAACAGAGAATACCACCACGAAGAAACTATGTTTCATTCTAAGAAGCAATTTTTTTCACTAGTTCTGAAAATCAGTGTTACATCAATTTGACATTGCTTGGTAGACAGCATTTCCTCTATGCTTTTGGACAGCATCTGGGTATACTGCAGGCATGTTGTGGTATCTTTTTTCTTCCTTTAAAGTTTCTAATTAAGTGGAAATGCTATGCTATACATCAAACCTTGTGGTCAGAATAAGGATCTTGGCAAAAGTCCATAGGGATCCCCTAATGGTTTTTTTTTAAAGTTATGATCATGAGGTCACCAAAATAATGATTACATTTCTTACCATTGATGTTACTACCAAGGCTGGAGAAAATCCCATTGTTAGATAGAAAAAGAGCTCGACCACTTTATACCTAGAGGAATAAAACAGAGTTATACCAAGTGTGTGTATTTCCATCACACTAAACATGCTTTTTTCCTCTTCTCCTTGGAAATGGTATGTAAATTTTTAGCTATTCAAATGAAAAGCATTATCCTGGAAGGAGTCCATGAGACCCCAAACTAAAGTAATTTCAGCTGAATAACAACGGCAAAGAATTTTAAAAGGCGTCTTACTCAAATCCTTACCTGGCAAACTTCTTTAGCAAATATCAATTACTGTTAACTGAAATCCATTCCCCTACTTCCATTCCAACCCCGTTTCATGTTTATTTTTCTGTGCCAACACGGAGCCTTTCGTTAAAGGACAAAAAATATATGCTTGGAAGGACTAGAAAGGGAATTCTAGTTTGAGGTTCTAGGCATAAGAGCAGTTCTATGGAGGTGAGGAGCAAAGAATAAGAACTTCTTGGTCTGCAAAACGTTCCAATGAAACAGAGACTCATCAAGAGGCTATGGAAGGTCTAATGTCTCAAAGAAAGACTCTTCGTGTCTACTAGATTTCCTTATACTTCTATGTGTAAGTAGGGCAAGTTTTTCTATCCTCATTTTACCAATGGAGAAACTTAGAAGTTAAGTGACTTGCCCAGAATCACAAAGACAGTAACTGGTGGAGCTAGGAATCAAACTTAGGCCTGTTGCACAAGTCCAATGCCAGAATGGCTAAGAGCTGCCCAGTCACAGTATTCTTGCTATTCTATAATGGTACATCATTCCTGCAGTAATTAGATTATGGTAGGGGCTCTTAACCTAGGTTCTCTGAACTGGGTTAAAAATATATATATATATATATATGTGTGTATATATATCACACACACACACACACATATACACATTTATGTAAATGTGTATGTGTCTGTATGTGTTTGGAGAAGTCCATAGGCTTCCTCAGACTTTGGAGGGGGGGGTGTGGGAGAGGGATTCATGACATGCAAAAGGTTAATAATCCCAGGGTTATACACTGTGAGGAGAAGTATGTAAATGGAAACTAATGATACAATTTCTGATGTCAGAAATGATAACTTTCATTTTAATTTTTGAAAAGGGAAGCACACTTAAAGATAAATGTGAATTATGTTTGGTTCTGAGAGATGCGACATTGACTCTAACAAAGATAGTATTTGGTTCTAACTAATGAGGAAGGTCCCAAGTATGCTAATAATATTTCAAAATAATAATGGAGGCAACATGGTTTAACACAAAAGGCAATAGAGTAGGAGACCAGAGTCTCAGGCCATCCATGTTATATGGTCATGGGTTAAGTCTTAACTTTGGGAGGCTGTTTGCCAATAGATGTAAAATGATCAAGTTGGACTAGATAGTCTCTGAGGGTTGGGTTTTTTTTTTTGGGGGGGGGGTACAATTTAAGTTTCATTAGGAGATGAACATCCTCAAAATCTTACCATGTCCTGTAGACTCATGTACTATAGTCAACGCTGTCTTACAAATCAACCTTCTCTCCCCCTAGCATGAAACAACTTTCACTCTGGTCAGGCTCATCTCTTTACTGTATCAGCTCCCCCTGCCCATCCCCTATTATCATGTTCCTACATGGCTATACTGTTTTCTCATCTGAAATGTTCTTCCTTCTCTATGCCATCCATTGTCATTCTTTGTTTAATAAGTAATCCTTTTTAAAAGATAGTTTTTATTGTTGCCTTTTGTTTTTGTAGAAGTCATTTCCTGAGATTCTTTACTTCTTCCACTAAGTCCTCCCTTCCTTATGCCAAAGAAAAATAATTATAATTGACATACAACCATGTCTGTCAGTGTATTCAACATTTCTAAAGTCCTTTCAAGCTCCAAGCACCTACCTTTCAATTATGTTTTCTTCCATTTCTTCATAAACTCAATATATTGATATACCCTACTCTGCATACAAACAAATATTTCCATCCCAGGGCATCATGTATCTTAATTTATTTGAATGTGTATAATAGCTCAACACACCTATTGTTCTTGAGACAATAATTTTTCTGTGAAACTTTTACACCAAATGGATCTAAGCATCTATTGAAAAAAAAAGTTTACATCCTATTTATGTATTTCTACTATTTTGAAATCGTAAAAGAGGAATAGTAAAGTTGTAAACTTAAGCAATCTTAATGTTGAATCTTAAAGTTAAATGCAAATGATCAATTTCTTACTTTTCATGGTAGAGAAATACATAAATGGTTCCTCCAGCTGCCATGAGCCAGATAAACCAACGCATATGAGATGCCAGGGGTCCAAGTTCACGGAGATTTAACCTAAAAATGTAGAAATGACAAGAGCAGAAGTGATAAATGAATGGGATTAGTATGTTTTCCTCCCCCTAACCATGAGAGCAGAAAATTAGCTATAAAAGAGGTAATTGAAGAAGAAAAAAAGCTGAATGAAAAAAATGCATTCAACATAAATAGGCGATTTGGAGTTTCACTGGTCCTAAATATGAATTAAAATTGGGCTAGCCTGAAGATAGCCATTTGGAGGTATGTCCCTCCAGTTCTATATAAGTGGGATGCTGCTACGGCTTCTTTCTTTCTTGACAATTATAATTGTGAGCAGATGAACATATTGCATTTGGAACTCAGAGAGCCTTTGATAAAAGCCTGTATGTAGATCGCAGAGCTATAGCTGCTATTCTTTCAGTACAAGTACCAATTGCTTCATATGCTGGAATGAGAGGGACTGCTTGAACAAGGCATTTGATAGTTTTTCCAATGAGTCTTCGTTAAAAGAGTGCTGAACTCAGGCTGATTCTCTAAGCCTCTGGCTTTTGTTCCCCAATGCGAACTGGGCCCACACAATTTTGGATCATGTTATGAAATCAGCACGTTTGTTTTTATAGCACCATGTTAGTAGGCCTCTAAGAACCAAGTGTGTTGCTATAGTCAGACCCAGAAGCCAACTACCTCTAGTGGTCTACTGCAGCTGCTGGCATAAGAGAGATTTTTGAAAGAGATTAAAAATTTCCTTTGTGGGAAGAACATTTTTTTAATCTGGAAAGGCTTTTTTCAAAGCAGCAAAGGCATTATTAGATCTGCACAAAAAAGGATATAAGGATCAGATAAGTAGAATACAATTTTTAAAGGTATTTAGTATAGGGAAAATGTACTGCAAGTGAGGAACAAGGAAGTAAGAACCAAAAGAAAGGCCTCTATTCTTAATAGGAAATAGAAAAAGAGTATGCTCACTTGAGTAGATTTAAGTAAGCGTACTCTAAGTGGCAAAGTCACATATAAGAACTACTTTTCAAACAAACAAACAAACAAAGAACAGCATTTACTAAAGCTATGATAAACATCCTGGCAAAAACAACCAAGACAACAAAACCCAGCCAAAAAACGGACACAAAAAGAAACCAGAAAGTACTGTCTTAAAAATAGAAAGTTAGTTTCTTACCACGGTGCATAGGAGGCTGCAATGAAGAAATAGATCACCATCCTGTCGCACATATGAAAACAATGCTCCATTGTCCTAGAGGATGAGATAAAAATATTGAGGTATAGCTTTTTTCTCAGAAGCAAAGCACAGTAAAGACTACTCCTATCATGTTGCAATTTCCACAGCATTTTTTTCTAAAATTTTCCCATGACAGTCACAAGTCTTTAAAAACAAAATAATAGACAATGGAAATGAAACTTCTCTTAGGAATATTTTGTTCTTAAAAACAGAAGGCATTTAGAGACTCTCAATGAGATGAACAAATGAACAAGTGTCTGAGCACTTTCCCTCATCCAGTGGTCTAGAAAAATAAGTTGCCCCTTCTGAAGGGCTATTTTTCAAGACCCATTTTATTTCCTTTAATTAAAAACAGCTTACTTTGAAGGCAGAGTTATCACCCTCAGTGTCTAACCTACAATATGTTCACTAGATACTTGTTTAATTTCTAGAAACTATTTTATTCAGGATCTCTTTGGCATATAAATTTCTATGTATGTCCTATTAAAAAAAATCTTCCAAAGAGCTGTGATTTTCTCAGAGCCTTCACTGACAGTTTTCAACCCTTTCATGTTTTAGTATGCCATTTCATCAGTTGATATAGTCAAGTACTCATCTAGATCTAGGTCCAAGGTAAGACAGTTCTTCGAATGGAGATTGGCTAGGCTGGCCCTTGGATGACAGGCCCCTCTAGTTTAGTCATGCCTGCCATCTTGTGTGTTCTGCTGGCATAGCTTTGGAGAACCCAGGATCCCTCCGCACTCTAGGATAGTATTTGGGCAGGATTGCAGTAGAGCACAAACATCACATTTTAAATGATATTTAAAAATCAATTTAACTATAAGAGTGAAAAGAAGGCTTGTGATAAGAAATGGTTGAATATCTGATAATTTCTCCTCAAGTGGGAAAATGACTGTTAGGGTTCTTGCATCAGTTGAGCTTATTAGAAATGCCAGATACCACTGCCCATTTCAAAGTTAAGTGCCTGGGCTCTTCTCCAAGACTTTTTCAGTACTTTAAAAGCAATAGTGAAGGGTTGGTGGAAAACTGGCATTTGGTCTTTCCCTTCTGCTGTCATATGCTCTATTCATCAAAACAGACTCAATGGGGGAGGTGGGGTTTCCAGACCTAGAGCTAGATGGGACCACTAAGAGCAATGAATTGACTCATCTCATAATCTTCGAGCTCACTGAAGGGATTTGAGGATTCGAGGAAAGGATGGATGTGTAAGACCCAAAGATTTTTAAGTCTATACCATATACTACATAGTAGCCTTAGTGCACAGGATACTTTATGGTCAAGGTTTCCTATGACATCTGGCTGTATATTGGTATTTGAATAAACTTCCAGGAAACAGTAAAATTCAGGAATTTTATTACATGGCTTATGGTGCTCTTTACTTTGCATTCTCTCCATTTCTCTAGCTCATAGAAAAGTGGCTCCAAGTGTTGTGAAGCAAGCATCTATAAATCTTTATTGATTCAGGAATCAGAACGTCAAAGTTAGCCTACTGAAGTAACCACAAGCATTTGCTTGTGCCAAGATAATAAATTATTATGCTCATTGACTAGCCTCTAGGGCTTTGGAGCAGTATGACCCAAAAAGCCACGGGAGATTTTTTTCTTTACATCTTGTTGATGGCTTTTGTCTTTCCACCATAATCATTTCAGTGTCTCCCTAATTCTGTTTCTAACAAACTCTCCCCTTGCCCTCCAAAAACTATTAAGCAAAAGCATACAATACAGTGACTATACCTGACAGTGTATATAATATTCTATTTCAGTAGTGTCCTGTTTCTGCTGAGAAGAGACTATATTTCACCCTTTATTGTCCAGGACTTCCATTTCCTTTTAGGGCTCTTTTTAATTTGTTATTGTAGTTTGTTGTGTGCATTGTTCCACTGGTTTTTGGCTCATTTTGTTCTGCATCAATTCATACAAATTTTCCCATGTTTCTCTAAATCCCTCATACTTGTCATTTCTTGCTGTACAATAATATTACGTTCATAGTCTGTCATTTTTTCTAGACATTTTTTTAGTTCTTTGCTTCCTGAAAAATTGCTATGAATATTCGAGTAAATAAGGCACTTTTTATCTTTGACTTCTTGGGATATGAACTCAGTAGTAGAATTGCTGTGTCAAAGGGTATAGGCAGGTAAATAACTTTTCTTGGATAATTCCAAGCTGATATACAGAACAATTAGACTATTTCACAGCTCCATTAACAATGATGTATTAGGGTGCCTGTCCTACTGCCCCTCCAATATCAGCTGTTCCTATTCTTAGTTATTTTTGCCTATTTTCATGGCATGTGCTATAACCTCAATAGTAGTTTATTTTTCATTTCTCTTATTATTAATGATTTAGAACACATTTTTACATAATTATTTATAGTTTGCAATTCTTTGGAAAACTCTTTGTTCTTATCCTTTGACCACATATCTACTGAGAAATGGCTTACCAATGGAATATTACTTATAGTTATTGCGAGTGCTTTGTTTCAATATAGGAAAAATGCCATAAATCAATCAACAAACAATTATTAGGTGTTTATCGAGTGCCAGGCACTCTACCATGCAATAGGAAAAGTAGTGAACTGAGATAGATAGGAATGGTGGTCACAAAGAGCTTTACTGACAGGGTAGTCTTTGAGAAGGGGAGGTAGGCCTGTAGAAAGGAAGAAAGCCCCGGGCTTAGAGTCTGAGGCTTGGGGTTTAAAATCTGAGGCCTGGGGTTTAAATCCCTACTGCATGTAGCTGGTGACTGGGAGACAAGTCACTTAACCTCCTCTGGCCTTAGTTTTCCCAAACAAGGGGATGAACCAGTTGATCTCTGTGGTGCTTGCTCTCAGATGAAGAATAGATGACAAACTGAAAGCTCTTCATTTTGGAATCTATGAATTGCCAAAGCTACTTCGCCTATTGTTAAAACACTTGAAGCCCATTTCTAAAAGGCAATTCAAGCATTGGTTGTAGGCCCTTCCCTTGAAGATTTCAAATTCATGATTTTTCCTCTTTAAAGCATATGGGTTCATAATGGGTGGTAGAATTCATAACTAAAAATATCTAACCTGGATGCAATTAAGCTTTGCTTTTAATTGATGCATCTTGCAACAGTTGGTTGTTTTGGGCTATTCAGACAAGTTCTACAAATCAACAGGTAAGAAAAATAACTATTGAGAGCATCTGAAGATTTGCAAAGCACCTGGACCATGCCCAATAAATGATTGTTGATTGATTAGCTTATTAGAGCCCAAAAACCCTACAAAGTAGGAACCACAGGTATTATTATCCCCATTATACAGATAAGGAAAGTGAGGCTCAGAAAAGTTAAGTGACTTGTCTGGGGTCACACAGCTGAAGAGTACCCAAGGCTGGATTTGACCCAGGTCTTCCTGATTACAAGTCCAGCATTCTTTCTGCCAGGCCATACTGTTTCTGATCTTGGCTAGTCATCTTGCTTAAGAGACTTCCTTTTTAACAGGGGTTTGGCTCTTTCAGGCTAAGAGATCGTTTAATAATTATTTTTGTTCTTCTACAAAAATGGCATGATCTTATTTTTGTCAGTAGATTTAGGGCCATGATATTGTATAAAATGTAGACTTGTATAGCTAGGACTACATTCAAAGTAAGATTCAAGAAATTCAGATAATCCTTAGTTTCCTTGGAGAGGGGTTAAATTTTGAAGCAAATACACTGGTCTTAAATCAGAATGTTGAGAGAATGACTTTGAAACAAGCAGTTCCCAGGATTTCTATGATTATGTCCTGTATAGTCAATATAATTTTACTTGTGGTTACCACGTGCAACAATTCCTGGCAGTTATTTCCTAAGGTCACATTCATCAACCTATATTCTTTGTGTCATTGTTAAGGGTTCTGTGAGAAAACTTTAGTGAGCACTGAGCAAAGAGCTGGGTGAGATAGAGAAGACATTGTCTCTGACGTTATGTAGCTTATAGCTAAGTGTGTGTGTATGTGTGTGGGGGGGGTCAGGGATGTGAAATATGTACAAATAACTACAGAGTACACAATGAATATGAAAAACTTTAAGCAAAAGACTGTTTGAGATCTGGGAAGAGAATGATTTCTAACTACTGAAAGCACGAAGGAAGAAAGAATTCATGGTGAAGGTGGCATTGGAGCTGCGTTTTAGGAATCAATAGGTGTATTGGCTCTTGAGTGTAGGGACCAACAAGAGCAAAGCCACAGGGTTTGGCTGGTGCCTAGAATATGTCAAAGGGAGTGATATAAATGTGAAGAGGAATAATGACAGTAGGTGGGGAGAGATCTTAAAGGTCAAGAAAAAGAATCTGAAATTTACTTGATGGGCAAAGGAAGACATCATCAACAGGCTTTGAGCAGAAAAGTTAAGAGATCAGAACTACCAAGAAGGAAGTCAAGATAATGGTGTGGGTCAAAAATGCTGGATGTAAAATCTGAATAAGGACTGACTCTGATTATATTCAACTTTCAGTAAGGAAACTCCCTCTACCAATGCAGATCAGTGTCTTCTCTACAACTTATATTCTTAGAAAGTTGCCTAGAGCAGTTTGGAAAATTTGGCAATAGTAAAAAGTTTCTGAACATGCAACAACCAAAAATTAATTAAAAAGCAAATGAATAACGAATCCAAGGTGTTTCTGGTAGTGCTTGCCCATGTTGCATCAAGCAAAACTGCAGCCTCGGTTCTAAATACAATGCACATGCACTTTGCCCTGCACATGCCATCAGGTCATACAGCACCAACAAAGGCTGCAACACCCCCCCCCCCCCAAAAAAAAAAGAAAACCATACCCAAAATGCCAAAAGTGGCTTGAAAGAAGCCCTGGCCTAAAGTAGGTGTCAGATTTGCGGCCACTTGCAAAAGGACAGCCTAAACAAGATTAAAATGTAACTGGGAAATATTTCATAAAATAAAAATTTGATACAGCCTAGATAATTGGTGGTTTCCTGTGTCAATATATTGCTGGCCGTGATCTGTTTCTATTTTAGTTCAGCACCAGTGGCGCTGAGCCCTGAGAATTGAAGTGACTTGCTGACCCTTGAAGGGTCACTCAGCTAATAATGGTCAAGGGTAGGACTTAAAGCCACATCTTCCTGGCTTTTAGGCCAGCTCTTTATAAATGACATCACATTGCTTCTCACAAATGAGATACAAAATTATGCGTCAGAAATATTTGTGACAATTTTTTTTATTTGACAATATTTAAAATTTATTTGACATTCTTCCTCTCTCCCTTTATCATATCCTGTAGCCTTCAGAACGAGTGTTTATGAATTTTACAAGACATTTCAAGCCCAGAAATGGTGAGTGGTAGCTAGATTAGTGTGAAAAACTTTAAACCAAAGAAAATCATATCAAGAAATGAAGAATGGAATGGTATAAGAATCTGCAAAGCAGGAACTTATTTCATTTTCACCTAAATTACAATCTGCCTTGCCACAATATACACACACGTGTGTGTGTGCATGTGCACATGTTTTCAGTTCAAATGGATTCATCTAATAAAAGAACAGGCTGTTTGCTATACCTTAAATGACTCTTTTTCCATGAAACAATGTGAAACACTGTGGAAACGATGAAGAGGGCACATAGGCCCATTCCATAAATCCATGCTGTGATCTTTTCCCAACAGTCATCTGAAAGTCGATGGAGGAGGGCACTGCCCACAATAGCAGGAACAATGAGGAGCTATGGAAACAACACAGATAAATACTTAAGTATTGAATTCAGAACTTTATTCCTTTATATCACCTATGCATTCTTATCCATCTCAGAAAATTAAATTTTCAGAACAAAATACTTCTTGCTTTTGGGTAATTATAATAAAGACTGGATAGAGTTGAAGATTCTTAGACCTGCTATTGTCAAAATGTTCAATGGCTAGCAATCATATCATCTACCCTAATTTATGAAATCTAATCTAATCACCTCCCCTAATCTATGAAATTAAATGCTTCATCCTACTTGCTAGACTCAATTTAAAATTCTTGCTTAAAATATACCAAATGGGCTTTCTGTAGTACTATGTAAGCCTTTTTGTCAAGCTCTGGGCATTTGCAGATTATAAGTCTTTTTTAAGGCCTTCTCTTAACATGAAAAAGCTCTCCCCTAAAGCTCATTTATACCACATCACTGTAAGACAAACCAGAATCTCAGAGGCAGAAGGAATTCTCCTGGTTCATTGTCTATACTCTCTGCCTGACCCAGATTTTTAAAAATATCTATAACATAAGGGTCTTTTATTCCCTACTCCCCAAGAGAAATAAGCAACTTAATATCTGAACTAGAAAAATCTAATCCTGGATATAAATTGTGAAGATTTCCACTGCTTCTCTAACACAGCTTTCCTTACTGCAACATCTAAACTTGATGTACCTCAAAGAACATGAAGTCATACCCCTCCTATGTGTGCTAGAGGATTTCCCGTTTAATGGAACAATTTCCCTTTCAACTCTTCGGTGTGGGGGTGAATTTGCTATTTATATATTGTGAGTCTGTTCCTTTCCTTATGAAACTCACAGAAGTGACAAGACAAGAAGGAATGGAGAGCTGAAAAACAAACTTTTAACAATTGTTTCAGCCTCATCTTAAATGTAACCTGTATAGTATTTGTATTATCTAATGGTCTGTATATACATACTGGCTTTTTGTACAAGACTAAAGCACAGGCAATTCTACTGGTACTATTAAGGCTATCTTTTAAAAAACTCAGTACCATGCTTAATTCAAAATATAAAGGTATCTAAAGATCAACTTTTTATTGCTTGGTATTGTATAAATAAGCTAAGTAAGTGTGTGTGTGTGTTTCATCAATATGTTCTATTTGGAAAGGCTACTGTCTATCTATGAGTTCCGAGGGGAAAAAAAAAACCACAAACACCTTATCCTAAACAAGGTTATAAGTTAAGCTTTCATTTTTAGTCTTGGTAGCTCAATTACATCCCAAACTAGACTTTTTTTTAGTGGTTTATCAGCAAACAACTGTCCTCTAAATCAATTATATTTTCAGGACGATTAGTTTCATTTTACATCCGTGGGGGAGGGGAGGGCGGGCACAGTGGTTCAGGAGCCTGCCTAGGAGTCCCTATCAGCTTTTTACTCATACTTGCTATCTGTTCCTGGGCAAGTCCCTTAAACACTCAATGCCTCAGGCAACTTTCCAAACCTAGAAATTGTAGAGCAGCTGCTAGATCTACATGAGTAGAGAAGTTTCCTCACCTCAAGGCTCCTGACCTGGATAGAATACTAGGTCCAGACACCGCCTCCTCACTCCCTACAAAATAGCAATTTGCACCCCTATAAAACACGGGTTGGACTATAATCTCTAAAGTCTTCTCTGGCTCTAAACTGTACAATCTTTAGTGCAACAGGGAACAACTTAAGCCACGTGGCATTTGAAAGGAAGTTTGAAACCAAAGGCAGGGCAATACTTTTCCCATTACTGAAGATGTGCCACTGTCTTAAAACTGGGACTCAGTCCAAAACCAAAGTACACTGGAGCGTCATGATCCATGGCATCCATGCTATGGGACCAACTATCAGGAGGAATCATCTTGTAAAGGGGTCTTTTGGAATTTCAGCATTTTATCTCCTTGATGGGAAAAAATATAGATTACCTAGAACTCTGTATTCTATTGTACATGGTGTTAAAATCCAGTTCCTAATAATAACATATGTACTTAACTGATATTTTATATCCTACCATAAAGGGCATCCAAGTATACCCCCAGTAGAACTTGTTTTAGACTACTTAGGCAACAATACCTTAATCTCGGTATTAACACACATAGAAAAGAAGCTTTATGAAGTTTGCTTTATCCTAAGCAATGAATAAATGACTTAAAAACTAAACTAAACCATTAGTGAATAAGAATACTTGATGATCAAGTAATCCAATCATAAAAGCTGGTTTGCGCAGGGATTATTAAACTTTATGGTTCTTAAGAGGAAGACAGGTGATTACATACTGGGGAAGGAATGAGGGTTAAGGGAATGAGAAGATACAACTATTCAAAGTGAATTTCACAGAATCAATGAATGTGTTGTTGGAATGGTGCTCAGTAGTCATCTAGCTCAACCCATACCGAAATAGGAATCCCAACCAGGACACACAAGACAAATAGACATCCAGCCTATGCTCAAAGACCTTCCACGAGAAGGAATTTACTACTACCCAAGATAGCCTGTTCCACTTTTGGACAACTCCAATTTGGGAGGAGATTTTCCTAACGTTCAACTTTGAACATCTCTCTTCGGAACTTCAGCCCAGGACTAAACCAGTGGTCTGCTCTTTCTGGCCAAAGAACAAGACTAATTCCCCCTTCACCTGACAACCCCTCCCTAACCCTATTCAATCTTTTCTTCTTCAGGTCAAACATTTCCTAGTTCCTTCAATTGCTTCTTGTATGATGTGGAAACCATTCTGTGTAAAGATCCCTGTGCTTTGGTATCCATTCAGCTCAATGACATGGCAGAGTAATAGCTTCTACTGGCTAAAATGATTTAATACTTTTTTCCATCCTCTAGTCTAAGAGGATATACATTATTGCTTTTATAAACTAGTCCCTACTGCCTCCCCTCAAGTGCCTAGTATTTGCTTATGTTGTTTCACTTATGCTTTTTTCACCCAAAAACATTTTTATAAGCCCCCATGCCAATTCAGCGCAGTAAATAAATTATTTACTAAATGATCTTGGACCTAAAAAGTTTGGATTACACTACAGTCTGAAGGTGGGCACTAAATTTTAAGGGGTCCTTGGGGAAAAGATAGTCTTTTGCTATTTTAGGCCAAAAAAAGAATTAAGGCACATTTGAAAAAGGTGACATATTTTCTCTTAGAGTTAGTATTCTTCTTAAAATAATTATCTTTATTTATCTCTAGTATGCGTGATTATTCATTTTATAAAAACCTCATCAGAGGATACAAGATAGGCCAGGATACAGTCCACTTAATTGAGAGAAGACTGTAGTTTCCACGGTGACTCAACACAGATACCCTGGCAGGGTATGCAAGCATCATTTTGCCAGTCTTCCTTGGCTCACAGATTGCAAATTGCACTAATTATGTATTACAGATAATACTAAGAACCCCACTGTGGATCACTGGGAAGAATTTAGAGGCTGGTTGACCAGCATACTCACTGCATGTGTATAACAGTTAGCTGCATGTTCATAGCAAGTAGGTTTATAGCGGCTGTTGGCTGGGGCCCGATGGTTCATGAACCTGGTAAAAAACAAACAGACATCAGGTTAGGAAAGCAATGGTGAAGAGCATATAGGCATGCCTTGTATGTGGCAGATAAGGAAGTGATGATTAGAAATACCTACTTACAAAATCAAAATGTCGGAAGTTATGGTGGACAACTAGGTGGTACTGGACTTGAAGTCTGGAGGATCTGAGTTCAAATCCTGCCTGAAATGCTTTACTTATTGGTTTGATGCGGGTAAGAAACCTTACCCTCTCTCAGCCTTAGTTTCCTCACCTGTAAAAGGAGGAAAATACTAGCATTTCTCTCACAGGCTTGTTCTCAGTATCAAACTGAGATAATGTATGAAGTGCTTCGTAAACCTTAGCTAAATAAATGTTACCTATTTTATTTAATAAATGCTGGAGGGAAAAAAAAAAAACAAAACAAGTTACCGCAAAGACATATACTAAACTGATCACAAAACATTGGTAACATATTGTTTGTTTAGCTAATTGTTCCTTTGGGTCATTTAAAAGGAAAAAACCAAGATTTCCCCAACCAACAATGTGTTTTTCTAAACTTATATAAATGTAAACACAGGGTACTTTTCTGGTCATGAAAACACAAAAGAAAATAATGCATTTGAATGGTTTCTATTATATTGCTCAGAATATTCAGGTTAGACACCCTTCCATATAAACAGTGTGTTCTGCACACTATCCAGGTCCCAGAGCCTTAAGCCCACATGATTATCAGGGCTCTTCAACTTGTTCCTCTATATTATGTTACAAAGAACATGTTCCCACACTGGGCAGCGTAAATAAATGATACTTTGCTAGCTCAAGCCTAACATAAGTAGGTAGACTGTCCCCTGCTCTCTACACGAATAAGTGGGCTCCAAATCTCACCAGGAGTACCCATTACTTTTCTTTTATTCCATTATGAGAAAGTTGAGTTTTCTTTTGGACAAGTTTAGTTGACAATTTGAGAAGCTGACTTTGGACAATCAGCATAGAGCTCTTTTCTCTTTGGAAAGCTGCTTTCTCAACAGATGAACAAGACTCTTCCATATCTTAAGGGAATCCTGGAGGAAATCTGAAGAAGCTTACTGTCTCATATGGCAGACAGCACCAGGCCAAACTAGCATTTGGATCTCAAGTATTAAAAAAAAAAACCCCACCTATTTTTAGGCACAGAGGCAACCAAACACACCCACTTTGGAATCGAGTAATACATGGTCTTAAGAAAAATGCATGAAAGTAAGGCCTCCAGTAAAAAATTTCTATATAGATTGCTCACCTGCACAATGATCATAGTTTGATTGTAACCTAGAGTGACTGAGGTGCTAGTCATTTCATAGTCAGTCAACAAATCTTCGTCGAACTGCATTTACTACTTTGTTTGGAAACTGTTAGAGAACCACATAGTGAAGCACTGCAAAATTCTTTTAAACTGTTCTCTCATGTACTTGTGTAGACTTCAAGAGATATTTCTGGTCTCCTGATAATCCCTCAAATAATTTTGCTAATTTCCTTCAGGACCAGAGTGTTGCCATATAGGTCTTATTAGGAGAAAAGAAAATAATTACACTCTAGGGAAAAGTGCTTTAAAAGAGTCCAAAGATCTAACACATCATTAAGTTCAGACATAGCAACATATCTGTAAGTAGCACACCCTATGAGGAACAATTTTATAGGGTAAATGGCAATGCCTCAGGATAGTTGAGGTTATAATACATTGGCAACTCTCAACCTAGGGTGGAGTAAGTGGGGTTAAAACCACCCACCTTCAAGACGAACGCTAAAATAGCAGTTTATATTATTGTTGGCCCACAATTAGAAATTGAGACTCTTATGTAGAAACAGATAACAAATTGCCTTAAAATTCTTCTAAACACGAGACATTATGAATTTACACAGAATGACTTATTTTATTATCATGTTGAACAATGTATGTTAAAAATAACATTAAGTTTAAGGAAAAAAATATTATGCCTGTTCTCCCCCACTCCCAATGCCTTAACTTTATCTAACGGACAACAAAGATGTGACATATGATTATCAGCTACTCTCCTTTTTAGAGCAGGGGTTTTTAATCTGGAGTCCATGAACTTTTTTTTTTTAAAGGAATTGATAACTGTGTTTCAATATAATTGGTTTTGTTTGTAACCCTACATATTTTGCCTTATTCATTTCTACACATTATTCAGTGAAGGGGTCCATCTCCATTGGTTTCATCAGACTGCCAAAGGAGTTGATGATACAAAAATGATAAAGAATCCCTAGACTAGAGTATTTCTTTTTGTCTCCTTCAAAAAGTACTTTCTAGGGATACGATGGAACCTTCAGCATTTCTGTTCCAGAGGAAAGGTTTTTGAAACAATTGTGTTGTAATTTCCCAACTTCCTGACAGAAGCCAAACCTCCACACACTCCATTCTGGGACCAAAAACAATTTCATCTAACTAGAAAAAAAAATAGAATTGAATTTGAATACAGAAAAACCAGTTCTCACACAAAAATAAAGATCAAGAAAGGATCTCAAGTGTTATGGTAAAAAACACACCCCACTTCTAACATGGATATTGATATACTCTACAGGTTACCTGATATTCTAGCATCAGCCGGAAAAGTATCACCTTCCTGAAGGAGAAAAACCAAACTAAACCTGGGTAAATGATGGCCATTTACAGAGTTTAGCCAAGACAAAAATGATTAAGTAGGGAAAATAGCAATCCTTCACTCAACTCCTCCTTTCACATTAAAGAACTTCTCCTTCATCCTTTGGTGCCACTTTCTCTTTTCTGTCCCATCTGCCCAAACCAAAGCCCTCCTGCGGCTTCCCCCAAACCTTTTGCTCCATCCAGGCTGCTCCATATTTATCCCTCCTCTCTATTAAAATGTACCTGCTCTGCAATTCATTTTGCTTGATTACAGGTATCTGTTATGAGGGCTTTGTTGTTGTTGTTGTTTTTTAAATAGGGAGGTGAAAAAATAGGTTTTTGCTTACTGAAAAAAATAAAGTTAAGAAAATAACCTCGCTCTATCCTTTTCCTACTCTGCTCTCACCTAGCTTTGGAAAGTTGCTACAAAAACTAATTCACAATGAAATGTGAATAGCTGATATATCATCTATTAGCCCTACCAGGACCAACAACTACAATTTAAACAAGGGATTCCTGAAGATTACAACGCCTGAATCCAAAGAACACATCTCCAATAACGGAAAAGAAGCACCATAGCAGACTGAGGGAAAGGAGTTGAAAGGGGGGTGGAGGGACTGACCCATTGCTTTCTACATTATATTACATAGGCAACTGCCTAGACAGATGTAATATCATCCCTACTCCACAGTTAGATATCTGATACCCCATGTTTTGAAATAAGTACAAAAATTAGAGAGGAATCCTGTCCATAGCTTTCAGTGCCTCTTTCCTTACTGGGGCTAAAAAAAGGGTGCTGGGGGAGAAAATGATCAAGATTGAAGACCAGCAGATTAATTCTGGTTCTTGGGCTCCTTCTTCCTAAAGTGGGGTATTTTTTGAAAGCAGCTTTGCAAATCACAAAGGATCTCAGAGGACTAGTAGGAAGAATGCCCTTCTTTTTGTAACATTAATACTATTCCTATCTGAACAATTAAGTGATATTCTGTAACAGTTATGTTTCTTTAAGTTTAGCAAACTGCATCTCAATTTAACAAAAGGAAACATACTACCTCATTTAGAATTAAAATATTTTTGATCCACAACAAGTGTCCTTTAACATGGACCAAGGCCCTGAGCATAATAAACTAGCCTTCAATCCAATCATCTGTTATGAATATCAGCCTACCATGAATACTTCCATACTTCTACATATTAGTTGTCCTTTATGTTATGGGACATAATTGAGGGAACGTTTCTTCAAAAACAACTTCTATCATCACTAGAGATTTAGACTAATAAGTGGTTCATTAGGATGATGGCCTAATGGCTCATACAATTTGACCCTCCCCTTCCCCTAACGATTCTACCAAGTGCTATGATGTAAAAAATGGAGTTAATGAGGAAGGTGGAATTCTTGAGGAGTGCTCCAAAAAGACTTCTTCTTATGTATTGTTTTTAAACTGTTACCAGTCGCATAACATATCTATTGCTGAGAAATGGATCATGCATCTTTTGGGTGGGTGTAGCAGGGTACAAATCAATCCCAAAATCTCAAGGGAGAGGCAGAGAAAAAACAGGAGAAAATGAACATTTGAGGGGATTAGGGCTATATGATCCTGGAAGAAATGCTGCAAGTGTTAGAAGAGGAGTTAGGAAAAGGAGTGGCTGGTAATTTTCAGTGTGGTGAGCAGATAGAAATGTGGCCATTCTGCGGCCCAAATAGAATGTTTACACCTTTATGATTTTAGCACACTAAGTATAATGCCTTCTGCAAATTCTGTAGTAGACTGAATTTTCCTCATAGCCCCACTCTGTAGAAGCTGAACAATTCTGGAAGCTGACCCAAAGTCACAATAACAACAAAATTTCCATCATGGACAACCTGGTAGAATGCTTAGTGTTCTTTTGTTGTGTGCACAGCTAAAATATTATGGTTTAATGTAATGTTTCCTAAACTAATTTGGCCATGGAATGCTTTAGGACTTGAGATATATCTAAAGAACTCATAAATACTGGCCTAGTAGGTGTAGAATAAAGTAATTTTTGAGTAAAGGAGAAAATTAAATCCACTTTCTATACTCCCCCCAAAATTCTCAGGTATTTGTGATACACATAAGGAAAATCTTAGACATTTTGTCAGAAACTTTTTTTTTTTTAAACATTGCTAGCTACTGGTAGGAGTGCGGTGGGGACACATTTTGAAATAGTCTAATGAAATGTTTTCACTGAAAATGCCCCCATTTACTACATGCAGTTCTATATTTGACTCATACTTACTTTTAAAGCTATGAGAAATGCCTTCCTTGTCTTCTCCCTTCCCCCAACCTGTCCCTTTAAAAGTATGCAGCATAAACTCCTTGACATGTTAGTATGTTAACTGGGGAGACAGGACACTACTCTCTTTTGTTAAATGAAGCTTTTCAGTCTTGTATTCTCACACACATACAAGTCCATGAGAAATGAAAGCACATTTTCTATGGAATAACAGTGAATTATGAGATGTGAAGAAAGCTAGGTTACTACTAAAGATTGAATGTAAAGGCCACTGGGAGAAGATAGAAGACCACCAACAAACCTTTAGACAGTGATTTCAATAAAACTGCAGCTCCTTTCTCAAACAGGAAAACCAAAGGAGGTATATAGTAGAGAAAAGCAAAACCAAATTGAATAAACCACAGGAACAGAGCAGGCCCAATCATGCACTTAATTTTCTTCCTTTTTGTCTCCACACTGGTTTGTTTTCTCAAGTCTTTGGCCCTAACACACCATTATGACTACAACAGGGCAGAAAGCTTGGTTTTAATTTAGGGGTATTGATAGGGGCAAAATTCTTAGGCAGTTTGACCAATACTCCTTGTCACTAAGAAATTAATCAGTCTTAACCTATCATTCTCCTAGCAAATGTGACCTGTTCATTCCTGTTCATTTTAGGCTCCTATAGCATGTGGGAGTGGGGAGTGGAGGTGGGGGGTTGTGAGTCAGGAAGGAAAGGAGAAGCCCCGATCGGGTAAGGAGTTTGTGGCAGAACAAGAATAAGAAATATCAAAGAGAATCTTGTATTCAGAGATAAATGTCCCCCCTTTGCTCTGCTACAAATAAAGCCCAGTGGTCTAAACTCAAGACATCAACCAAAACTGGTCCCCACTCCAGTGAAATCCTTAAAAGGGCTTGAAATAGCAACACTCTCAAAATTCTATTTCTCTAGTCTCACACGACAAAGCCTTTTGCTGCTCGCTCACTCCAGCTAAGTGCATAAAAGGGGGAAGTCTGTGTGATCCAGTTAAAAGGCACATGGATGAAGCGTGGCAAGAGCCACCGGATAGGTGACCCTTCACCCACTTAAACTAAAAAGGAAAATCTCATCCCCCTGCACCTCCAGCTTCCTTTCGGAAACTGTGAGCAAATCCCCCATCTACTAGAGTACAGACGAAAAGAAGCTGGAGACAAAGCCAGGCTCTCTTCGTCTCAGTGGGATCCTAACCCGCTCTTCCACGAAGGACCAGCCCGGTCTTTCCTAGGAAGGACAGGGTTCATCCTTCCCATTTCCTAACCCGAGAGGGCCAGAGAGCCGATGCCTCACGCTGAAATTAACATTTGGCTTCTCAGTGCCTAAGAATAGCACAGCCGGAGGATGCTAAGCCAAGGCATGCAGTGGCAGCTAGGGCTAAGCGAAGCAGACGATGCAGCAGCCTGCCTCAGTTTACCTCCCCTCCCCCACCTCAACCCTAGAGGTTACGAAAGCCGCCCCACCAAGCTGCTGGGGACGCGACAGAGCTTGGGAGATGCTCAAGCCTGAGCAGCTCCGGCTTTGCCTTTCGGAAGCTTTTACCTCGACTCCATGAGCTGCGGCCACAGGGGAAAACGACTGCCTGGGCCCTGGACCCCCAGCGAGTCCGGTGGTTATGGATCCAGGGGCCAGCCTGAGACTGGGGGGGAAGGGGGGCAGGACTGGGAGAGAGGTAGAGAGAGCTGCTCTCAGACCCTGCCCCTGCAGCCTGGGGCTCCCAGGCCATATAAGGGCTAAAGAACGGGCTCCCTAGCGCCCCGCCGCGCGGCTGCACCGAGATCAGGCGGGGACTGGGGCGGGGGTTGGGGGAGGAGATCCTGGGAGATCCAGCGAGAGCAAAGGGAGCCGCTGGGAACAGCTGGGGGGGGGGGAGAGGAGGAAGGATTCTCTTCTGCTAAGGAGAGTTCCATTGGGAACATCCTACACAGAGACAGGATCCCCTCCGAGATACCCTCTGAAGGAGGGACGAGGGTGCGGGCTAGGGATCAGCCCTCGAGGGAGAAAGGGGAGAGATAGTGGATAGAGGGCTGGGATCCATTCCAACAGATGGGGGGGGGGGATCGCCCCCGGAGGAGAAATCCTGGAACTGGAGCTGAGATCCAGTCCTAGAGATTTATTAGCCAGAGGTGGGACGGGAATCGTCCCTGGGGAAGAGATCCTGGAGCTGGAGCTAAGATCCACCAGCAGGGGGTGGACTGGGATCGCCCCTGGGGGAGAGATCCTGAAACGGGAGGTGAGATCCATTAGAGATCCACCAGCGGAGGTGGAGTGGGATCGCCCCCTGGGGAGAGATCCCAGGAAGGAGAGAGCCGTGTGGAAACCCCTCCAGACTGGATGTGAGAGGCGGGACAGGGTCGGGATAAGGCCTCGAGGGAGCCGGTGCTCACCGCTGCAATCGGCTCTTGAACCGCATGGATGCTCCGGGCGCCTCGGGGGCTCCGTCTCGGCTCTTAGCGTGTCTGGCCCCGCGGGCTCAGGGCCCTCATCTCCCGGGCTCGGGCTCAGGCTGCTCCGGACACGGCCCGCTGGGCCGCCCGCCCTCCGTTCCAGCCCGAGACAGCTCTGCCGGGCTGGGAGTCGATAGATATGGCCGGAGGGAGGGCGACTGGGGTCCCGGCCGGGCAGGCCGGGAGGCGGCTGGGGGAGGCCGCTTAAACCGCCCAGAGCCTCCCGCCTCCCGGGCTCCCCCGCCCCCGGAGCCCCCGGCCCCGCCCTGGAGCCCGGCCCCTCAGAGCCCCGGGCCCGCCCACCGTGCGTGCCTCTCGCGTCACTGTCCCGACCGACCAATCAGAGTGCGGAGCGGCCGCGGCGGCAAACCTGTCATTCATTCCGGTCGGGCCTGGGGGGAAGATGGTGGGGCTCTGGGTGAGAAAGAAGAAAGAGCTAGGGAAGTGGAGGGGCGGGGCTAAGAGGAAAGAGGCGGAGCGAGAAGCCAGGATGGAGTAAGGCTGTGGAAGAGGGGCAGGTCTAAAGAGAAAAGGGGCGGAAGGAGGAGCGAGGATGGAGAAAGACCCGGGGCACTGGAAGGCAAGGCTAAGTGAAAATAGGGCAGAGCGAAGAATAAGGATGGAGGAGGGGCTGAGGGAGAGGGGCGGGGCTAAGGGAAAGGGGCGTGCCCAGAATGTAAGGAGTTGGAGAAAGAAGAGGGGAAATAAAGAGGTGGTGGTGCTGGTACGAGGGGAGGAGGCAAGTAAAGAAATAAAGAGAGCAAAGGGTGAAAAGTGGGCTGAGGGAATGTTAAAGCAATAAGAGAAAGCCTGGCGGAGCTACATCACGACACAAGTGGAAAGGACAGTAAGAGTCAGAGAACCTGAATTCAAATCTCGCCTCAGTCACTTAGGTTCAATGCACAAGTTAGTTGGTAGGTCAAGACAGCCACTAGGACCTTACCCTGCAGCTAGCTTTAAATCTTCGATCCTATGCTTTTAATGAAAAGAACACAGAATGTGGATCTCCCGGACTGGGGTTAAGATCTCAGCTTTGCTGTTTACTAGTATAGGACCTTGGACAAAGCACCCAACTATCTGGGTGGGTCTCATTTTTCATGTATAAAGTTATGAAGTTTGGGGCAGCTAGGCGGCGCGGTAAATAAAGCACCGGTCCTAGAGTCAGGAGGACCTGAGTTCAAATTCGACCTCAGACACTTAACACTAGCCGTGTGATCTTGGGCAAGTCACTTAACCCCAACTGCCCTGCCTTCTCCCCTCCAAAAAGCAAAAAAAAAAAAGTGATATCTGTAAATTTAGGAAGTTGGACTAGATCAGGAGCTCTTAACCTGGAGTTGTGAACTTTCAAAAATATACTATGATAACTATGTCTATATAATTGGTTTCCTTTGTGATCTATGTATTTATTTTATGCATTTAAAAACATTATTCTAAGAAGGTATCCATAGGTTTCACTAGACTGTCACAGAGGTCTGTGATACAAATAGGTTAAGAATCTCTGGGAGAGAGAATCTCTAAGGTACTTTCCAAATTAAGGAAAAAAGAATTTGAAAGAACCCAGATAAAAAGGATCATGGAGAAGACTGGAAAATGAAGAGATCATCAAGGAGAGGAAAACAAAAAAACCCTGTAATATATCAAGATATGACTGTGTCCTTTCTCTCCCCCCACCCCATCTTCCAGTCTTCTTGGAATTTCCACTGAATTTTAGATTAGACACTGAAAGCCCTGTGTGTTCAATAAAATACGCTTGATTCAGGGCCCTGTCTCCATTCTTTCTGAGCAAGATGAGTAAGCTAGAAAAAAGATTATTTTTTTACACCTATCCAATCTGTTCTACCTTCTCTGCTCTCCTATTTTACCCTATCCAAACCCTAAGGAATCTTCTAGGTTCATTAGTGTTCAATCACTGCTTTCTATTGAACAAAAGGAAGGCTCAGGATAAATGCTTTCATTCAGTTTGTAATGGTTCCCTCTTACCCAGGGTGTGCTGGTAAATAGTAAACAAACAATTCCCTTCTCCCCCCGCCCCCGCCAAATTTTGTATCCCCAGCATCTAACATACAGCAAGTGCTTAATATATGCCTATTCAATAAATCAATGAATGAATTGCTACCACTAAAAGAACATTTCTCCCACCAAAGAGCAAAGCTAGGAGTCTTTCACTCTATCATCTGTTAATAACCCCTTTTCTCATCCTATCTCCCCTCTCCCTGCATTGGTATCCTCTGTTCATTAACACAACTAAATCATACTGTAGAATGAATGAGTCTGAGGGTAAAAATTATATGCAGGGTGTAGCATGGTACAATAGAAAGTACCCTAGATTTGATGTGAGAGGATCTGGGTTGAAACACCAGCTCTCCCACTTAACTGTAACCTATATGAACTTGGCCAGGTTTCTTCTTCTCTTTGTGCCTTAATTTCCATATCTATAAAATGAAGGTTTGACTAGACCTTTAAGGTCCTGTTCAGCTCAAAATCTCTGATTCTAGGGGGCACTGTGGCTAAAATGCTGGATCTGGACTCAGGAAGATCTGAGTTCAAATATGAGCTCAGTTACTGCATGACCCTACGTAAGTCACTTAGTCTCTGTCTGCCTCAGTTTCTTCATCTGTAAAGTGAGCACAATAAAAGTACCTACCTCTCAGAATTGTTTAAGGATCAAATGAGATAATATCTATAAAGTTCTTTGCAAACCTTAAAACACTATTTAAATGCTAGTTATTATTAAAGTGCTTTGCGAACTTTAAAATGCTATATAAATGCTAACTTTTAAATTATTCTTTACTTGAAGTGCCTCATATGTACAGTTCTTGGCATTCATTGAGCTTGGATCTAAGCAGTGAACAATCTTTCCCAGAGGCTCTGTGCTGTCCTATGTATTTTGTCTACTGTCCCATTCCTCTATAGCCCCCAGCCTTAGTGTTAACAATACTTCTGATTACTCCATACGATGTGCCCCAAATTAATGTATTATGTTTCTCTCCTTTTGGTCTTTGAAGGAGTGAAATCTCCCCTGTAAAGTGCATTTACTTTGTGGTGACCTTCCTACCACCACAGCTTGAGTCTAAGCAGCTGCTCCTAGGAAATGCTACTTTCTTTCTATATTTACTGTCTGGCCTTTGACATAGTCTTTCTAGAAATCTGTAACTCTAGTTCTTTTTTACTTTCAATTAACAGACATTCCTGGTTTTGCTGAGTGCTCCCCCCCTCCCCATTGTCCTTACTTCTCTAAATGAGAACACTCCCATGTGGCCTGATCAAAGGTCCTCTTCTCCTTTCCCTCCTTCCCCATTTCTGCTGGCCCATCATATTCCCCTTTCCAATATTCCCATTGAGATATTGACAATACATATCTGCTCGTTAAGATGAACTCCCTGCCTTGCCCAAGGAAGTTCCAGGAATTTTGATTTGACTTAGAGCCTGAAGGAACCTCAGAAGCCATTTATTCCTTACAAATAAGTTAACTGAGACCCTAGGTGGTTTAAATGGCTTGACCAAGGTCACACAGTTAGTATGTGGGCTCAAGTCCTGGTTCTTTCACTTAGCAGTGACATGACTTCCTGAGCCTCTGTTTCCTTGTCTGTAATATGGCAGAGATAACACCTGTATGTTACCCATGCCTGAAATGTGCTCCCTTCCCACCTTCACTCTTCATCATCAGGAATCCCAAGCTACTCTAGGCTCAGCTCAAGTGCTATCTTTCTACAAGAGGTCTTTCCTAGAAGTCTCCATCATTCCCAGCTTTCACTCCGCCAATTATTGGCACTGCCTCTTCTCCCATATCTAAATTACTTTGTTTTCTTTGTATATATACTTATACACATACATATATATGTATGTATTCACTTATACATGTAATTTCTTCATTCCTTGAGATCACGTACTGGGGACTATTTTCCTTCTTGTCTTTTTAGCCCCATCGCATTTTACCATTTAGCTCAAAAGGTAGTTGTAAAGAAAGTGCTTTATAAACTCACATGCACTATTTAAATAGCATTACTCTTACTATTGCAATTGTTATTTTAGGTACAAAAGACTGAACATTTACATGCTGTGACAGGTACATTTGCGGCTTCATCCCGTTCTAGAAATGACACTACAATTCATAATCATAGGGAAAGGGAATGATTCAGAGTCATCAGTGACAGTATTAGTATGGGTTAGTGTTTGGGGGGGTATTCCCCCTCTATAGATCACACCTACTTATAAAAAATATGCCAAGAAATATATTCAGGTTCATAGATTTAGAAATGGAAGGGATGGCAGAGATCTTCTAGTCCAACCCATTTTATTTTATAGATAAAGAAACTGAAGGTCATGGTGGCTAAGTGGTTTGCCCAAGTTATATGGATAGTAAGTGTCCAAGCCAAGACTTGAATCCAAATCCCTGACTCTTCATTCTAACACATTGCCTCTTAATCTCTCTCTCTCTCTCTCTCTGTCTCTCTGTCTCTGTCTCTGTCTCTCTTTCTCTCTCTGTCCCTCCCTTCCTTCTTTCTTTTTCTTCCATGTCCCTCTTTTCCTTCCTTCCTTCTTTCCTTCCTTCCTTCCTTCCTTCCTTCCTTCCTTCCTTCCTTCCTTCCTTCCTTCCTTCCTTCCTCCCTCTCTTCCCTTCCTTTCTTTGTTTCCTTCCTTTTCTTTTTTGAAGGGGCCAGAAGAACAGGAATGGAAAGAATGAAATTGGTAAGGTTCTTAATAGAAATTCATCAGTGAACAACCCTGTAGAGTGTATACTCAAGGCAACTAAGAGCAGGGAGGCTCTGGAAGAGAATGCAATAAATCTAAGAGATTCATGGTGAATAAAAAGAAACCTTACTTGTAAGGCATCTCATCTGTAATGAGTTGCTGTGTTCTGTTATTTCTACCCCGTCTCCCCCAGTATTTCTTGCATCTACTCCTTCCTTTTTATTTGCACACCTGCCGTGGGTTCAGACTTTATTACTATTCCTTTGAACTATTGAAATAAACTTCTAAATGGTCTTCCTATCTCAGGCCTCTGCATACTCCAATTTACCTGGCACAGGACTACTTTTCTGCGAAGCACAGCTCTGGCTATGGCATTTCCAGACTCAAAACCTTTCAGTTGCTTTCCATAGGATTCCAACCTCAACATGTGCCACATTTCAGCAAGACTAAACAATTTCCCATTTTCCAGCCATCTCACACTTTTCTGTTCCTCTGGTTTTGATCATGGTGAGAGGTGGTATAATGTAGTGGAAAGACCACAGATTCGAAATTAGATGACTCAGACTGATATTGGCTTGACCACTTTTCCATTTCATGACTGTGGACATCAGTTTTCTTTATAGGATAAGGGTCAAAGTCCGAGGTTTCACTTCATGCTCAACACATTGGCAAAGGTGACAGAAGATGCAAATAGGCAATATTAGAGGGACCAAAGGAAGACAAGCACACAAATACACTTCCAGTAGAACTACAAATAATAATAATAGCTAGCATTTATGTAGTGCTTTAAGTTTTACACCTCTCACTAGATCCTCACAATAACCCTGAGAGGTCAGTGCTATTATTATTCCCACTTTACAATGGTGAAACTGAGGCTCTGGAGGCTAAGTGGCTTGCTCAGGGTCACAAAGCTAATATTGTCTGAGACAGGATTTGAACTCAAGTCTTCCTGATTTCATGTCCAGTTCTCTATCCATGGTGCCACCTAGTTAAATTGAGTCAACCATTCTGGAAGGCCTTTTGGAATTATGATAGAACACTTTCAGTCACATGGACTCCACAAAGAGGTTAAAGGAAAAAAGAAAGGCTCTGTATACACCAAAATATACACAGCAAAACTTTTTGTAGAAGCAAAGAGCTAGAAATAGAGCAGGTACCCATTAACTAGGGGATGACCAAACAAATTTATGCTTCATGAATATAATGAAATGATACTATAGCCCGAGAAAATGAAAAAATCTGAAAATTCAGAGAATTATCAGAAGATTTACATGAGTAATATAGAGTGACATAAGCAAATCCAGGAAGACAACATAGAAAATATAACAAGATAAAGGGAAGGAACAAAAAATGGAAACTGAATGCTCTATAATTATATTGACCAGGTTTGATATGGAAAAGAGCTGAAAAAATGCACCTCCCTTTCTTCTTTGTGAAGGCTGGGAGTTATGGCTGTGGAATATTCCATATACTGTCAGATATAGTTGATGGTCAGAATGGTTTTGGTCGATTGCTTATTTATTTATTTTTTTTACTTTGTTCTTTGCTATAAGGGCTAACTTGCTGGGTGGAGGAAGAGGGAGGGTGTATAGTCAGAAATGAAAGTGATATGGAAACAGAAGACACTCATAAAATAAGAAAAAAATTTTAAAATGGGTGAAGGGAATGGGTAGGGTGAACCTAATGACCTCTAAGGGATACTTCTAGCTCTAAATCTACAATACTTTGACTTTCTACCGGGAAAGTCCTCTCTCCACATCTCTATCAAAATTGTATCCACTGATCGAGTTCAAATGCTATCTCCTCCCTGAAGTTTTTCCACAACTGAATATGACCTCTTTTCCCCATAACTCTGTTTGTCTATTTTCCCTTATAATATAGTTATTTGCGTATCTATCTTATCTTGCCTACTGGACTATAAGTTCCTTGAGTGAAGGAACTGTGCCTTTTTGATCTTTTTATCTACTGTATGACCTAGAAAGAGACCTTGCACGTAGGTGGACACACAACAGTTCTTTGTCAAATTAAACTTGATAAATTCCTGCTGTGAGAATAATCCGACACTAAAGTGTTGTGGGAGGTCACAGAAGAAAAAAGACGATTCCTTCTTTCAGGAACCTTATGATGTAAATGAGGGAGGCAATATGTCCTGATACAATACTCTCTCTCCTATGTATTTTTGTGACACTGTTTTCTCCCATCTGCTAGTACCTTCCCCACAAAAATCACCTTATATTTATTTTGTATTTATTGTGTCTATGTGTTTATGTATAATGTATGTGTGTATATTATATACCTATATGTCCTTGTTTCTAC
>CM053586.1:230129377-230153703 GCA_028646515.1 Pseudochirops corinnae
TATTTGCTCTCTTTCTCTACTCTATAATAGAACACCTGAGCTCACTGACAATAAACAGCTACCAAGAAAACCACAGCAGTTGCCAAATGGTTTACACATAGTTCCTTGGTTTCTTTTGTTAGAGGAGGGCAGTTCTGAAAGACCCATGAGAGAGAGAGAGACAGAGAGACAGAGAGATAGAGACAGAGAGAGACAGAGAGATAGAGACAGAGAGAGACAGAGACAGAGACAGATAGAGAGACAGAAAGAGACAGAGACAGAGAGACAGAAAGAGACAGAGAGAGACAGAGACAGAGAGAGATACAGAGAGAGAGAGAGAGAGAGAGAGAGAGGGAGGGAGGGAGGTAAGGGGATGGATGGATGGATGGATGGATGGATGGATGGATGGATGGATAGATGAATAAAAGATAGAAAATCGGAAAGATGTAAGTAGATAGATAAATGAATAAATACATAGATATATACGTGAATGGAGAGATAAGTAATAGAAAGTTGGATAAATACATAGATAATATATATGAATGGATATATAGGTGATAGAAAATTGGATAGATGGAAGATAAATAAACAAATGGATAGATAAATAGATAGACAGACTCAGGTCTTTCTAACTCTTTCTATATACTGTCTTAAATGCCCACAGTGTCAGTCTCTCCTATGGGATGAGGCACTTAACCCAACTACATCTTGGAGTGTAAAGCTTCCATTATATTTCCTCTCTCAATTAGGAGATAGGAAAAAGAATTCATTCCTGGAAGGTGACTGGTGATGTTTTCAGTGTCCAAGAGAAGGGTCCGAAGTAAAGTTGCTAGTGTCTCTGACTTGGAATTGGCAATATGGAAGACTTTAACTTTCTCCTAAAGTCTCCTAGGCTTAAAGTTGTTGACCGCCCTTAGGGTGACCAGGAAACTTCACTGTACCTTTGTTGTAGAAAGAGTGGTGTCCATATGTTACTTCCCTTAGCCTATGGGGGTGAAAACTTGATTGTTAAGTGAAGCTACTGATTCCTGGGGCCCAATCCTAAAGTTTAATGATTTGTAAATAAACACGGGGGTGGGGAGGTGAGATAAATCAACAATGGAGCTTATCACTCTTATTGAATCCGTAGTCAAATATTTATTCTCTTTTTCTACTCTAAAGTTAGGCTCCTGAGCCTAAACAGCAGCTATTAAGGAAATCATAGCTGCCATTCAGTTTGTGCTTGGTGCCTTGGTTCCTTTTGTTGGGGTGGGGGTGGGGAGCAACTTTGAAAGATTCACTTTCCCTCTACTAAGCCAGATAATTCTGGGAAATGTAATTTTTTCCAGGTGGTGATTTAATGGGTAGAGAACTGGTTATGGAGTTAGGACTTGAAATGACCAAACTACGGGCAATGTATAAAGAGAATTTGCAAGCATAGGTAATGACAGGCAAAACAGGTCAGGTCTTAATTAGCCAGAGAAGAAGGAAGCACACATGCAAATAAAAAACCCAAAGGTTATTCAAACCCCTCATTTTAACTCAAAGTTTCACCCCATCTGTCCCTACAAAGCCTGGCTGACAGACGCTGACAAATTCATTTGAATCCCCTCCCCCACCTCCCCCACCCACCCAACCCCTTCCCACCACCAAAGGGAAGGCAGTAGGGTACCATGAAAAGATGGGTGATTTGGAGTTATGAGACCAATAGAAAGAAGGGTAACTTTAGAGATGCAAGACCAGAGTTCAAATGCGTGGTCAATCACTTATTACCTCTTTGATATGGATGTCCTGAAGCTTCTCTGGCCCTCAAGTTTCCTCCTCTTTAAAATGAACTAACTAGGGGAGTTCTAAGTTCCCTTTCTGTCTCTAATTAAATCTATCATCCTCTGATCCAACCTTATTTCCCACTGCTGTAATACATAGACTTTCTACTCTAGCTAAATTCCTTAGAAGATGACTTCGTGGATCCAAGCAGTATTTCTAAGTATTTCACGAAACTATATTTCCCTCTTTCTGTGACACAACACTAATAACTTCATATTGTTTGCTTTGCCCTGATACAATTTTCAACCACGTCTGCCTGAAATGTACATTTTTAGAAAAGATGCATTTTGATGTTTTGGTGCTCATGGGTTGGAATTGGGGAAGTAAATTAAAAGGAGTTGGTGGAAATTTGAAAAGGAAGTTTTGGCAACTGAATACACTTCATTAACACCTAAAAACAAAGTAGGTGCACAGTAGCCGTGGAATAGTTGAACATGTAATACATGACTATAATGGAATATCATTTTGTAGTAGAAAATTGTGGCAATGAGAAATTAAAAAAAAAAAATCAAGGGAAGACTTGTATGAACTGACCTGGAGTGAATAAATCAGAACCAGGAGAACAATGTACATGTTGACTACTATGCTGTAAATGGAAACTACACTAAAAGGCATCCAAAACAAGATTAATTGCAATAACCATTCTTGGTTCCAAAGACTGAATTATGAAATACATTTCCCCTCTCTGGGAGAGAGGTGGGGATTACAGGATCAGAATATTGCATTTGTTGCCAGAACAAATTAGCAAATCCAATGTTTTACCAATTAGATTTGTTCAACTGGTTTTTCTTTGGGGGAGGGGAGTATTTTTTGTGAGGTTTCAGTGGGACTGACTATAAGAGTCAGAAAGAGTCCTCTTCCTGAGTTCAAATCTGACTTCAGATACCTACTAGTTGTGTGACCCGAGGCAAGTCACTTAACCCTGTTTGCCTCAATTTCTTCATCTGTAAAATGAGCTGGAGAAGGAAATGGCAAACCACTCCAGTATCTCTGCCAAGAAAACCCCAAATGGGGTCATGAAGAGTCAGATATGACTGAGAAACGACTGAAAAACATTTATTTACCATACTGTGAGTCTGCCTGGACATCTGAATATCTGTAAACAGATCTAATCTTAATTTTTAGAAACTCAAAGGTGTTTTTATTATCAGCTCTTCAAGCTCTCTTGTTTCCCAAGAATGCCTAACCCTTTACAATAAGTTCAGGAAAGCTGTGAGCCCTCAAGATAACCTGTCGTTGTCTAGTTTGACATGAGCCAGCCTGTTTCTTGAGCCCTAAATCTACATTTCCTTGGGCAGGTTCAAATTTAACCTAAAACAAATGGTTCTGGCAGTTATTCAGAAGACATTAAATAAATAGCAATTAAAAGCTTAAACTTTTTAGGTTGACTATTTATACAGATCATATTTCCAAAAAAATAGCTCATATCCCCATTTGTAGAAGGCATTAGGTGACACAAAGTCATAAACTGCCAATGAAGGTTTTACTACTAGAAAAGAAGGGGAGAATTTGATCATAGGAGCCCCTCAGTGAGAGGCTGCAGAGTGAAAGAATATTGGGCAGTAATGGGTGAAGAGATGTGGGGTTGTGTTAATTATGGCAAGGAGGGTAGGATGTAACTGATTGGTTACTCCCTGGGCTCATGCCATGTCCTTCTTAGAGTCATGCTACGCCCAATGGTATCCAGGGCTAAACAGATATACCTTGAATTGTGAAAACAGATCCTGAGTTAAGGCAGTCTCCAAAGCTCATCCCTGAAACAGAATGGGCCAGTTACCTCCTATAGCCAGTTACTGAGGGTGGAGGGGAAAGGAGAAAGGAAAGTGAGACAAGAAACTACCTGACCATCATAGAAGCCTAGATCTAGAACTGAAAGGAACCTTTAGAAGATACTCAATCCAACCCCCTCATTTTACAGATGATAAAACTAAGACTTAAGGAAATTAAGTGGTTTACGCAAGTTGCACAAGTAAATTTGGCAGAGGTAGGATTTCCATTCACTCTAGAGAGAATGTGCTTAACCTCTATACAGAGTGGTAGGTTCCAGGTTGAGGAGGGCACCTCAGTGCCCGAAAATGGACTGGCACTGGGACACTCATCCTCACTGATCTAGTAATAGTGACCCTAACTGTATTTGGAGTCAGGGGATCTGGGTTCAAATTCTGCTTCTGCTACTTACTACCCATATGGCTTTGGGTAAGTTATTTAATATCTAGGTCTCAATTTTCTCCTCTGTAAAAGGATAGTTTTTGACTAGAGTTTTTCTCTTCCAGTTCTAAATCAAATGATCCCTTATGAACCTTTCTAAACCACAGTTTTCACCCAGTGTATCCCACAGAGCAGTGAGGAAAGCATTTTGTAAACTGTGAAGCACTTATAAGGATGTGAGAAATTATAACATTTTTCTTAAAACAAAAAATCTCCAGCTCTGAAAAGACATGTATGATATGCAGCGTGGGACTAATTATCTCAGAACTGTTGAGCATTTGTCTGGGGGCCTTTAGAATAGCATGAATTTCATAGTTGTTTTTTTGAGAGGTATAGAAATGGACAGAGAATAACAAGGCACAATGGAACATTTTTCTGGCATGATGGGGACATGCCCAGTCTGCTTTAACAAGACTGACCTAACACAGGTGTTTTGGAAGTGATACACAGCCATAAATAGCACCATTCAACTTATTTCCCCAACCTATATAAATCAGAACTAAGATAACTGGCAGGGAATCACCACCCCCCTAAGTACCTCAAATTTATTTTGTACATATTTTCTCTATTTATATGTGTGCATGTATGTGTTGTCTTCCTCCCTGTTTGAGGTCAGAGACTGTTTTTGTCTTTGTACTCACTGTACCTGGCACGATCTCTGGTATATAACCTAAAAAATTTAGGCTTGTTTCTTCTTTGATTGACCTTAGGCAAGTGACTTCAGCTCTCTGTTCTTCACTAGCTAACATTTATAAAGCACCTTAAGGTTTGTAAAGCATGTCTCTAGTCTCAAAGTTCCAACTGCCTGTTGGACATCTCAAACCATATGTCCCACAGACTTATTAAACCAACGTGTCCAAAACTGAATTCATTATTTTACCCCAAAAACCTTCCCCTCTTCCTAACTTTCCTATTATTGTCGAGTGGTACTATTATCCTCCCTGTCACCCAGAAAGAAAGCCTAACGTCCCGAGAGAGACAAGTGCAAAAGGAATATAATTCAAGCATGGAGAACAATCTTTGTGAAGATATAAGGAAGGGAAATGGAATGCCAAATTCAGATAACAGCTAGCCATCCATTTTGTTGTATTTGTATGGCTCATTGACTTGATTTTTATAGATAAGAGAGTAGGAAGAAAGAAAAAAAATGGGCAAGATGGGGGTAGAAAGGGAAAAGATTATGAAAGACACAAACCTTCTTGGGCTTGAAGTTTTTAATATGCATGCCAATACCAAAGACTCTAATAATAACCAGTGTTTCCATGGTCTCATTGATGTGGGTGCTTCCTCCAAAGATACAGATCGCAATCTATTACCCATGGCCCCCATCAGTTGGCTGAAAATGCAAATTTCGAAACTAAACCATAGAAATGGCTTTTGTGCCTCCTACTGAAGTGATTCAATTAGGCCACCAGGCCTAAAAGGGGACATGGAGGAAAAAGAGAAGAAAATATGCCACTCAGAAACATAGACACGCACTTCTACAATGGAACATGTTGTGGCAGAAAGAGCAATGGTTTGGGAAGCAAAGGACATTGGTTCAAATCCTTATGAGGCATGGTCTATTGAGTGCTAGCTTTGGAGCCGGGAAGATCTTAGTTCAAATTCTCCCTCAGATGCTTACTAGATGTGTGACCCTAGTGAAGTTAATCAATTTCTCATTTCTCTTATATTTAGTTTCCTCATCTGTTAAAAAAAAAAAAAGAGTTAACAACACCGACCTTACACGGTTGTTTGTGAGGATCAAGGATATATGTAAAGTGCTTTGCAAAAGTACTTAAAGCTCTACATAAATATTTGCTGTTATTAGCTGTTTTTTGTCCCTTATGTGGTCTTGGGCAAATTATTTAAACTTTCTGCTTACATCCCTCATCTCTAAAATGAGACCATTAGACTAGATGGCCTTTAAGGTCTCTTCTAGCTATATATCTTTGATCTCATGGATGAAATACACAATCTACATACACAACTTGTGCATAGAAGTAACAAGTCAGTGAGTTGTTTGGGTTAGTAGCAAGTAACTGTGTCACATTCTGTTTTATAACAAGGCCCTGTGGGCCTTTTGAAAGGTCCAATACCCTGGTGCACTGGAATATTCTCAGCTTCCCCAAACAAAGCAGTTAGTTTCATACTGAAAAAAGAGGCTGAGAACTCCAAAATGATTATAGATAGTAGTTTAATCAATTGGGTTACTCATATTAGGGGCCAGTCTGGGGAAGCTGCCAGAAGAAATAGTCTCAATAATGGAAAGCCCAATGATAATTTTAGGAAACAGACAAAGGGAGGAGGAGCTATAGAGCACTTAGCTACTGACTGGTGAATATTTTGGATTTCTACTTAGTAATGAGCTCACTTCCAATGTTGGGTGTGAAGCCAGTGCTGTTGGGCAAATCCCCAAACACAGGGCTGTGTCCTGACCGTGTACTGGTCATGAACCTGTTACTGTGTCTGTGTTATGGTTGTTACTGGTCACGGTATCTAAGTTATGATATTTACAGTCACAGTAGCTAAGCTATGGTTTACATCGGTCACTGTGTCCATGTTCTCACCATTCACAGTAGCTAAGTTATGGCTTTCACTTCCCACTCCGCATTATAGCTTTTCCCCAATAGGGACCCCATAGAAATGGGCTTATTCATACACTTCATAGATGAGGTTAGGAAATAACCATTATGTATTCATGTTTACTAACAATGCTCACTTGTCTAAAAGCTGCTTGATTTCCCAATCCTTTCCCTAGCCCTTTCTCTTTCCTAGACCCCCGGAATGGAATCTCTTAGCTTGTAGGTTTCTGCTTTGGGAGATGACATTGAATTAAAATCCTTTGTCATCCATCTTGTAATCTTCTTTGCCCCAGGAGATACCCCACCAAAAATCACCAAGCAGGGCTTGTAGTGTTGTCTGATTGAACTCAAAAGACTAACCGATGAGCAAGCCCTATTTTAGAATGCAGTACAGGAACACGTAGATTACTCTCACCATTGCTTAGGTATCAAGATTTGACACAGGTATAACACTATTCTGTTGTTTTCCATGTTTTAGGTCCCACAGAAAGTCAGTCCCATACATTTTATAGTCAATAAGGATGCCCAACCTATTTTCAATGACAATAGTAGATCCCATGGTAAAGCGCTATTTCTTTTTTTTTATTTGAAAAAAATCCATATTAGTCTCTCCTTTGTAACAAGAAAAAAAGAGCTAAGCCAAAACACATCATACAATGGCAGTAGTGGGCAGTATACACATTTTATCCTCAGTTCCCTTCAGCAGTAAGGGAGGCAGGCATGTTTCATGATCTGATCTCCAGGATATTATTGGTTTTTCAGCTCCTCCAAACTGATTTCCTTTTAGTGATCTTTTCTTTTGTACTGGCATAATTATTGTGTGTGTTTTCTTTGGCTCTGTTCATTTCACTTAGATTCAGTTAGTACCACTCTCTCCATGTTTCTGACTTATGGCACTTCAAAACCATATGCCACCTACAATCTTACCTAGTTACCTAGTCAGTTTACCATTTAAATTGATGCAATTCAACCCAATCTGGTTCTCTCCCAGATACAGGGTAGGAATTCTTCCTATCCATCATTTCTAGTAGCATAGTTGTGTTGTATTATGTCCACACCAAAGTTTTTAACCACACTTTAGTTGATCAGCACCCACTTTGTTTCTTTTTTTTTTTCGGCTGCAGACCTGCTGCTGTGCAGATTTGGATATTTATCAAACTTTTCTTCCTGTCTTAGACCTCCTTAGGGTTCCTTTTAGGGTTCCCAGTACCAATTCCTCACTCTCACTCGGCCCACATGTCAGTTGCCAGATCTCGTCATTTCAATCTTCACATTTTTCCAATATGCCCCTTTCTCTATAGTCACACAACCACCACACTCAATTAGATACTCCTTAACTCTTGCCTCAGCTATAAAATAGCCTTCTGGTTGATCTCCCTGCTTCAAGTCTCTTCCCGCCCCAATCAATCCTCCATTCAGCCTGCTTAAGCAATCATTTTTGAAGTGCAGGTCTAACTATCTCACCTCACTACTCAATAAACTCTCATTGTGGTTCAGTCATTTCAGTCCTGTCTGACTCTTCCTGACCCCATTTGGGGTTTTCTTGGCAAAGATACTGGGACTGATTTCCCTTTTCCTTCTCCAGCTCATTTTACAGATGAGGAAACTGAAGCAAACAATGTTAAGTGACTTACCCAGAGTCACACAGCTAGCAAGTGTCTGAGGCTGGATTTGAACTCGGGAAGCTGAGTCATCTTGATTCCAGACCCAGCACTCTATCCACTGTGCCACCTAATGAATCCTTCTTACCCATTTGTGTCATCTGGGTGCAGAAAGCAGACAGAATATCAACATAATCCCCTCCCTAAAACTAAGGTACTCTTCAATTGGCAAGTGCCTTCTATTATCCACAAAGCCCAAAGCCCTTCTCTATTATATTAGCACTAAGTTCAGAGTATGAGAACACAATATGTCTGGTAGAGACTCATGAGCAGGTCAGTAGGAAGCCAAGGAACTTGCTCAACCCAATTCTTTATTTCAAACAAAAAGAAAAAAAAAAGACCATCAATTCAATGAATTAAATGCATATATCTCATTGGTTATTTTCAAACTAAGCAGTTGAACTGAACTTAATGAAAATAGAGTTTTCCTCCAGATATTTTTGTGTATGTCCACAACTTTACCATGATATAGTAGAAAGATTACTGATTTTATATTTAGAAGCCCTAGCTCAGGAGACTGCCTCTACTTCTTCCCATCTGGGTAACTATGAATGAGTGATATATTCCCCCTGCCCCCTCCAGGCCTAAATTTTGTCCTTCGAAAAATCAGGAGATTTGACTTAGATGATCTCTAAGGAACCTTCCAGTCCTAAATCCTATAACCCTCTAATAATTCTACTTTAATATGTGTCATCGAATCCTAAAACTGCATAAGTGATCCAGGAATTTGGACTCTGCTACTGATACATTTATTAGCTGTATGACCCTGGGCAAATCACTCACAGTCTCTGAGCTCCTGTTTCCTCATCTATTAAAATGAAGCTAATAACACCTAGAGTATCTACCTTGAAGGTCTGTTTTGAGGTGATGTACAGAAGCCATTTTGCAAAAACCTTAAAGCATAATACAAATGTTAATTTTTATTAATATTAGGCAGCCTGGCTTAGTTGAAAGAGAATCAGCTTCATATATAAGCTGCTTTGCAAAACTTAAAGTAGGATATAGATGAGAGCTTTTGTTTTTAAAAAGCCTGGCTTGGTGAATAGAGAGCTGATCTTGGAGTCAAGAAGATCTGGTTTCAAATCCTGTTTCTAATACATATGGGCTGTGTGACTAAGTCACTTAATGCCTTATTTACAGAGCAAGCACTGAGCTTCAGAGATGTTCTGTCTTCCTATCAGGGAAAAGTTAGAGGGATTTGCCTTATTGGGAGCTCCTCAAACCAATGAAATCACAAGTCTATTCCAAAACAAATAAAATGAGCTGTTGAGTTTTTTTTTTTTTTTGAAATGGGAAATGGACAAAGTAAGGACATTGACTCTGATCTTATTTATTAAAGAATAAGTAGTGTAGGGTTAGGGGTAGGGTGGAAAAGAAATGTTGACATGCCCAGAAATCATCTCAACCAACAAATGATCTCCTTGTCACATAGACACAGGCAACCAAAGGCAATAGTGATTTAGAAAACAAATTCATTTGCGAAACATTATTCCTGAGTAGACGGTGGAAGGATGCATTAAAATGACTCACATTGATGCACTACTTTTCAGTTTACAAAGAACTTGCCTCACAGAAGTACTATGAGATATTCCTTCAGTCCTTATAGATACCCTCGTTCTATTATTGGTAGTCAGTTGTACGTATAGAAAATAAGCCTTTTAAGGGAAAGGAGTCTCTCACTATTGCCTTTGTATCCCAAAAACTTAGCATTGTATCTTACGTATACTAGTACATAGTGGGTGTTTTACAAAGGCTTATTTTATTGGCTTGATTTGGATGTTTCATGATGTTTCTCCTATTTCAGCTTGGCTATTAGTATAACAAAGGCCACTGGACTGAGAATCTGGAGATTCAGGCTCTGGTCCCAGTTCTAGTCCAAAATGTATGACCTTGGTCAAATCATCCCCTCTCCTTACACATCAGTTTGCCCAACTGTAAAGTGAAAAGAAATTAGATCAGGTGATTTTCAAGGATCCTTAGAAGCAGCTGGGAGATAAAGTGGATAGCTCCCTAAGGCTGGAGTCAGGAAGACCAAAGTCCAAATCCGAATTCAAACACTTACTAGCTGTGTGATCTTGGACCAATCACTTAACATTTGCCTCAGTTTCCTCAAATGTAAAATTGAGATAGTAATGGCATCTGCTTCCCAGGGGTGTTTTGAGGATCAGATAAAATAATGTGTATAAAACACTCAACCCAGTGCCTGGCACATGGTAAGCATTTAATAAGTGCTCATTCCTTCTAGCTCTAACATTCCATGGATCTCAATTCTCCTCACCCATGAAGGCTCAGAAATAACAGGCATGATTTCTCCTTTAAATCCCAGGAAGTAGATACTGTTTTCTGCTTTACGAAGGTGGACTTTACTCTGAAGCATCTCACCATAAAAAGATAAAAGGAAAAAAAGCAAAACCTGAGATAAGGATCATCATTTTCTAGTGCTGAGTGCCCACATCACAATCCTCCAGACTTTTGCAATAAGAAGGATCACATTACAGAGATCACTATCTCCAAACAAGTTTCCTACAACACTGCTCCAGTTTAGCAAAGAGTATGTGAATCCTGCAATTGAACAAGCTACTTTTAAAACAGTTTAATTCCCCTTAGGCCTGGTGGTCTTAAACGGGGATGCAATGGATACAATGCTAGGCCCTGAATCACGAAGGCTGGAGTTAAATTGACTTCAGAATGGCACCTACCTCTCAGCATTGTGGTGAGGATCAAATGAATGACATATTTGTAAAGCTCTTAGTTCGGCTGTTGTCATTAAGTCGTTTACAACTTTTCATGACTCCATTTTCTTGGCAAAGATTCTGGAGTGCTTTGTCATTTCCTTCTCCAGATCATTTTACAGATGAGGAAACTGAGGTAAATAAGGTTAGGTGACTTGCCCAGGGTCACACAACTAGTAAGTATCTGAGGCCCGAACTCAGGTCTTCCTGACCCCAGGCCCAGCTCTCTATCCACTGCACCAGCTGCACCTTAGCACCTGGCACATATTAGGCATTTAATAAATGCTCGTTTCCTTCCTTCCTTCAATCCTGTCCCTAACTCCTCATCCCACATATAGGAAACCTTCCTCAGGAACTGCATTTGTACATCCAAAGTATTAAGTAGAGTGGGAGGACAAACTTTCCCATTCTTTCTTCTCCCTCCCCCCATCTTAATCCCTGATGACAAAGCAGAGTTTCCTACAGAGAGAATATTTCAAAGATTCTCACGTGTACAGGTTAGAGAGCAGTAAAAAAGCAGGAAGACTCACTTACTGACCCTGGTTATGCACAGGGTAGGCGTCACAGCTCAGTAAAGTGTGGGTGTTAATGCAGAACCCTTTCTGTCTACTCAGAGCTAATTTCCTGGCTTGATTCTGCTTCTCAGTGGAGGCTTGATGGATGGGCAGAGAGTACTTTGATCATCATTAAGTATACACGTGTATGTCTTTACGACATATTCCCTAAAATATACCTTTCCAGGACTCACTCTGGGTGTCTTGTCTTCTTATTTTCACATACCCAAAGAGTCATCTCTGCTTTAATTGTGGGGTAAATTATAATGCCTTACCTTCGTATAACATTTATAGCAATTTACAAAATACTTTCATATATATTATCTCCTTTGATCTGATCTGGAAATAAGAATAGCAGAAAACGAAATGTAACATAAGGAAACAAAATGATGTGACGGGATATAATAGCTAATTGGTCCGTTGGATAGGGTGCTGAACCTGGTGTCAGGAAGACCTGAGTTCAAATCAAAGCTCAGACACTGCCTAACTGTGTGAGAGGCCAATCACTTGACCTCTGTTTGTGTCAGTTTCTTCATCTGTGAAGTAGGGATAACAGTATCTCCCTCCCAGACTTGTTGTGAGAATCAGAGGAGATATTTGTAAGGCACTTTGCAAAGTGCCATATAAATGCTAACTCTTATTACTATAACATGAAAGAATATATAATATATGATATGCGAAATGGTAATACATAACATAACACAATTCAAGATAATACAATACAATCTAATACATGAGGGCAGCTACGTGGCACAGAGGATAGAATGCAGGGCCTAGAGTTATGAAGACATGAATTCAAATGTGGCCTCAGATACTTACTAGCTGTGTGACCCTGGGCAAGTCACTTAACCCTGTCTGCCTCAGTTTCCTCACCTGTAAAATGAGCTAGAGAAGGAAATGGATAATCCCTCTAATATGATCCCAAATGGGGTCATAAAAAGTTGTAATTGACTGAACTACAATGACTGAACCAAGAGCTTTACAAAAATCTCATTCATTTGATCCTCACAAAGAAATGGTAAACCGCTCCAGAATCTTTTCCAAGAAAACTCCAAATGGGTGACAGAGTCGGATATGACAGAAAAACAGCTCAACAAGAAAATATAACATGAAATAATGTAATCTGATAGGACACAATATAATGCAACAATATACCATAACATAATGTACTATGTTATAGTGTATAATGCTATAAGTGATATAACATATGACAAATAATTGAATGTGACATCATAATATACTGTTGAAACTGCAACTAATTTCAACGAGCACTTCCTTTATAAATGTTGCTATGACAGGGCAGCTAGGTGGCACAGTGAATAGAATACTGACCCTGGAGTCAGGAGGACCTGAGTTCAAGTTCGGTGTGACCTTAGGCAAGTCACTTAACCCCAATTGCCCTGCCCTCCCCTCTCAAAAAAAGCAAAAATGAAATAAAAAATAAAAATAAATGTTCCTCTGAACACTGCATTCTCTTGCTTCTCCTACAGCCCCACTCTTCTGTTTTCCCCTACATATTTGTTTTCCCCAGGCTTCTCTCCTAATCCTCTTCTTGTCCCATCTTCCTATCTCTCTCTCTCTTTCTCTCATGGTTTCGACACCTCTCCACAGGTGATTCTCAAATCTCTATTACCAATCTGACTTTGGAGATGACTTCCAAGTTTCAGGCTCACATTTTCTGGATATCTCCAAGAGACATCTCTCTGATATCTTCAAAGGCAAAATGCCCTAAAATGAATCCAACACCTTTTCCCTCACTTGCCATCTTCAGATCAAATCTTTCTGATTTCCACATTTCTCTAAATGGCACCACTCTAGCAACCAAGCTCAAACCTTAGAATCATGGATAGAATCACAGCCATAAATTTTTAACTAGAAGGGGCCTTAAAGGTCATCCGGTCCAGCCCTTCCTTTTTTACAGATGAATTAGCTAAGCACCAAAGATGGAATGAGTCATTTGCTCTAAATCATCAGGTTATACATGACAGAGGCAGGAGTGGGTCAAATTCCAGTCCTTTACTTCCAAATGCTTTCATCTTTAAATCTTCTCATTTCCTCATCCTAACATATCATTAATCCCTAGGTTCAGTCATTTCTACCTCCGTGATACGTTTTGCTTCATTTCCTTCCACTTAGACTATAGCAATAGCTCCCTAACCTGTCTCTCCATCTCCACATTTCCTACAGAGCTCCTATCCCACATCTATCTACTAATTAATTATTCTGATCATATCGACACCCCTCCAATATCCTTCAAGAGCGCCACATTGCGTACAGGATAAAACCTGAATTGCTTAGCTTAGAGTTTAAGGCCCTTTACAAACTGGCCTCCACCACATGCAATCTTACTCTCCTCTGGTCCCCAACAGGCTCCAGTTGAATAGGGATAGTTATTATTCTCCAAACATGCCCCTATAATTCCTGAACATTTTGCCTCAGTGAACACTGCTCTGGCCACTTAGAGTAATCTTCTCCCTAAAAAAAAATTCCTATCAATTCTATAAATTCCAACTCAGAACTACAGAATCATAGAGTCAGAAGATACTTCAGAGACTATTTAGCCTGCCTTATACACAAATACTAATCCCCTTGTTAACACTCCCAGTGATTAGTCAACATAGTCTTTCCCTGAAAACTTCTAGTAAGGGTAAACATTGTCCCCGCCCCCAAGGCACCCCATTCCATTTTTTGATAGCTGAAATTGTTTCATATAGAGCCTGAATCTGCCTCTCTGTAGCTAACATTGAGATGAAGTCGAATATGGAGTCTAGAGGATCAGGGTTTGAATCTTAGCTTTGCCACTTATTAGCTGTGTGGCTCTGGGCAAATCTCTTAATCTCTCTCAACCTTAGTTTCTCCATCTATAAAATGAGGAACTGGAATAAATGATCTCTAAGGTACCTTCATCAGGCATCTAGAAAGCGACATGTGACCACAAGGCACAGTGGTTAGTGTGCTGGGCCTGGAGTCAGGAAGACTAATCTTACTTAGTTCAGATCCAGCCTCAGACATTTCCTAGCTGTGTGACCCTGGGCAAGTTGCTTGACCCTGTTTGCCTCAGTTTCCTCTTGTGTCAAATGAGCAAGAGAAGGAAATGACAAACCACTCCAGACCAAATGGGGCCATGAAGAGTTGGATATGACTGAAATCAATTCCACAACAGCAGCAAAGTGGCAAAAAAACAAAGACTTGGCCTGAGAAAGACCTGAGTTCAAATCCCGCCTCAGACATTTACTAGCTGTGGGACCCTGGGCAAGTCACTTAACCCTGTTTGCCTCAGTTTCATCACCTGTAAAATGAACTGCAGTGGGAAGTGGCAAGCTGCTCCAGCATCTTTGCCAAGAAAAACCCCAAACGGGGGCACAGAGAGTCAGACATGACTGAAAAATGACTGGACAGGACATTTCTTAAGGAATTCACATTCTAATGGGAAGGGAAAAGAGAAGAGAATAAGCATTCATATAACATCTGCTATGGACCAGCTACTGTGATAAGTGCTTTACAACTGTTATCTTATTTTATGCTTGTGACAACCCTGAGAGATGGGTGCCATCATCAGTCCCCTTTAGAGTTGAGGAAACTTGGGCAAATAGAGAAGCCTTGAACTCAAATCTTCCTGACTCCAGGTCCAACTCTCTATCCACTGTGTCACCCAGCTGCCTCTAATGCAGAGATAATGTATAAATAACTAAGTATATACAAGATATCTACAGTGTAGACAGAAGGCAATCTCAGAGCTACTCTAGCAGCTAATGGGAATCAAGAAAGACCTCCTGCTGAAGGTGGCATTTGAGCTGAGTCATAAAGGAAGCCTGAAAAGCTAAATGGCAGAGGTGAAAAGAGAAAGCCTTCCTTGCATGGGACACAGCCAGTGCAAAGGCATGGAGGCTAGAGATGAGGTATTAGTTGCAAGAAACAGCAATAGATTAGCTGGGTCATAGAGTGCATGGAGGAGAGTAAGGTGTAAGAAGACAAAAAATGAAGAAAAGGGTCAATGTGAAAAGCTTTAAGTGTCAAATGGAGAATTTTGTATTTAACCCTGAATGTAACAGAGAACCACTGGCATTCATGGGGGTGGACAATGGAACAAGAGGTAAGATGGTTGCATCTGTACTTTAGACAATATGGAGAATAAACTGGAGTGAGGAGAGAATTGAGTTTTATGTTGTGCTTTGCTTTCCTGGAAAATTTTCTATGTCATTAGATTCCCCACTATTAAAAGTTTGTTTAATTTGTTTTCAAAATAAAGATAGAAACCTAGGAGAGGAACTAGCAAACCACACCTCCTTCCGCCATTGGCAGACATTAAGAAGGGACATATCATAGTTTATAGAGTGCTGGACCTAGACTGGGAAGATACCTTGGTCTTACTTATGACACCTTACTAGCTGTGTAACCAAGGGCAAATCATTTAAACCCTCTCAGTCTTCATTTCCTCATTTTTAAAAGGGGTGGGGGAGTAGCTAGGTACCACAGGGGATAGAGCAAATCAGGAACATGCATCTTCTTGAGTTCAAATCCAGCCTCAGATACTTATTAGCTATGTGACCCTGGGTAAGTCACTTAACCATGCTTGCCTCAGTTTTCTCATCTGTAAAATAAGCTGAAGAAGGAAATGGCAAACTACTCTAGTATCTTTGCTAGTAAAACTCCAAATGGGGTTACCAAGAGTTGGAAACAACTGAAAAATAACTCAAAAACAACAACAAAGTAGGTATAATAATACCTCCAAAGTTTCTCTACATATATATTATCTTTTCTGATCTGTTACATCTTGTTTCCCCCTAGTAGAATGCAAGCTTCTCGAGGGCCTGGGTTGTTTTATTTTTTCTTTTTATCCTCAATACGTGGCATGATGCCTGGCATATAGTAGGTACTTAAATATTTGGAGGACATTACATAGTACTGTGCAGAAAAAAAAGGTGTTGGGTCTGGACTTGAAGGATATGGGTTCAAATTTTATCTCTGATGCTTACTAGTTATATGACCTTGGGCAAGTCTCTTAACTTACCTAGGAATTGGTTTCCTCAACTGATGGCCTCTGAAATCCTTTACAACTCTAGATAGACTATGCTACCATAGCCATACTCTACGTTGGAGGTATTTAGGTTAACAGAAATCTAGCTACTCCCTCTTAAATGTCTGTCACCTACATGTGGGTGGAGCCACTCTTTCCCAACTCCTCTTTTCAGCCATCCTGAGGACATGACTTTCCCACTGTCAACACCTCTACTCACCTAACTCTCACCTATAACTCCAAGAAGTTATAACATGCAGAGCAGCCACAACCCAATAAACCGTCTCAGCAGATGGGCTAAGCCAGGTTGTGGGTAACCAACAGGCCTCAAATCCGATGATGAGTTAAGGGGATGTCTACCCCAAGCACATGAAGACTTCCCTGGATAGACAAGACCATCACCAGTCATCCTGATTTTTGTCTCGACATTGGACCTCAGTGTCTGGAAGACAGAGACTGACAACTTTGTGAGATTCTGTCTCACTTAAATCCAATTCAAGCTCAAATCAAGACATCCCCCTGTGATGTCACTGGTCATCTTTGAAAACAATGAGCAAACAATTCTACTCCTGAGTCAGAAGCAGATAGGGCTTGTAGAACGGTGAGAGAATTTAATTTTCCTGAAGAATCCTCCTGCTGTCTTTTTTCCTTAAATCCAATGGTTTAACTTGTTTTGGGGGCAGGGAAATCATCATATTTGAGTTCTACTGTGTTGTTACTCTGGAAAGTTTATAAAATTAATTTAAAAATCAATATCAGTAATATTCCCTCATTTGACTGGAGACCCTAGAGAGGATAGTATCCTGGTAACTTAGACAGAAGGTCTAAATCTCAGTTTCTTCATCTCTTTATGCCACATAGGCTATCCACTGTCCGCTTTCTTTCTGTCTTTTCTTTCACAAATAATGAAGCACACACCTAAGGAAAAATTAGTATCGACTTTTTTCCAGCCAACATTGATATAAATTAAAATATAAAGTGTAAACACAACCTTGAAAAACAGAAAATCTCAGGGAAAGGAGGTCACTTTCTCTGGAATGGAGAGAAGGGGAGATAGATAGAGGAGAGGGAAACTATCACCATCTTTGGTCTCAGCATAATCTAGTATATTTCCTGTTTTAGCCTCAGTTGGTGTCCTCATGGCTTAGCCCCACCATTCATTCCCCTTTCAGTCTCAAACTCACATACTCAGTATCTTCTTGTACTTACACATCACAGCACGCATCTCCTTCCAAGGACAAGCTGAGGTTTCATTGAAGCCTGCAAAACTTCTACTTTTCACATGCAATTTTTTTTCCCATTTTCCCACTTATGGTATTGTGAGGATCAAATGAGATCACATAAGATGTGTCTTACAAACTTTTTGTTTTGGAGGAGATCAAGATTAAGTGACTTTCCCAAGGTCATACAACAAGTAAGTGTCTGAACCCAGATTTGAACTCAGGTCTTCCTGACTCCAGGACCAGTGCTCTATACCCTGTGACACATAGCTGCCCCCCTTACAAACTTTAAAATACATATTGGTATCAATTGTTCTATATCTAATTGAATGCTGGCTATTACTGTTCTACAAAGATAACTATATCGTACCACACAAATCTCTTATTGGACTGAAAATCAAGGAATAAGTTATTTTCTTGAGACATATGAAGGATACAATTTTTCAATTGAAAAATGATTGCGGCAAACAGCCTCAGCAGAAAACTCCAGACTGAATACCAAATTCATCAAGGGAAAGTTGCTCCATCTGATGTGTAGGATTGCAAGGAAAAGATTTCTTAATACTGGGATCCAAAGTTTCTACTTGGGCCACCTCTACCAGCAGATGGCTGTGCTCAGAAAATTCACTCTCCCTCCTCTTCAAGTGTTAGGTTACCAGATGTCCTCTGTCCTGCCAGCATTTTAAACACCCAGTTTCACAATCAAACAGTTCTTTTTGAAAGTGAGGTGTTTGTGTTTTTTTTAAGTTTCTAGTTTTTTAGAACGCCAGTTTAAATTTGTTCTCTTGTCTCTTCCATTTCCAACTTCTCTGTTCTTCTTTTAATCCTTTGGTGTCTGGTAACCATATTCCGAAAGCTACTTAGGATTTGAGAGGTAAAAGCTGGGAGGAAAAGATTGGTGACTGCCAGGGTCATCTTCATGGGGAAGATGTTAAATCATACCACTTCAATACCACCAACTAGGGAAAAGTCATTACTTGACCCTCAAGGTTTCAATGACTAACAAGCTGGGTTTGTAGACCAACTTTTTACCATACCATACTCGAAAGGTACAAGTTGGGGAATTAAAGTATGTATTCTCAAACCATCTAGTGGTCAAAAAAATCTCATTGGTAGATTGTAGAGGAGGAAGAAAAGAGATAGGATTATACTATTCATTTCCATAAATGTAAAAATTACAGTATGTATGTGCATTACTATATGTGTGTCTAGCGTATCAGAATTCAATCATACCTGCTGTGCAAAAGAGAAAGGGAGATAGTTAAAGAGGGAGGGAAGGAGGGAAGGAGGGAGGGGGGAGAGAGAGACAGAGACAGAGAGACAGACAAAAAGACAGAGACACAGAGACACAGAGAGAGACAGAAACAAAGAGACGGGGGGGAAGGGAGGTAACAAGAGAGAGGAAAGAGGAAGAGAGAGGGAGGGAGAGAGAAGGGACAGAGGGAGGTAAAGAGAGAGAGGAAGAATGGGAGAGAAGGAAGGAGAGATGGGGAAAGAGAGAAAGGTAAGAAGGAGAAAGGAAAAAGGGAAGAGAGAGTGGGAGAGAAACAATTGAATTAATGGGAAGATGTCCCAGAATGAATAGGATGGATATCTAACACTTAGCACAGTGCCTGACATACAGTAGACTTGACTACTCTTTCCTTGGTGGGTCTCAGTTTCCACATGCCTCTCACACATCAAGCATCTCACACTGTGTTATTCTAGAATCTCTCAAACCCACACGTAATCCTTCATTGTAGGCTGATAGAGATCATAAACAGAGCCTGTGTTAGTCTTCCTACCCCTCCCCAACGGCTAGAAGCCCTCTGTTGGATTCCCTTTGACTTCCTTATGTCCATTAGCCTTATGGTGAAGCAGGAAGAACAACTACTAGGGTAGTACCATTACCTGTTAACATAATCACATTTATATGTGAAAGCCTTTCAAGGATATATTTCCCCCACCCTTCAGTATTCCTGCTGGCCAAGTCTTGTTTTTGCTTTCCTTTATTTGAAGAGAAGTCCTATTTCCTGTCTTCTTCTTAATAAATAGCTGAGCTGGGTGTTGTGAAAAATAAAATTTACATTCATTTTTTTCCAACTCAGATCCATCATCTGTCTGATTCAGACTGCCTTCTTTTTAAAGGGCAATTTAACCCAAGGTCTAGAAACTTAAAAAATATATATTTTGATAACTGCATTTCAATATCACTAGTTTCTCTTGTAGTCGTGACATTTTATTTTATGGATTTGAAAAAATAATTCCAGGAGCAGGTCTGTAGACTTCATCTTATTGCCAAAGGGGTACATGTATGATATCAAAATATGTCAATATATGTTAATAATATGTTACTTCTTTTAAAGAGGGAGAGGGAGGCCCTGATCTCTTCTAGCTCCACCTATTAAAAGACTGTACTCTACAGGCAACTCAAAAAATTTTCCAGGGTAATTTTGACTGTATGGGGGACTTTTCCACTGCACAATAATTTAATAACCTAATTCCCAACTAAGAAGCAACTCCACTGGATAGGTTTCTTACCTAATCTGCTGACTCTCCAACCTAACTCCTGCCTAAGATGCAATTCCATTATACTCCTACAGCAAAAACTCATAAATGTTGGTCTATTAAAAAGATGAAGGAAAAATATAAACAACCATAATTGTAAATTCCTCTGAGTAATTCAGTCTCAGTGACATAATCACTCTATAGTTGTTCATCTTCATCATTGTATCCTCAGAGTCTCCCACAAACATTAGACTGTCCTTACTAACTTGGTGACCCTGGGCAAGCCACCTAACTTCTGTCTGCCTCAGTTTTCTCAACTGTAAAATGGGGATAATAACTGGCACCTCCCTTGCAGAGTTGTCATGAGGATCAAATGGGAAAATATTTGTAAAGTGCTCAGCACAGTGCCTGGCACATGGGAGGCACCATGTGAATGCTTATTTCATTCTCACTCTCCTCTGCCTTTTGATCTGTTGTTGATCCTCACGGTTCAGATGAAGGAGCTGCAGCAAACAAAGGAATAAATGATATAATTGGCTTGCTAGTATCATGCAGTGGTTGGGCAGCAAAGTCAGAAGCAGACTGCACAGAGGCTGCAAAGTCAGCTACTAATGAACTGAACCTCTCAGAAGAAATTCCAGCAATGACTGATTTCTAATAGCTATCCACCATGCTACTGCTCTTCACTTGAACCACTTCAGCTCACAGAGGCACACCTCAAGCTATAAGAGATCATAAAGGCCGTCTAATCCAATCTACTCATTTTACAGATTAAGAAACTGAGGTCCAGAGATATTGAATCTTTAGACCACTTCAAAACCCAGCTCAAGCACCACTTCCTTCATGAGGCCCATTCTAGTTTTCCCTACTCCCACCAGTTGTTGGCACTTCCTTACTATTCCCCCACAAATAATTTTTGTATTCACAATCTGTTATTTTTAATATGATACCTTTTTTTTAATAGAATAACTGTGTTTCAGAGTCACGTGCTACCCAGACAGCTTAGCACAGGTCCTTCTTTTTTTGGATTACTGTGAATCTTGAGGTTTGCCAAACTTTGGGTCTTTAATGAGACCTGAAAAGTCAGTCTTCTGTCCAATCCTAAATATGACCCACTCTCTGAAGGGAAAAGACTTCCTAGGACATCCTGTACCAACATTTCTGGCTGGTGACTGGCCACCAAGGGTTAATTTTATATTTGACTTCCTGAATTAAGCAAACAGTTATTAAGTAACCACTGAGCTAGGCACTTACAACTTCCAAGGTTATTCTAGAAGAAGAGAAATGTAGGCTACTGGGTGAATATGATGCTGGACCTAGATTCAGGAAGACCTAAATTCAAAACTGCCAGTCACTCGACCTCTGTCATCCTCAGTTTCCTCGTTTGTAAAGTCAGGATAATAAGGACACCTACCTCCCAGGGTTGTTATGAAGATAAAACGACATAATAACTGTAAAGTGCTTTTCAAGCCTTGAAGCATTATCTAAATGCTTGCTTACTATTCTTATTGTCTTTTCTGCATTCAAGGAGGCAGGGAGCTGCCTGTCAACAAAATCTGGTGTTTAAACATTTGCTTTTTCAGAGTTTGTAAGCCTGGAGTCTTGAAGGGCAGCCCTGTTTACAACACAGGGAAAAGCCCTTAGAGGCAGAAGCAGCCAATTATATTTTTATGAAATCCCAAATGCGAATGCTATGTCTCATCACATTATCTAGACTTTGAATTTCCTGATGATTCACTTATGGTAGAATTTGATTCTGGGCCAGCATTGTCACTCATAAATGCTGAGTTCCTTCCCTCCTTCCAGGGAGATGTAATCTCCTGTTCCTTATTTCAGACATAGCAACTCTTGCCCTGACATGAACTCCTATTGCCCTAAAAGTATGGATGGAGGAGAGGAACTTCTGTGCTGTACTGCTCAACTCAGGAAAGGAAGTCCAGTGCTTACCCTCTCCCTAGCAGGACTCCAGTCAGATCTGAAATCTTCATGGGCCCATACTTCCTCGTGTCTTTAGAGACAGCAGTGAAATAATTTAGGAATGTAATTTCTTTTAAAAAATAAGTTTTTATTGATATCTTTTATTTGTTTACATCACCATAGTTGGCACATTTCTCCTCCCACGTCCTAGAAGGATATATCATATAGCAAATAGTATCTTAAAAAGATGAAAAGGAAGAGGGAAAAAAATCAGTGTAACTGATGAGTAAATCAGAAAAAATCTTAAAATATGTGTAATGTACAACACTTGTGGACCTCCCACTTTTTGTGAAGGGATAGGGTGGGAGTGTCTTCTCATAGCTCTTCTTTCCCGTAATGTTTGTTCTTTTTAATTTTTAAATTCAAAATTATAACATTTTGATTTTGTTTGTTCTTTCCATTTATATTATTTATGTCATTTTCTTCATTCTTCATCAGTTCATGTAGATCTTTCTGTGTTCTCCATGTTCATATATATATATACATATATATGTTCATATGTATATATATATATATATATATATATATATATATATATACATACATCACTTCTTATGACACGGTAATATTGCATTACATTTATGCACCACAATTTGTTTGGTCATTCCCCTATTGATGGGCATTGACATCATTCCCAATTCTTTGCTACCACTAAGGGCGCTACTATAAATATTTTGGTCTATATAGGGATTTTCTTCCTATCAACAGCCCAAGGAGGTGGGGTAAATAAAGTGGATAAACCTGGTAGTTGGAGTGTCTGGGTCAAATTATATGGACATTTTAGTAATTTTATTTGTAATGCAAATATTTTCATATTCCCTGCTTATATCAGCACAAGGTTGGTTCCTCTTTTTGCTTAATAAAAAATCCATTCAAAAGAGCAGAAGGAAGTCATAAGGGAAAGAAGGGACAAAGGCTAGAAGTGGGGGTAACTTGAAGTCAAGAAGAAAGGCTTGAGTGGAACACAATACTACATATCTCTCTTGAAATCACTTTGCATCACTTTATTTGTACACACAAATATGTATGTATATATACATATGTATGCCTATATCTGTCTAAATCTTTATACATACATACATACATACATATGTGTGTGCATACTTAGTACTTACCTGTCTATATGTTTTATGTTCCAAGTAAAATGAAAACTCCCCAATGGTAGGAAGTAATTTCATTTTATTCATTTGTATCTCTAGTGCCTAATATTGAATTTATCATTAAATGAAATCTCCAAGTTATTGAAAGAGAGTCACCAACTGGTATTTCAGGCTGGATTTAAACTTCGGTCATTAGAGGTAAAAAGACTTTAGAGGCTATCTTGTCCAACTGACTCATTTTACAGAGAAGGAACCTAAGACCCAGAGGAAGGGAAATGACTTGCTCAAGGTCACACATGAAATAACCAAGTTAAGTTTCAAACTCAGAATACAAATCCTGTGTTTGTTCTACTACAGCAGAATGCCCAGAGTGGGAAAGTAGTTTTGCCAGTTCCTCCCTAGACTACATGTTGCCTAAATGGTGGGAGAAAAATGAACATTTATTAAGTACCAACTATGTGCCATACACTGTGCTGTACAAATACTATTTCATTTGATCCTTTCAACAACCTTATGAGGGAGGTATAATTATTATCCCATTTTTCTAATTGAGGAAATTGAGGCAGATAAAAGTTAAGAATCACAAAGTTACACGTAGGAATTTTATCAGTTATCTCTACATGCTTTGTGGTGCCAATTATGGTGCCTTACAGAGAGTACCTCTGTGCATCAGGAACTGTAATTTCCTTGTGGTAGAGCCTTGTTGCAGACAGAACAGAACCCTTAGCTGCAGGGATCTGACAGAATTGACAGGAAGATTAGGAAGTTGCGCTAGATTACCACTAAGGTCTCTTCCAGTTCTTTTTTTTTTTTTTTGATACTTAATCAAGGTTTATTGATTGATTGGTAAATAATCTTTTTCTGTCTCTTTTATTTTATTTTATTTTATTATAGTTTACATCATTCATTTCCACAAGATTTTGAGTTACATATTTTCTCCCCTTCTTTCCCCCACCCACCACCCCAAAACAGCCATCCCAGTGTGTCCCCCCTCCCTGAGTCTATTCTCTCCTATGTCACT
>CM053586.1:230154203-230178164 GCA_028646515.1 Pseudochirops corinnae
TATTGTACAACAGTTAGACTAAAAACTTGAATTGCAATCCAACAACCTGAGATAGGATAAAGAAATTGAGGGTAGATTTTTAAAATAGCTTTGAATCATATGCTTTATTTATTCATATTTATTTATTTTATTTTTAATTTAGGAATTAAAACAAGCAATTCCATAACATAGTATAATAAAAAAATATGATTGCACATGAAACTGCAAATCCGCCATGTACAACTTGCTATTCCTTTTAAATATATAATAAAATTATGATGTAAGAGGTAGATTTGAGGGGGATGTCAGAATAATTAAATAAATAATGATTCGAAATAGAATTCTTAATCATTTCAAAATGAGATAACTTGAATCTCTTGACAAAAATCAGTTAAGTTTTGAATATGGGAGGAACATTCAGGATGTAATTAAGAAATCAACGGACACTTTTAAGGTCCTTAAATTAATTGCTAAAGAAGGTGGCACTTTTGTGTAGGTGTAAAGTAATCATTTTATGAGAAAACAAACCTTTACTTAAAAACAAACTGCAACCTGTAAAATGGGGATACTAATAGCACCTATTTCCCAGGGATGTCATGAGGATCAGATGAGACAATATGCTTTGCAAACCTTACAACATGATATAAATGCTAGGGGTTATTATCATTATATATTAAATATATAAAATATCAATGTATGAATATAATTATAAATGAATATCATAAATATAAACAAATAATTATTCTATAGAAATATAGAAATAATTTACATATATATGATATTAATATAAATAAAACAAATGTGCATGATATATAAGTATATTTAATGACGCTAAATATATATTAAAAATGAAAACAGAGAAGAAGCAATGTTATAAAGCTCCTGCACTTTCCTTAACTTTCTGTCTGACCATGGGAAGGTAGTTTAAACTCTCTTGGTCTCCTTTTCCCTAATTCCACAGACTGTCTTGGACTAGATCTCAGGATTCCTTCCAGCTCGAACATTCAAAGATTCTAAGCTGTTTCTCGGTGCAGAAGAAATTCTTACACTGCTGAAGGATGGATCAGAATTTCAAAGAGCAGTGAAAACATTGCTTGGATGGCTTTTCACAGAAGTGAATGAAGGTGTGAAAAGAGCAATTTATACCTTCTAATAAGACTTTCATCCCTCTTTCTCCTGTCTTTGTCTTTCCATTTTTCTCTCTCCTTTCCCTATCACTCCCCACCTCTACCACTTGCTCTATAACCTTTCTTTTTCTTATCCTTTTTCTAATTTTCTCTTCAATTATTTGTAATATGCAATAATGTGATGCAGTGGAGAGAGCACTGGGTTTGTGGTAAGAGGACCTCTGTTTAAATACCAGTTTGGCCACTTGCTACCTCAAATCTGGGTGAGTCACTTTGTCTTCTTAGAGGCTCAGTTTCCTCATGTGTCAAATCAAAGAGTTGGACTAACTGACCTTCAAAATCCCTTCCACCTTAAAATCTATGATCCTATAAAGCACGTTTTTTAATATAATGTTTATTATATGAGATATGAATAATTTTGCATATTTTCTGTTCCTAATTATAAATTCGAGTAAATTGTGATTAACCCCTCTCTACCTCCCTTTCTCTTTCTGTCTCCCCTCCTTTGCCCTCTTACCCTGCCCCTTCTCAAACCTACAGAAAAATCAAGTTGTTTTTTATTGCTGTGAATCCTCAACTTTTTTTTTCTCATATGGGTCATTTGCCCTTGATGGAAAAATGGTCTTCCAAGCCTGGGATGATCAGTTTAGGTGAATTTCACTTTGTAGATAAGGTCTATGTGAAGTACAGACCTTTGTGTTTAATGTTCTTTTGTTTTAATGCTCATTGATCTTCATGTATATGATACACACACATATACGTATACATACATACATACATGTATGTATGTGTATATAATACTTTGGTTCTGAGATGTAATAAATTATACTTTGATAAATAAAATGTTTTTAGAGAAAAGAGTAGCCTTATGAGAAAATATTATTCATATTAATCCCTCCCCCAATTACCATAATCAAGTAAGAGGGGGTTAATTTTAGTGGGCCACAATAGCTGAAAGGCCCAAATGAAAAATTAATATGGCAACATGACTGGACAGAGTGGTTTGGACAAAACCATTTAGGTTCTAGAAAACCACTTCTCCTGCATTCTGCATTAGAAAGGGGGGAAATGATTTCTCAGTCTTGTTTCTTACCATGTTATAGAAGTTGCTGGCCCTAAGAATGGAATAATTTGATCTGGATTGAGGTAGGGTGAGATGCCAAAGCTTCATAGAGACAGTTCAGAATTTGCCAATAGGTGAACAAATGATGACAATTTTACTAAAATGCGTTGGAAAATCCACAGTATTCTGGAAGAGTCCTACATAGCATCAGAGATATAGAGTTAGAAGGGAACATAGCTATCATAAATTGCAACCTCTCCTTTTGTAGATTGGCAAACAGACACTCAGAGAGGTTAAAGACTTGCCCAACACCAACCAAGTAGTAAGTGACCAACTTGAAATTTGATCAGTAGTCCCCTGACTCCAAACCCAGACCCCTTCACACTTTTTCCAACCAAATTTCTTGACCTATAATTGGAAGGCACCCATACATTCAGTAATTTGAGTCTTCAGTAGATCAGAGCAGGCTCCTGATTCATAAATTCAGTGTTTGAAAGTTCCTCTATACAGCATTCACTGCCCACATCACAAAAAGATACCTGGGTTCACAGGGAAGGAAAATGAGTACAAAGAGACGGCCATATGCATTTATGGGCATGATCCAGAGACGAAATGACACCAAATGAACGTTTTGGAAAGTGAGGATTTGCTGAAGGCAGAACAGCTGTAAGCCCATCTCATTCCTCACGGAAGTTATATGTTATATGGATATCCCTTCTGTTGCCTCTGTGACTTAAATGTTAATCTCTCCCTCCAGAAGCTTTTATATTTCCTGTCCTGTCCTGACAGCAGGTTTGCAGACTTAAACGTGCTATATCCATTCTAATAATATCATTGAGATTTTCCTACTGGAGAGCATGACCAAATGCCACCCTTCTAGCTTAATAACCCCAAATGGTTAACTCAGCAGCAACAAAGGGGCGGGGTGGGCAAGGGTAAAGAGAGGGAGGGCTTCTACTTACTTGCCTAAGCTGGTCCTGTGCCAGGGGAAGGCAAACATGATGAAGGAGAAGAGCCTGTCAAGAAAGGGTCCAACCCTTGCCCACTGCCTGCCTGGCACCCTTCAAACCACTGTGCTCTTCTTCCCAAGAGGAGCTGAAGTGCCATAAGGCAGGCCAGGTCCCTTTGCCCAGTGGCTCCCAGGAGAAGTCTGTTGCATTAATACCAGCTGGATGGATGGCTGAGAGTCCAGAGGGGCCTCAGGTGCATACTCTTTACTGGGGTCTTTCCCTCTGCAATCGTAGAGGATGCAGGAGATGAGAAAAACCAGCAGCAAGATGACATAACTTGCCACTAGGATAATCAGGTTCAAGGTAACAGGATCAATTTCCAGGTAAAACTCCATCTCCTTACCCCACTGAGAGGGCAGAGGAACAAGTTTCTCCCTTGCTTGGGAGAGCGATCCTGGAACGACCAGAATAGATTCATTGGCTTTGTGGTAAAAATACACTAATCCCCAGCCCTCTAGGAGGACTGGCTGATGAAAGCGCCTCACTTTAATAACTTAAGCACCTTCTTTTAATGCCATATTTCCCAAAGCACAGAAGCTGCCTCTCCCAGCTCACTCACTGTTTGTTTTCCTACGTCCCCTTCCTCCCTACCAAATGCCTCTGGACTGTTTATGACCAGAGAGGTTTGGGTAGCAATACACAGGCAACATTTAAGAAGCACTTAATGTGCACGATGAGGACGGGGGGAGAGAATAAGTATTTATTTTGCACTATGTGCCAAGCATTTTACAAATATCGGCTGATCTGATCCTCACAAGGACCCTGAGAAGTAGATGATGATAGTTCCATTTTATAGTTGAGGAAACTGAGGCAAACAGAGGTTTTAGTGACTCACTCAGGATCACACAACTAGTAAACGTCTCTGAAGCTAGATTTTGAACTCAGGTCTTCCTGACTCCAGCTCGAGCACGCTAACCACTGCACTACACAGCTGGAATGCCCTGGGTTAGGTGCTGTGGGAGTGGCTTAAAAGATAAATGGATGCATACAGTGCCTAACCACATTCTGCCCCCTCTCCTCTTTAGGAGATTACAGTTTAGTAAACATTATAGAATGTTAAAACTGGAAGGGGCCTGAGAAATGATGCAATGCAATGCTGGAAAGGACCAAATCTGATTGATTCATTTCACCAACGAGAAAACTCAAGAGAAGTGGTCTGTCCAGAGTCACCCACATAATAAGCAGAAGATCTCAATTTGAACCCAGATCGTCAGGGTCCATGCAAAGGTTTACTAGCTGTTCCTTACACATGGCACTCATCTTGATGCCTTTGCACTCAATGTCCCTGTGCCTGGAATAAGCTCCTGTCTCACCTCTACCTCTGAGAATTCTTTCTTTGAGACTTAATCCAAATGCCACCTTAGGCAGGAGTCTTTTCTCAGTCTTCCCCACTCCTAGCTAGAACTTTCCTTTTATCTACCTTTCATTTACTCTGTGTATAGAATTAAAGCTCTTTGAAGGCAAGGGTATTACTTTTCTTTTTTTTGGAGGGGGGAAGACAGGGCTATTGGGGTTAAGTGACTTGCCCAAGGTCACATGGCTCTTACGTGTTAAGTGTGTGAGGCCAGATTTGAACTCAGGTCCTTCTGACTCCAGGGTTGGTGCCCTTTTCACTGTGCCACCTAGCTGTCCCTCTTTTTTTTTTTTTTGAATCTCCAGTGCCCTTGTTCAGTTGTTTCAGTTGTGAACAACTCTTCATGACCCCATTTTTGTGGTTTTCTTGGCAAAGATACTGGAGTGGTTTGCTATTTACTTCTCCAATTCATTTTACAGAAGAGGAAACTGAGGCAAACAGAGTTAAGTGACTTGCCCAGAGTCACACAACTAGTGAATCTCTGAGGCTGGATTTGAACTCAGGAAGATGAGTCTTCTTGAATCCAGGCTCAGCACTCTGTGCACTATGGTGCCACCTAGCTGCCCTAGCATAGTGCCTGGCACATGGTTTTGATGTGACCACTAGTGAAATTCAGAAAAGCAAGTGACTTGTCCAAAGTCAGATAGTGACTTAGAGGTTGTGTTAGGACTGGAAGCCAGTTCTCCTGATTCCCAAGGCATGACTTTTTCCAGTCGAATATATCATGCTTCCAGTTACCGCCCTTTTCATTTGCTTCAGTCTTGTGATTTTCTATTCCTCTACAATTTAGGATCTCGGAAGAGTGGTCTCTAAACTGTTTTAATAGCATCCACCACCTCTACAACATCTTTGAAACTACACTCCCAATAAATGCATATTTGTTGTTCAGTCATTCAGTTGTGTCGGACTCTTCATGCCCCCATGGACTGTAAACACCAATACTCTCCCTGGAGCTTTCTTGGCAAGGATACTGGAATAATTTGCTATTTTCTTCACCAGTGGATTAAGGCAAATAGAGGTTAAGTGACTTGCCCCAGGGTCACACTGCTAGTAGGTGTCTGAGGCTGGATTTGAACTCAGGTCTTCCTGACAGGCAGCTAAGTGGTGCACTGGATAGAGCACTGGGCTTGGAGTCAGGAAGGTTTATCTTCATGAGTTCAAATCCAGCCTCAGACACACTTGCTGTGTGATCCTGGGTAAGTCACTTAAACCTGTTTGCCTTAGCTTCTTCATCTGTAAAATGAGCTGAAGAAGGAAATGGCAAACCACTCCAGTATTTTTGCCAAGGAAAACCCCAAATGGGGACAGACACAGTCAGACAGAACTGAAAAATGACACAATAGCCTCCTGACTCCAGGCCCAGTGCTCCGTCCATTGAACCACCTAGCTGCCTCCAAATGCATAGTTACTTATTTGTAAATTATATTCATGTATTCATTCATGTATTCATTAATTATGCATATTATAAAACTTACATGAAAAATAGACATTTTAAAGACTAAGATAAAAAACGAATTAATATTTGATCCAAAAATCAATAGGGTACCACTGGATTTTATGGAGTAGGGGAGTGACTTGGCCTGACTAGTGCTTTAGAAAAATCACTTTGGTAGTTGAGTGGAGGATGCACTGAAGTGGGGAAAGATCTGAGGCAGGGAGGCTGATTAGGAGAGGATGGCAGATGATGAGGACCTTAACTAGACTGGCGCCCGTGTGAGAAGAGAAAAGGGAACTTATGCTAAGGGTATTGTATAGATAGAAAGGATAAGATTTGGTAAATGATCTGATATGTGGGGGGAGAGAGGATAGGATGTGAATATGACACCATGGTTGTGAGTCTGGGTCACTGGAAGGCTGGTGGTACTCTCAGTGGAAATAGAGGAATTCAGAAAACGGGGATGCTCTAGGAAAGAGAATGAGATGAGATCTGTACCATAGCTGATAATGGTACCTATGAAACTTATTCTGTTTCACTGAAAATGGACAGTTTGGACTAGGGCTCATATTCATTGTTCTCTGCTCTAGGGTTCAGAAGGTCATTTGCTAAAGCCTACCAGGTGATGGAGGGGGCAGGAGGTGGGTATGCTCAGAGGGGTGTTAACAGGAGTTCCAGTGGAATTTGTATACTTGCTGCCATGGATACTTGGAAAACAGTAAGGTTATAACCACGGGTGTGCTGGTAAATATTTAACAACAAGTTTCTGTAATTTTTTTTACCTATGTACATATATATATACACATACACACATATATCACATATATGATATATATGATATATACATATATGTATGTATTATATATACATGTATGTATATATTATGTTTACCTATATATTATATATACAGACACAAGGATATACTTTTAAATTTAACTTGTATTATAAACATTTTCTCTATCACATTTTTTAGTCTCAACAAAACAATAAATTCAGCCCTGAATTGTAGACTTTTCCAATTTTTGAGGTGTAAATGCTCATGCTGAAAATTTAACAATTGGCTTTCATAAGCAAATATGAGTCAGGTCCAGTGCACCCTTAGTTATAATTACTCTGAGGGGATGATAGATATTACGCTCAGAAAGGGGTGTTGGGAATTTGCACTGGAGAGGAAGAGAGCAGAATATGTAGATTTAATTGAGTTAGAGAGAAGCCCCATGGTTCAATATGGCAGTCAATATGGAATGTGACCCATCTTCTCACCCTCTGATTGGTTGATCACATATCCCTTAAGGTGTACCTTTCAAAGAGTCTCATTCCTCACTTTTATTCTAATGCAGGAGAGGGTTTCTTTGGGGGCAATGAGAGGTTAAGTGACTTGCCCAGGGTTTTATAGTCAGTATATGCCAACAGTCGCCCTGGAATCCAGTTCTTTCTGATTCCAAGGATGGATGTGTATCCATTATACCATGCTGCTTCTTTTCTACTTACCTAGGGGGATATGTGTGTGTGTGTGTGTGTGTGTGTGCGCACGCACATGTGCACACAGATACACACAAAAGGAAACAAGATCTGCAACTCAGAGCTGAAATGGTATCAGGGAAAACAAAGTATTGGCTAAAGAAGTAAAAGAGGAGTTAGTGATTTAGACCAGGGCAGCTGCTGAGGAGCAGGTATTGGCAGAAGAATCAGAAAAAAGAGAAAACTGTGTTGCTTTGCCAAGTGTGTTCCTCTTGAAGACTTGCAAAAACCCTAAGATGGTCAAGTAGTAGAAAATGCACTGTATTTGGACTGGTGTGCATTTGAATTCTTCTACTTGCTAGCTGTGTGATTTTGGGCAAGTTACTTCCCTTCTGGATTTTCTCATATTTAAAAATGACTTCTAAAGTCCCTTCCAGGTTACCTAATGAAGCCAAATAATCTTATTTTAGTTGAGTATGTACTTAGTAAGTAACTCTTAATTGATTGATTCTACCAACAGCCCCTCTAGTGAGATAGGTTGAATATTATTTTTTTTAAAATAATTTTATTTTCAATTCAAGGAACAAAATAAGCATTTCCATAACACAGTCCAATGAAAAAGATGACTGCACATGAAATTGCAAATTTATCATGTACAACTTGCTATTTCCTCCAAATATTCAAAGAAATTATCACATAAATTTCTTTTTTCCCCTTTTTTTCCTTCCTTCTCTCCCAGAGAGGGCTACCATTAGGCACATGTCCACACATACTTTCTCTCTCTCTCTCTCTCTCTCTCTCTCTCTCTCTCTCTTTCTCTCTCTCTGTCTCTCTCTCTTTCTCTCTGTCTTTCTCTCTCTCTCTCTCTCTCTCTCTGTATACATACACATAAAGAAGTAAAATAATTCTATACATGCTCCTATTTATCAGTTCTTTCTTGGGATATACATAGGATCTTTCTTCATATGTCCTTTATTTTTAATTTGGGTGTTTATAATAGTCAAAATGACAGTCTTTCAAAGTTGTTCTTAAAACGATATTAGTTACTGTATACAATGTTCCTCTTGGTTCTGCTCACTTAGGTCTTCATCACTTCATGTAAGGCATCTTTCCATGCTTTTCTAATATCATTGAGCTCATCATTTTTTATAGCATAGTACCATCACAACCATATACCACAATTTGTTCAGCCATCTCCTAATTGATGGGAATTCCTTCAATTTCCAGTTCTTTGCCACTGCTATTTGTGATTTTCCCTCTGTCTTATTTTTATCCACTATTTTCTTTCTCAGACTCTCTTTTTACGCTATCCCTGTTACTTTATCTTCTTCTCCCACCCTCTCACCCCCTACTTTACCCACCTTTCTAAGAGTCCCTCCTCATTGCCTCCTCCTCTCTCAATCTCAATCCACACACCCCTCCAAAAGTCCCCCCATCTTCTCCCACTACCTTCCCAAATCCCAATTCACATACCCCTCTAAAAGTTCCTCCCCACACTGTCCCTCAGTTTTCTCACCTCTTTACCTATTCAGAAGACTTCTACACCCTTCCAGATATACACACATTGTTTCCTCTTCAACCCAGATGAGAATAAGATTTCAACATTACCAGCCTTCCATTCCCACTTTCTTCCTCTGTATTCTGTATTTCTTTCATGTATTTTTTATTTTCAATTCAAGGAACATTTTATAATATAATTGCTCCCTTTTACCTTTTGCTACCCAATTTTGTTTTCCTTTCCGACTACCTTAGTAATATTATTATTTTTATGGAGGAACATAAACTTAGCAAGATTTATTGACTTTCCTAAGGTCCCACAGATAGACTGTGGCAAATCTGGTTCTAGAACCTGAGACTTCTCTCTTATAGCCCAAGGTTGGAGTCTCCATTGAGTCTCTTTACTGCTTTTTTTTTGTTGGATGTCCCTCAAAGATATGCTAAAACACAAGATTTTTGTTCTAATGGTGAATTAAGTAATAAATGCTCTATCAGACAAATTTATTCAATATGTTAATACAGTAAATGTCTATGTCATAGACTCTATGATTTTGAGTGTTGGAACCCTCTGTAGGATGTGGTTTGAAACCCATCTACAGCTCTGTAGATAGTCTTTCAGAAGGGTTGTGGCCAAAAATTTCACTACCCTATGGCTTATCTGATAATGAGCCTCTTCTGACTTAGTGAGGCTGTCCTTCAATGAGGTTTATAGTCTAGAGACACTCCTGTACTTGAAACTTTTGTAAACTCAATAGGACCCACCAATGAGGCAGCTAGGTGGCACCATGGACAGAGAGTTGGACCTGGATCAGGCAGTCTCATTTTTCTGATTTCAAATCTGGCCTCAGACACTAGCTGTGTGATCCTGGGAAGGTAACTTAACTCTGCTTCCCTTTCTTCATCTATAAAATGAGCTAGAAAAGACAAAGGCAAACCACTCCAGTATCTTTGCCAAGAAAACCCCAAATGGGGTCACGAAGAGTGAGACACAACTGAGCAACAACAAAGGACCCACTAGCATTTATTCTACGCTGATATTCTCTTTGTGAATCCAGGGTCTTCTCAATTATCAAATAACATATAAATGTATATTAGAGGCCAATGTTCACTAGGAGACCTAAATTGCTCAATATTTATCTCCTTGAACCCCTGAGGGGCCATGGAGACTATGACTATAAAGCTAATCCATCTCCCAACTTAATTAAGGAAGGGGATAGGACAGAGACTCATAAGAGGAGGAGACTCAAAAAGTGGAACTGGAGTGAACACACTAGAGACCTGGGAGAAACCATGGTGGCTGCTGTGCTGGGGGCTGATAGGCAGGAGAGAAGACCAAGGGTAATGAGGGAGAAGCCGTTCTGACAAGGCAGTGAGTCAGGAGACTGAGAGAGCAGGAGTCAAGGACAGCAGTAACTACGGAGGCAGGAGGGAAGTATCAGTGATGAAGCTGAAAGCTATGGACTCCTGGGTCATGAGACATAGTCACATTCAGGAAGATTCTGTTTTGTTCAGTTTACACAGAGGGACTGATGCAAAGCTAGGGATTTCTTTCTCCCTCCTCCTCCTCCTTTCTTCTCCTTTTCCCTTCCTCTCTTCTCTCCCTTTCTTCTCTCTCCCACCTTTTTCTTTCTTTGCCTCTTCATTTGTAAGAGAGGTAGGCTTATTTCTCATTCTCAGTTTCTTAAGAGTTTTTTCCCCTTTTGGCTGTTATTTAAACTAGTTTATCTAAGATTCTTAAATGTGGTTAAACATTGCATCACTTATCTATGTCTTCATTGCTCAATTGTGGCAATGACTGGTGAGGTGACAGCGAGAGAGAGAAAGAGAGAAAGAGAGAGAGAGAGAGAGAGAGACAGAGAGAGAGAGAGAGAGAGAGAGAGAAAGAGAGGAAGGGAGGGAGGGAGAGAGAGAGAGAGAGAGACAGAGACAGACAGACAGAGACAGAGACAGACAGACAGAGACAGAGACAAAGAGATAGGGGGAGGGAGAAAGAGAGAGAGAAAGAGACAGACAGAGACAGAGAGAGAGACACAGAGAGAGAGAGACAGAGAGACAGAGACAGAGACAGAGACAGAGAGACAAAGAGATAGAGGGAGGGAGAAAGAGAGAGAGAAAGAGAGAGAGAGAGAGAGAGAGAGAGGGAGCGAGGGAGACAGAGAGACAGAGAGAGACAGAGACAGAGACAGAGAGACAAAGAGATAGGGGGAGGGAGAAAGAGAGAGAGAAAGAGGAGAGAGAGAACTTACCACTGCTGGGATCTTTCTTAGCATAATAGGGGCCCACAGCAGGACAGAGGAGACTTTATTGATTCACATTTTTATGGTTTCCCAAAAGCAGAAAGAGAAATAAATGGATTCAGATTGTTCTCTAGATACATTAGTTTAATAGCTATGGTTGGGGGATGCTATGACTGGTAAGGGAGATAACACCATTGACCACTTCCTCTTCTCATCAGTCCTTTTCTGAAGCTGGATTTAAAATGAAAACTGAGCCATGCCCAGTGAGTTGCAAAAAGAGTTGCTTGGAGAGAGCTGTACATGTGTACGGGGGAAAGGGAATAATGAGTTCCTTCCTCATCAGCCTAATACCTTCAACACACCACTGCTAGAAGCATTAGGGAAAAACTTTAGTGGAGTTATATTACATTCATTTAAAATAGGCCCTTTATTAATGCAAAGGGAACTTCTTATTCTATTCCAGTCAGCTCTGAGGGTTTGTCCAAATTCTTTTGTCATACTAGAACAACTAGAACAAGGTTGTGATTAGAGTGTGAGTGTGTGTGTGTGTATGTGTGTTGCTGGGGCAAACAGCATGGAGCATACCCCACCCCTCCAATCATCTTTTTAAGATGGGGAAAAAACAAGTAGGGAAGACCTTGGGAAACATGGAAGCAACTGCTTTGGAGGCTGCTGGGGGGTGGGGAACTGTAAGGGTTAGGACATGCCTGGGTTTAGGATGTATCTCCCTTGAGATGAGACTGCTTGAAATAGGAAAGGAACTATCTGAGGCTTTCTTTTTCTAACTAATTATTCTCTCTAACTAGATGCTTGAAATCAGAAAAGTCCTGGGTTCAAGACCACCTTTAATAGATGCTGACTGTGTAAACCTGGGCAAATCACTTAGACTACCAGTGCTCTAAGCATCTCTCAAAGATTGTAAGTTACTGAGCATTAGTTGACCTTATCACTGAGAGAATTCCACACCAAGAACTTCCAATACACTTGGAATTAAAGGTCTAAGTGTCAACAACAACAGCCACCAGATGATAAGCTAATTTATTTCCAAATTTGGCACCTGGGGGCAAAGCCCCAGCTTCCATACCTTAGTTAAAGTTTTACACTAGAATTGTGGCATATAAAAAGAGAACAAGATTTAAAATTAGAAGACCTAGGTTTGAGTTATAGCCTTGCCATGTATCTGTAAGGCCTTGAGTAAGTAACTTCAACCTTTTTTTCCTTTTTTAAAAATTAAATTATTTTTAGTTTTCAACAATCACTTCCATAAGTTTTAAAATTTCTCCTCTTTCTTCCCCAAGATGGTTTATAATCTTATACGGGCTTTACACATGCTTTCCTATTAAACACATTTTCATGCTTTCACATTAGTCCACTTCAAACTTTTGAACAATCTAACAACACCTAAAAAATAAGAGGGTTAGATTATAAGTTCCTTGAAGGCAGGGACTGTTTTTTGATTTTTTTTTTTTTTGTGCGTGTATCCCAAGTGCTTAGCACACTGCCTGGCACACAGTAGATGCTTAATAAACATTGATTGATTCGTTGGTCTAGAAGACCTTTAAGACAGCTCCAACTCTGGCATCCTTTGATTCTCTGGCTTATCTGCTTTTGCCTGAATTTATGTCTTTGACCAGTGGCATCTCAGGAGAACTCTGACATGGAGATAGGAATCTGTAAGACACGCTCCAAACTATGTACAAATACAAAATGTTCCAAGTGTCAGTGTCAGGTCTTATTACATTTTGTTTCATTCTGTTCTGGAAAGAAAGGGCCCTGTAAGTCTTTATTAACAGATTGCTATTTTATTAATTGTTTGGCAGATACTGATATGGTCTGTCAGACTACGGGGTGAATTTCATTATGACAGGCAACAAATAGTGGAAAATTACGAAGAATATAAAGCTTCAGCTGATCTCAAGCAATCCTTTAACAACCAGAATTTCATTTTCAGTGAAGATTTTGGACAATTCTTAAGCATTCCTCATAATGCACAGCTAACAGATATTTAACTTTAAAATACCTGAAGCCATTCAACATTTTTTTTTCTAGAAGCACATATAAATAGAATAAGAAAGCCAAATGGAATGTGCAGCCATGTGCTTCCCCCAAGAAAATACCAATAAGGATTCAACTTGAGTTTCAATTTTATCTCTACATGTATATTTCAGGAATACAGGGTATCCCAAACATCCTACATATGTAAGAGGCTTGGTGATGTACTCCTATTTTTTTTCTTTAAGAACAAAGCTCATGTGTAGACCTTTTCCTGCTCTTATGGAATGGACAATAGTATGTAATACTTCAATAGAGATATGATCTCTTTGATCAGTGGAAGATGTTGCTTCCATTGGTACAGATCTGAGCAATATAATTGGCTTGTGATACTGAAGAACAAATCAACAATGGATAAGATCTATACATCACACCTGGGTACAGCTAATGGATCCACTAATGGAAAACTCACATAGGGTTTGGACAGAGGTCATAGAGCAGATTGGGATGATCGCAGCTTGGTATGTGGTAAGGCAGTGTAGTGTGGTGAATAGTGCTGGATTTGGAGTTGGAAAGACCTGGTTTTAAATTCCCCTTCAGACACTTGCTACCTCTATGATCCTAGTTATTATCATAAAATTTTCAGTTGTAGCTAACTCTTTGGAGTTTTCTTGACAAAGATACTGAAGTGATTTGCTGTTTCCTTCTCTAGTTCACTTTATAGATGAGGAAACTGAGGCAAACAGGGTTAAATGACTTGCCCAGAGTCACACAGCTAGTGTCTGAGGCCTGATTGGAGCTCAGGTCTTCCTGATTTCAGGCACAGTGCTCTATCCACTGTGCCACCTAGCTGCCTGTATGATCCTAGACAAGTTGCTTAATCTCTCTGACCTCAGTTACATCATCCATTAAAAAACAGGATCCAACACAATTAATTACCTCTAAGGTCCTTAACTAGACCTAAATCTACGATCCTATGATACTATGAGGAAAAGAAAAATGAATGAGTTTGCTCATAGGAATATTTTGGGGAATACCAGGTGGATACTTTAATCACCCAGACCTTTCCTTCTTTTGAACTATTCTGAATTCTTCCCTCCCTGTTCCATCTGTCATTTTTTTTTCTCCCTGATACTTTCCTCTTGCACCATCTAGTGGTCAAAGAAGAGAAAAACTTAGAATCTTGAACAAAGAGGCGACATAAATGATTGATTGCAACAAGACTGAGGGGCACGGAAGATAAAGATTACGATGGTGGTGGTGGTGATGGGAATGATAGTGAGATGTTGAGGATAACGATGGTGCATGAAATAATGGGGAGGTGAAAAGGGGCATGAAGTTGTTCAGTTCACTCATACTGGGGTCATATCCTTATGGACAAGATGGTGGAATGTGGGCAGGAGGATGATGCACGATGGGTCAGGTAGGTGGATTTGTAACTGTGTGAGCAAGCATATCCAAAGTGCATTGATTAATAAAAATAATAATGATCAGCTCCCAATTAAAATCCCACCTTCTATAGGAAGTCTTCCCTGGTGCCGCTTAATTGGAGCACCTTCCCCCTCTTGATTATTTATAACTTATCTTGTATAAAACTTATTGTACACCTTGTTTACATGTTATCTCCCCCATTAGACTGTAAGCTTCTTGAGAGCAGGGATTGTCTTTTGGCTTTCTTCGTATCAGCAGCACTTAGCACAGTGTCTGGCACATCATAGGTACTTAATAAATGTTTATTGACTGATTTATGATGGTGAGAGGCATCATGGTATGTCATGTGGATAAAGAGCTGCCTTTAAATCCAGGAAGATCCGTGTTCAAATTCTGCCTTTTGACACTTATGGGCTGTGTGACTTTTGACAAGTCACTTACTCGTTTAATACATTAGGTAATTCCCTAAGACCAGGTTTCAGAGAAGATGCCAATTGACACTGGAATTGGGAGTTTTTTCCACCTAGGAGTTCCCTACACCAATGAAATCATCAGCAAAATCTCTACCCATTAATAATAGCTAACATTTATATGTAACTTAAAGGTTTGCCAGATGCTGTCCCCATGTCTCCTTTGATCCCCACAATGGACCTGTTAGTTAGTGGTTATTGTAATCATTATTTCCCAAATGATGAAACGGAATCTGAGAGGGGCTTGCCCAGGGTTGTACATTTAGTGCCAGAGGCAGGACTTGAATTCAGATCTTCCTAACTTTATCTACTTTGCCACCTAAGCTGCTTAGATTGATATCTAGATATTATTTAGATAGTGTCGACTTGGAGTATCACAGAGTTCAGGATCTGTCCTCTTCAACATTTTAAAAAGAGATTGGATGGTAAATATAGATCATTTATCAAAATTGCAAATGATACATGTTTAAGAGGGAAAGCTAATATACTGGATAATAGAAGCAAAATTGAAAGTGATTTTGACAGCATAAAATACAGGCTCTAATCTCAAACATAGATATTTTACAGGGACAAATATTAAATCCTATAGTTAGGACACAAAAAATCAACTCAACAAGTAAGTACAGGATAGAGGAACCATGGTTCAGCAATAGGTCAGTCCTGTGAAAAATATTTAAGGGTTTTGATTGACTGCAAGTTCATATGAGGCAACATTATGGTATGGCTGCCAAAAATGCTAATGCACTCTGAGGCTGCATTAATGGAAAGATGATGTGCAGAACCAGGAAGGCAGAGTGCCAATGTATTAGTTAGGCTACATTTGGAGAATTGTATTCATTTCTGGAGGGAACACTTTAAAAGGGACATTGACAATGTGGAGTGTGACCAGGCTAGTGAGAAGAATGGAAACCATGTGATATGAAGAACTGTTGGGGGAACTGGGATTGTTTAGCCTGGAAAAGAGAAAACTTAGGGGACGGGCATGATAATTTTATTCAACTATTTAAAGGGATACTCTGTGAAAAAGACATTAGCCTTTTTTGTTTTTTTGAAAGGGGTGCTTGATTCCTGTTCTACCATGTTCTGCTCTTTCCCTACCTCTATTCTATTCCTGTTTTGGAATGCCCCAGTCTATCTCTAAGAAATTAGCTCTGGAATGAACCATTATCACCAGTCTTCTTTGCCCTTGGACATTGTATTCTAAAATATGTCTGTATCAAACTGTGATTTCTCCCTAAGAACACAGAGGACAGGAACATGGGAGTCTGGAATCAGTTAGTGCTATTGCAGTGAATTATCTTTGAGAAAATAACAAGAGGGGGCACACATTCCTTTGGATATCTGGTTAATTTCAGTTAGGCCAACCTTGCCCAAACCAGATTAAATGTAATCCTGGTGGTCAGTGTAACGAAAAGACATTCCAGGAGAAAACCTGAATATGTATTTCCATTTCCCTATTGGGTTATTTATAATGTTAATTCTCCAAGATCAAGGTATTTCATGATTCATAGGCACAGGATCCGTGGGATAGCACAGGCATTAAAAAGATGGCGTTTTTAAAGAAGATAATAGTTTGAAGATACTTAACAGCACTACATAGTGTACCAAATGTAATCCAGCCTGATCCATACTTCTTACTCAATTTTTGGGTCACCTGCTGTTCCCATTAAAGATTAGTTTTTCTACCATCAGTCCATAGGTGATGTTTCTATTGCTATGATTTCACTGAGGTTGCTGTGTAACGTTCCGGAGCTTTACATAGGTAGTGTGATACCATATACCTAGTACAGTGAACAGGAACATTTATTGAACTTCATTATCAATAGGGAAGCCTTTTATTTGGATCCCGTGTAGGACTTCTTCTGTGACACTGGCAAAAAGCTTTGGTAAACATGTGTCTTCCTGCTTTACATATAGCTCATTTTATGTCAATACCCAGTGGGTTATTGAAAAGGCTATATCTACAGTTTAATGGACCGTAGATCTAAATCTGGAAGGGCCATTCCAGTTCAAATCCTTCATTTTGCCAATGATGAAACTGAGCCTCATGGAGATTAATTAACTTGCTCAAGATCACAAAGGAAGTAAGTGTAAGAGGTGGGATTTGAATCTAGGTTCCTTGACGCTGCTAGCTCCCATAGTGCCATCTCTTCCAGAATCTTCTATAATTTTTAGTTTGCATGGAAAATGCATTTTCCCCCCTGAACAATCAGAGTTCCTCAACAGTGGAATAGGTCATATTATGAAACCCTGAGTTTCATATCACACTGGGCATATTCAAGTAGAGGATGACTGGTTATCTATCCCAGAAGTTGTAGAAAGACCCCTTAATTAATTATAAGGTGAGACCTCTAATATCCCTTTAATAACCCAGTGTTTCAGGAGATCAAAGCTGAAGTACTTTCTTATCCTACCAAGACTTTCACATACCAGCAGAAACCTGGTTCTTCAAGCTAATCAGGGATGAAGATACCACCTTCTTCAAGGAAAAGCTCCTAGACTGAATTTTGTCCTGAAAAATCAAATCCTCTAGGTCAGTCAAAAGGCATTTATTAAGTGTCTGCTAGGTGCCAGACACCATATGTTGGAGATAAAAAGGAAGGAAAAATAATCCTAACTCTCAAAGAGAGCACAATCTATTGAGTAACTGACTGATTGACTAATTAACTAAATATAAACAAAGTTAACTAGCTAACTAACTAGCTGTTATGGGAATCTGAGGATCTTCCCTGCCTCTAGGCCCTTTGATAGGCTTAAGTGGCTCTGACAACCTTCACTGATTTGAAAGTGTACTCTGTCCCCTAATAGGCTGAATGTGGTCACGTGGAGCCTGTGGCAGAAGGCTTGTTTTTCGGAAATGCTCACAACTTGTTGCTTTGTGATTGGGCAGTGGGTCAAGAGGGCTGTGTCATTCTCTAAGCCAGGAGAAGGCTATATATATATATGCCCTGATGTGAGGTTTTGCTTTGGGACTCACTTTAAGAAGAGTTGTGTGATTTGGCTAGACGAGACTCTGGGAAGCCGTTGAGCCCCCCGGCTTTGAAAAACCCAGATGCTGGTGCTTCCCTCTCTGGTAACTGAATAAGTATGAATGTAATGGTCTGATGATTGGAAGCCCATCTGCTGATCCATCTCTTTGTCTGCTTGTAACTTGTGCTTGTAACTTGTGTTTGTATTCTCTGAAGTTTAGGGTGCTGACTTTTTCCCCTGAACTAGGTAAATGATATGTGTTTGATTGATTAAAGTGAGATTGTTTACCCATTTTGAGTTGCTTTCCTTTAGCAAAACAGATCTAAGAACCTGTGCTAGCAGCCACCCTGGGTATGCTAGGGTGCTTAGTGATAAACTAGCATAGAAAATCTTAATTCCTGGGGCAGCTAGGTGTTGCAGTGAATACAGTACTGCCCCTGGAATCAGGAGGACCTGAGTTCAAATCTAGCCTGAGACAATTGACACACCCTACTAGCTGTGTGATCTTGGGCAAGTCGCTTAACCCAATAGCCTTGCCTTCTCCTCTCAAAAAAAATCTTAATTCCTCTAAGACTCAGAAGAAAAACTATAACTGATGGCCTATTGTGGAAGACCTTTTATGCAAATCTTTCTGTTTCTTCTTCATATTTTAATTAATGCACACATAGTTCATTCTTATAAAGATTTTATAGAGATGGTAAAGCAGGTATATAGATCAAGAGCTGTGGATAATCTTAATTGCTATGATCTTTAATATTGTTTTGAAATCTAACTCCATCAAGCAAACCAATTTCTGAGTGCTTTTAATCTATGAAGACTCTGGCAAATATTTCTTCCTGGCTATTGAACTCAACAAGGATGCAAATTCTTGTACTATCATGACCATCGAGAATAACTCACTCTAAAAACACTTGCAAATCTGTTCCATGCTCCCTTTCTTTGGTTGATCTCCCAGTTGAATCAGCTGGTGCACACTCTTAGAGTGAAACAACTCCTCTGGGTCTCCTGCTCATGTCTGCTTACTTTCACTTTCTCTTCCTTTGCTTTTGTAGTTTTGTGAGGTGATACTGCTTGCAATCTATTAAATTTCTTAATGATTTTTTGCACATGAGCTTTCAACTAATACTATTAATTAGACTTGGCTGTCCTGTGTCTTCCCACAGTAAAGAGAGTAATTGTTAGCTCTCTGATGTTGTTTCAGGGCTCTTGTCAATTTTCTTGTTGAGTCAACTATTTTTCATTGGCTAAATGTCTGTTACATAATTAATTTCTCATTGTAATGAGGCTTACTCATGCCTAGCATGTATCCTTCCTTGCAGAGGACAGGTACTATGGCTGTGAAATATTGTATATGCTAATCACCTTCTCAGTGATGGTCAACTTCAATTCTTAGGAGACTAATTAATATTCCATGCCTTGAAGACATACAACCCCACCAGAAGAATATTGGTATTAAAAAGATGGACCTTTGCTTCAGGCAAAAACTTCTCTTTTTCTCCATTCCTTCTCTCTTCTAACCTTTGTTCAATTAACATAGGTATATCTAATTCTTTCTCTCTTTTCCTTTTCTCATTTTATTCTCTATTCTTTTCTGTCTCTTCCTCTTCTTCCCTCCTTTTTTTCATATAGAAGTAAAAAAAAAATGCCACAAGAGAAACATCCTCCATTTAAGTCCCCTTCCAATGCATTGTAATATTGAGATGATTCTGCCAGTGAAAGATAAGTTGTCTTAATTCTGATTATTTCACTCTTCATCAATTCATATAATTCTTCTCATGCTTCTCAAAATTTTTCATTTACACTGCTTCTTATGGAGCAATGAGATCCCAGAATTAATGTACCACAATTTTTTTAGACATTCCCCAGTTAATGTATCAATCATGATTGATCATTGTGCTGATTGGAATGCTTAAGTCTTTCAAGAATTGCTTGTTTATTGCAATATTGATTTTGTATTATAAGTTGTTCTCCTGGTTCTTTCTCACTTCCCTCTGCATCAGTTCATTTAAGTTCTCCTAAGTTCCTTAGGAAATATCTTTTTTCTTAATTTCTTATGGCATAATACCATTCCACTATTTTTAATATACTATGATTTATTTAGCCATTCTTCAATTGATGGGTACCCTTCTCAGTTTCTAATTCTTTGTTATTACAAAAAATAGATGTTATAGTTTTTTAAATTTTTATACACATTGTTCCTTTTTTCTTTCTTTCTTTGATCTCTTTGAAGTAGAAGCCTATTTGAGTTTTTGCTGAGTCAAAGGGCACCCATAGTTTAGTAAATTTGGGGGCGTAATTCCAAATTGCTTTCCAAAATGGCGTAAGTTTATATTCTGAGACAGTATTGCCATGGGTTGTCGTCTTTCCCCACTTGGCAAGGAAATAAAGTGTTTTCTGGTTGAAACCTTTTCTAGGCTCTTTTTGATCTCACTGTGGTACTTGATTTGCAATCACTGAACTTAAGGAAAAGGTGATGGTGGTTGTTGGGTTCATTACCATCTACATTAAAAAAACAAGCAAACAAACCATCAACCATTTGTTTAGAGAGCTTTGGATTCCAGATTTTCTCATTTTTATTCTTTCTTCTCATTTAGAGTTGACTTTTATCTTTGTAATAGGTTGGTCTTATTATACACAGAGAGAGCTGATTCAGATGTGATTCTCACATCTGTAACTAGTCATTTTTCATCTGTTCAGAAAAAATCAATTTCAGTTTTTGTGATGTTATATACTTCTAGCCATGCCCGACATCTCTTGGTCCATTCTTGAAGAGAATATTAATGATATGCATGCAAAACAAAAATGTATATATACACATACTCAAAAACATATATGCACACATATTTGTAGGTATACATATATACACATGTATATATATATGTCTGTGTATATATGTGTGTATATATTTTGATCTCACTTATATCTTACCCAGTGACCATGTTTTTTGAACAATATTATATCCAACCTTGCTTTTCCCTCCATTACATCAAGGAAACTGAGTACCAACCTTGACATGTGAGTACACCAACTTACAAGATTTCTGAGATATGAGTTGTCACTTGGTTGGATTTTTGCTTTGAATTGCAAGCCAAAATTTGGGGTACGAGCCGCCGCTAGTTAGTGCAATGAACACCACAACCCAACACCCACCCAACACTTCAGTCCACATGTTTACCTCCAGAGTGAAGAAAATTAAGTTAAGCGAAAGTAAAAAAGATGTTGTAGCAATTAAGTTCAGGGATAAAATGTAGCATTAAGAGTGTAGCAAGTAAGTGAACGAATGTGACCAAAAGAGCATGAAACAAAATTCCTCTAACTTCCTCCATCTATCTCCTCCACCCTCCACCTCCACCAGTATCTTCTGTTAGCTCATCATCTGATATCCAAGGTAAATATACACTTTATAAAACCAATTTATTTCTTTACATTCTCTTTTATTATGTTTTTATACAATATTTGTTATTTATAAATACTTGTTCTTATTTAAAAACACGTAACAAAAAATACCGGGGTGGCATTTTGGGGACTGGAACGGATTAATGCCATTTCAATTAATTTCAATGGGGAAATTTGATTTGATATATGAGCAAATTGAATTAAGAGCTCAGTAACGGAATGAATTAAACTCGTAAGTCAAGGTACCCCTGTATTAAGGCTTGTGTCAATTTAATCCACAGGGTTTTATCTTTTTTGTAAAATTTATCTTGTCATGCTCTGCAAGAAATGTTGAGACATAAGATGCAATTGTTTTAATTTTTGTTGTTGTTTAGTATTTCTAGTCATATCCAACTCTTCATGATCCCATATGGGGTTTTCTTGGCAAAGTTACTGGAGTGGTTTACCATTTCCTTCTCCAGCACATCTTACAGATGAGGAAATTGAAGCAAAGGGAGGTAAATGACTTTCCCAGGGTCACACAGCTAATAAATGTCTGAGGCCAGACTTTGAACTCACATCCTCCTAACTCTAGAGCCAGTGCCCTATTTACTATACCATCTGGCTGCCCTGTTTTCATCTTTACATTTTTGTAAATTCTTACCATAAGCAATGCCACCAAGATGACCAAAATTCCACTGAAATGATGCTTCTCATTGCCCTTGGACATATGATAAATCCACCAACTCCTTTGCTTTTCTGTGGAGAAGCTTAAAGTCATCTTTTTATTGAACAGCAATTTCTTTCCTCTTATGGCTTCATTTATAAGTGAGAATATCAATAATGGTGTGATTCAATTGCTCTAATAAATAGTAAGTTCAATTATTGGTCACTGCACAAGGATCTCCTATCTAAACAAACTAATAGCTAATTAACTAGATACTAAATAAGTTAACATTTATAGAGAGTCTAGAAGTGGATTTTTAGCACTTGTGGAGTTTTTATTTCATTTTTTATCATTCTGCTATTATCATTACCACTATAGAAAAAGGGACACATAGGGCTGAAGGTCATTTTATGTTTACTTTTGCTTCATGGATTTCTATGGTCAAAGAATGAATCTCCAAGTATCCAGTTATTAATATTAATTAATGGATTTTTTGTTTCTTTGTTTTGACTTGATTACCTCTCTGTCAGAAAGTGAGACACACTTCATCATCAGTCCTCTGGAATCATGGTTGGTCATGGCATTGATCAGAATTTTTAAGTCTTTCAAAGTTGCCTTTGCAATGTTGTTGGTATTATAGAAATTATTCTCCTTTTTCTTCTTACTTCACTCCACATTAATTCGTATAAATCTTTCCAAGTTTCTATGAAACTTTCCCTTTCATCCTTTCTTACAACATAATAGTATTCTGTCACAATTATATGCCATATTTTGTTCATCTATTTTCTCAATTGACGGATGTTCCCTTAGTTTTCTTTGCCACTATAAAAATTGTTCTAAATATTTGTGTACATATGGTTCCTTTTCTTTTGATCTCTAGCAGTATTATTGCTGGGTCAAACGGTATACCTAGTTTTGTGACAGTTAGAGCTTAGTTCCAAATTGTTTTCCAGAATGCCTGGACCAAATCATAGCACCATCAGCAGTGTATTAATGCACCATTTTCTCACAGCCCTTCTAATATTTGTCATTTTCTGTTTTTTTGGGGGGATAACCATGGCAATTTGAGGTAGTATCCAAGAGGTACTTTAGTTTTTATTCCTCTAAGTATTAGCAGTATTTCTTTCTTTAAAAAAAAAAAACTAACTTATGTTTATTTTTAGTTTACATCATTGATTTCCACAAGATTTTGAGTTACACATTTTCTCCCCGTCTTTCCCCTAACCACCCCACCAAATAACAATCCCACTATATACCCTCGCCCCCAATCTGCTCTCTCCTATATACTCCCCCAACATCCCTCTGACTTTCTGGTAGAGCAAGATGGATTTCCCTATTCCAGTGCCTGTGTATCTTTTTCCCAGTTGCATGTAAATAATAATAACAATAATAATAATAATATATATTTTTTTAATATATGATTTTAGAACTTTAAATTCTAGATTCTTTTCCTTTCTCCCTTGTCATCCACCCCCACTGGAAAGACAAGCTATTCAATACAGGCCATACACAGAACATCTCCACAATGGACATATTGTGTAATGCTGACTATATTTCCCTCCTTTCTATCCCGCCCTCCCCTTGCTCTATTCTCTACTTTGTCCCTGTCCCTTTACAGAAGTGTGTGCTTCTAACAACCCTCCCCCCCAACCTGCACTCCCCTCCATCATCCCCCCTCTCATCTACTTCCTCCCTACTCTCCTGCAGGGCAAGATACCCATTTTAGAGTGTATGTCATTCTCTCCCTAAGCCAAATTCAATGAGAGTAAGGTTGACCCATTCCCTTTTTGCCTTCCTGTTCTTCCCCTCCATTGTAACAGTTATCCCCTGCCTCTTCTATATGAAATTATTGACCCCATTCTGTCTCTCCCTGTCTCCTTTCATTCTATTCCT
>CM053586.1:230178664-230194850 GCA_028646515.1 Pseudochirops corinnae
ACTGGGGCTGTGGGAAGCTTTATTAGGATTCCATTAGAGAGCATATGAATTTACATGGCAGAGAGTATGGGAGTAGTGGGAGAAATAAGGGTTGGTTGTGTGGGAGATAAGCCCCAGGACTGACTATATGTGAATATGGGATGAGACCTGTCATACCACTCTCTGATTGATTGATCAGAGTATATACTCCTTAAAGTCAGGACATGGCTCTTCTAGTGTGACATGTCCTCCGTTCTTGGGACTCATGCCCTCATTTTTTTTTTTTCAGAGGGGGGGAAGGGTGGGCAATTGGGGTTAAGTGACTTGTCCAAGATCACACGGCTAGTAAGTATTAACTGTCTAAGGCTGGATTTGAACTCAGGTCCTCCTGACATCAGGGCTGGTGCTCTCTTCACTGCACCACCTAGCCACCCCCTCATGCCCTCATTTTGAAGTCTACCGCTTTGGGAACTACCATTTTGTGAAATATTAGTGATTTGGTGAATGCAGTTTCCTCAGCATAAACACTACCTCCACCAATGTCTTGTTATTTTGCCTCTGAGTTTCAGTTTTTTCTTCTGTAAAATGAGGTGGTTGGAGTAGCTGACCTCTATGGTTCTTATCAGTTCAAAATATATTGCCTTAAGGCTAGATAATTTCTAGAGTTCCTTCCATATCTAAGTCTATGACCCTGTGACCATCCTGTTAGCTGATAGTTTCCATAAATCTTTCATAGAGGATGTAAAACAGAGTTAGAAAGCTTTCTTTTTGTTCTTTATGATACTTCATCTTAGCTCAAGTAGCCTGGGAAGTTCTTTTATTATCTCCATTGTACCAATATGTCACTCAGGCTGCCCATCTATTACCTATCAATTTCTCTACAGATAGTTCTTAATTAGTGCAAATAGTGAATATCTTGAAGTGGTTGCAAATATTCAAATTCACATTATCAAAGTTATAATTATGTAAAATATGGCAGTTGGTTCCAGCCTAATGGAAACATGTAGTGTGAATATGAAGAATGCAGGGGGATTTATTATTCATACTTATTGGGACCTAGGACAGCTAGGTGGCACAGTGGACAGACTGCTGGGCCTGGAGTTAGGAAGATTCATCTTTGTGAGTTTGAATTTGACCTCAGACACTTACTGTCTCTGTGAGCCTGGACAAGTCACTTAACCCTGTTTGCCTCAGTTTCCTCATCTGTAAAATGAACTGGAGAAGGAAATGGCAAACTACTTCGGTATCTTTGCCTTGAAAACCCAAATGGGGCCAAAAAGAGCTGGATGTGACTGAAATGAATAAACAGCAGTAATTTGGGCAAAGCTCTATATGATTGATCCAACTGCTTTTGTGACATTCTTGCCAGTGCTTTTCATCACACTTTTCAATGCGTATCCCATTATCAGTAGTGCCAAACACAACCTACTTGGACATTTATTCTAAAACTAAACCAGACAAAATGATGGTGAGGGCTGGAATAGAATGACTCTAATAAGCAATGCTTGAAACCAGTTCATCCACTTGGCCTGCCATAAAAGAAGATGGATCAGAACCAATTGCCTCAAGTTACTTTGCATTGAGACAGGGCTTGACCATGTACTAGTTAGAGAATTTGGAGCCACAGCAGGAGACAGGAATTATTCAGTTGCTAAGCACCACAAAGGAGAGGATTGTGCAGAAGACTTGAGATGAGCATGATCTCCAACATGCCACTCAGTGGGGGATGGAGCCAAATTACATACTGAGGATCATGAAAAGAAAAAAAGAGACCAACTGAGACTCAGATCTAAAGTAGACCACCTAAAGACTGAGACAGAAACCAGGGTTTGGGGAAGAAGGTAGGATTTCATGCCAGCTACCCCATCTATATCGGCAGTGATATTAGTAATAGCTTCTAACCTCTAGAGGGGACAAGATGAAATTATGTCTATGCAACCCATGAACATGAAGTGGAATTAGAGAGACTGACTGGAACATAAAATTTCTGAGAACTGAGCCTGATAATGAATAAACAGAAGACATCAAGTACAGCAAAGAAATATGGAGTAAGGGGGAACCAGAAGAGGGTAACTCCATAGCAATTACAAGGACAGCCTAAGAGGAAAAAAAAAGTGACTTGGCTACAAGGATGACAACAGTGTCTAAAAGAAATGAAACGAGCTAAAAAAAAGTGAAATCATAAGTGAAATTAGACTGAGGATGAATAGCTTAGAATGGAAAGTAGGGAGCCTTCCCCAAGTAGCAGATGGCCTCAAAAATGGAATAGGGCAAATATAACTCAATGACTCTACAAGGAAACAGGTATTAGAACAAAGTCAAAAGATTGAAAATATTAATAATAATATATGTGAACAACTTTGAGCAAATAAGTAATTTTGACTATTATAAATACCCAAATTAACTTCATAGGACATATGAAGACACTATCTTTATTCGAAGACAGAATTGATAAATAGAAGTATATATAAAATGGTTTTATGTATATACACACATATGCATGCATATTTGTGCCTAATGGTAGCCATTTCTGAGGGGAGGGAAGAAAAAAAGAAAAAATTTACATGATAACTATTATATATTTAAAAGAAATGGCAAGTCATACACAATAGATTTGCAGTTTCATGTACAATCATCTTTTTTATTATACTATGTTGTGGGAATACTTGTTTTATCCCATAAATTAAAAATGCAATAAATAAAAATAACAAAAGAGAAAGAAAATATGAGATAACTACTTTAAAAAAACAAAACAAAATAAAACCTGACCTTGAATATAGGTCAACATGAGAGAATTTCAGAATCATATGTGCCAGATACTGTGCTAAGCACTTTGAACAAATATTATCTCATTTGATCCTCTGAGAGGTAGATTCTATTGTCACCCCCATTTTATGGTTGGGAAAACTGAGGCAGGTAGAGGTTTAAGTGACTTGTCCATGTTCGTATAGCTACTAAGTATCTGAGGTGCATTTGATTAAGGACTTCCCAACTCTAAACCCAGCACTCTATCTGCTGTACCACCAGCTACCTCAAATATGGTCAGAGGAGAGACTGCCTATTAAGAAAAAGACTAGACCTGAAAAACCAAAATTTTTTCTGGACCATTGGTAACCTATTTTTTAAAATTATGAGTAATTTGAATCCAATTTTCCATCCCTCCTCCCTGTCCTGACTAGTTTGCACATGTAGACATAGGCTTATTGGAATCAAATTCATTTTTATTGGGCACAATCTTGATTGAGAAGGTGACCAGTTTGAGATCTAACTTCAAAGAGTACTCTAAAAGAAAGCCCCTGTGGGAACATGGTGTTTAACCAAAAATGCAGCACTGTGCTGAAAACTGAGAACTTCTGCGATCTCCAGATGAGTAAAGAGAGCCGCAGGAGGAAAGTCCAGTTTAAAAGAAACAAATCTCAGAAAATCCCACAAGGATCTCTCTAAACTTCATTGAGTGCTGGCAAAAGGTCATTTGGCTGAGTTGAGCATAAAGAAATTAGGAACACACAACTTAACTTTTCCTGGGATTGCCCCCAACGTGCAAAGAACAGTGGGAAAGAAGAGAGTCGTCCAAGAAGTTCATCTCATGTCTCCAGACATTGAAAAGCTGTTTGGGCTGCTCAGGGAGGTGTTTGGCAGCACTCTCTCCTCTTTCTGCCATTTTTAAGGCCTTCACAAGGCCTGGGCTCCTCTTTTGGCCATCGACGGAAGCCTCTGATAAAAGTCAGATACTTCTTCTGTAATTGGGATGGATCCATAGAAGATCATAATTCTAATGAAGGCACATTGCTTGAAGAGGCAGAAAAGAATTTGGGAAAGTTGAAAAGAACTGGCTTAGACTTTGAACCCTACATTTGGGAAATTTTCAGGAGAAAAAAAAAGTGGAAGATTTGTTTTATAAAAAGCAAGTCCAACATTAGTTTTTAGCAACAAGATCTTGGGGATATAGTAATGTCTGTGGTGATGATAATAGTAATCGAATTAAAATAATGAAATGTTTTATAAACTTCCAAGTTCAGTATACATGTAAGCTACTATTACTAGGTGGCCATGAGTCATAGTAGCTTACATTTATATGGCACTTTAAGGCTTACAAATAGGATCATAGGATTTGGAACTGGACGGGACGTAAGAGATCGTGTAGTCTAATAATTCATTCCTTCTGAATAAACACTTGAGCTCAACTACAGTTTCCCATAAACATGGAATGCCTAAGTAGATATGATCATTTGAGAAATGGAATGCAACCCTAACAATTAACTAAGGGCACACAATAGTCCGGAATGGAGACCAATTCCTAAACAAACAGCACAATAGTAAGATAAAGTCTAAGGCAAGGAGATAACATTCCTAAGGATGTTTGCTGCCCTGTGAAAAGTACTATTTCTCTGACCCATCAGGAACAGATAACTCAGAGAAACTAGGGATGGGTGGGGATGAGGGCATACAATAACATCCTGGGTACATGGGATACTAGGATGGGAATTATATAATGTCTGGGCTGGAAAGGCCCTTACAGATCAACTCTTACAATCCTTTTGTTTGATGCAGGAGAAAATAGAGGCCTGGAGATGGTATATAACTTGCCCAGGGTTACCAAGATCAGATAGTAAATGGTAGAGCCGTTAGCCAAATTTGTTAAGTTCAGTCATTTTTTAGTCATATCTGATTCTTTGTGATTCCATTTGGTGTTTTCTTGGCAAAGATACTGGATTGGTTCGCCATTTCCTTCTCATTTTACAGATGAGGAAACTGAGGCAAACAAGGCTAAGTGACTCACCCAGGGTCATGTAGCTAGTAAATGTCTGAGGCCAGATGTGAACTCAGGTCTTCCTGACTCCAGGCTCTATCTATTGTGCCACCTAGCTGCCGATTGGAATTGTATGTTAATAAGAGTGGGGCATTTATCTTCTAGCTTTCTTCTGGTTTGCAGTCAATAAATGGCTTCTTGTGTATTCCAAGGAACATTCTAATTGTGGTTATTGATGTAAGGTATATTGAGGGGTAAGGTGGAGATGTGAGGACTGTATAGGGTTTTCATCATTATGGTCCAATGAAAGTAAGCTAGGTTTAGAGGCAGGACATGAGAGTTCTAATCCCACTTCTGTTGTTTATTCTTGTGTTACCTCGGGCAAGTCACAAGCCCCCTGGACTTCACTATCCTCACCTATAAAATAAGGGGGACTGAATCTACCTTGCTTTTACTGTTTATGGACGGATGGGAAGGGATCCTCAAGATACGGTCTTTCATTCATTCTCAGTGAATCCATTTTTCACTTCTAACATGTTTCTAGTTTCCATGTATCGAATACCTCATTCATGAATATCTTTGATTGCGCTTCTCAGGACTTGCTATAGCACAAAAAATATGCATTTTCTGACTTTCTCAAAGCAGGTTCCTGAATTTATCCTGAATGTATAAATGACGTTAGCTCTAGTTCTCCTCCCATCCTCCTATAGTCCTTGTTACCAATAAAGACTTCCCACCTCACATACCCAATTCTTAAGCCCTTTTCCTCCTTTCCTCTTTACATTGTTCCATGCTAAGAGCTTAGTCACGTCCATAGCCTTTCAACACGTTCTCAGCCTTCTGTTTCCTGGTTTTTGCTATCCTCTCTTCCATATTGATCGTAATCATTGTCTGAATTCAATTCAATTCTTTATTTCAGTTCAACTTCAATTCCATTTAGCAAACATTTCTTAAACACCTACATACACTTCATCATGCCCAGTTAGAAAGATGAAAAATGACCTTGTCTGGTTCCTCAAAAATCATATTATCTAATAGGAAATGGGGGAATAAGATAAATACACAGATAATCACAATGCAAGTTAATATAAATGCATGAGAGAAGGTCAAAGAGACTGGTAGGAATGATTAGAGAAGAGAAAGGTAATTTGTGTCTAGATTAGGGGGTGGGATTAGAGAAGGCTTCTAGGTGTAGGTAGAAACTGGCCTGAGGCTTGAATGTTCTCGTTATTGCTGTCAGAGAGTAGAATTTGGGTCAATCTTCCTAGCAGTTCTAAGAATTTCCAGGATTTCAAATCATTCTTCCTGAGTACTCCTCGTCTCAGGTTGTAGATGGGTTTATTTTGCAGAATGGTAAAATGAGTCTAGGGGTAATAAGTTAGATACAACTCCAAGATAAAAATGTGTCATTCCAGTAGATGATAAAGTAATGCAATCTCTTTCTGGAGAGCTCTCTGTCAGTGTGGGATTAAAAACAAAGCAAATAAACACAGAAAACAACACTGGACCAGGAGAAGAGAGAGGTGAGATCTAGTCCCAGATCTGCCAAAAATTATGTGGGTGATCTTGGGCAAGTCAGTTTCTGGGTGTCAGTTTCCTGATTTATAAAGTGAGGGAATGGGGCTAGACCTCTAGTCCTGGGTCACATTTCTACTCTTCTCTCCCAGTTACACTCCCATCAATGACTCCTTTCTCCTTAATCATTTCATGTTTCAGCTCTGAGACTTTATTGTTATTTTTCTAACCTTCAGAGCCAGCAGTCTTCTGAGAAGAGTGAATGAATTGTGCAAAGTAGGGATTCTTAACCTGGGGTCTATAAACCTGTTTAAAAATTTTTGATGACTGTATTTTAATATAATTGGTTTCTTCTGTAATCTTATGTACTTTATTTTTATGTATTTAAAAATGATTTTACACTTTCAGACTCTGAACCATTCCTTATATATCAGGGTAGTTGCCACACACTGCTGAAGGGACATTGTGACTTCCTCAAGGAGGCAGGAACCAAGAGGGAAAAAAGGTAATATACCTAGATGTTGCTAAAAAAAAAAAAATTAAAAAAAAATGCCTGAAACATTCATGTGCATATAATCTTCTTATTCCCCCTTTCCTTCTTATTCAAATTAATTCTTTTCTTTTTTTCCTTCTCCTCCTCTTTCTCCTCCTCTTCCTTTTCTTCCTCCTCCTCCTCCTTTTTCTTTTCCCCCAAATAGAGCAGATGAGTAACAAGCCATGAAGACAGTGATATAGGGGCTTGAGTCAGGTGATAAAAGCCCTAGAGGACCTTAAGGCCTGAGGATTTGAGCAATCTGGCCTAGTGGAAAGAGTATAGGACATAGAATCAGAAGACCCAAGTTCATGGTTCTGCTCTGTAATGGTAGCAATATAATACTAGAGCCACTTAATTCACAGGAGTCATGTAGATCAAATTGCATATAAAACAGTTTGTTACTACAATAAAGGTGTGCCCAAAGGCATATGCTTATTACACTTAGACCTGCACTAAGCCTTTTGGGGGACCCTGTCTATGTATGTCAGTGTGAGGTAGTAGATAGAATATAGGACTTGGAGTCAGGAAGACCTGGTTCAAATACTGCTTCAGACACTTAGTAATTGTGTGACTGTATACAAATCATCTACTTTCTCTGGGCCTCAAGTTTTCTTATCTGTGAAATGGGGATAATACTAGCCAGATGTGAGCCAGATGCACACTTGGTGTTGGTGGTGTTGGTGATGTTGTTGCTGCTGTGGAATCAATGAATCTACACCTGGCTCATTTCTTTCCTTTCTGAAGCCTGCAGAATGAGTCCAGTTCAATTCCACTGGGTTCAGGATATCACCTTTGTTGCTGTAGCTTTAGAGAACCTTTCTCAGATTGGGTTGCAGCATCAGCGCCGACAGGGGCCACAGTACAAGTGGCAAGAGGATACATCTCCCTCTTCCCTAGGAGTTCCTAGTCTCAGAAGCTTCTCTGCTCTGTGGCTGCATAGAAGGAAAGGAAAAAAAGTTATAATAATAAGAACAACATTTGTATAATGCTTTAAGGTTTACAAAGCACTCTGCATGCATTATCTCATTTGGTCCTCATAACCCTCAATCAGAAGATTCTGTGAGACCTGTGTTTTATTGGTTTCATTTTACACATGAGGAATCTGAGGCTAGAAGAGATTCAGTGACTTGCCTAGGGTCACATAGCTAGTGTTTAAGCGTCTGAATCAAGATTCAAACTCAGAATTCCCCAGCTCTAAATGCAACAATGGCCTTAGGAAGTTTCTTGAAGGGCAACATTCACAAAGATGTTGTGAATGTATCCTCGTGACCTTATTAATCTGTTTCCCCTGGTCAGTTTCTTGGATGCATTAATAGTACTTGTTATGCAGGAATAGGATCTCTCTTTGTGAGCTGAGGATTCATTTATTCAATAGTTAAGATTCATTTATTCAATAGTTAAGTCATCTAAGAAATATTTATTGAATTATGTATCATCACTGTGTTAAGGACTTCAGGTTCATTCTAAGGGTAAAGCCGTGAATGGCTTCGCAAATAATAGCTGCCGCTGCAATATAAATTTTTAAAAAAAAATACCGTACACATATGACAGAATGACAAGAATACTTGATTTGCCTGTCTGGAGGTTCTTAACTTGGGGTAGAGATCCCTTAGAGGTCCATGCTTACATTTCAGGGAATCTGTGATCTTAGTTTACATTTTAATTTTAATATATATGTAATGTATTAAATTTGTAAAATAACATTTTATATTGTTTTAATATTAATGATTATATATCCTATACTATATATATTATTTATATATAATTAATATGTTGATATTTAAAATATTTTTCCCAATTGCATGTTAAAACAATGTTTAATATTTATTTCTTAAACTGAATTCCAAATTTTCTTCCTCTCTCCCTCACCTTCATATTTTATGTGTTTAATAACATTTTTCTGAGAATGCCTTCGTAGGCTTCAGCAGACTGCCATAGGGATTCATGACACAAGGTTAAGAATTCCTGGTCTAATCTCTTTACAAGTCACCATTCATAGCTTTATGTTTGAATGGAGCAGACGGTGATACAGAAATGATCAGCTGGTGTTAGCTTCAGATGGTATGAATCTCTGGATCACAGGTGGGAACTATCGGTGACTTTTTCTAAGGTCACATGTTTATGGCTCTGACCTTTGACGTAAGTTTCAGGGGAACTTTAGAAAGGATCCACTTTCTGCAAGATCTTTTTGTGTCCTCGTGGAAAAAGAATTCTCAAGAAGAACCAAGTCTGATCTAGGTTAGTGTTGGTTCCCTCTCCCCCCCCCCCCCCATTTTTGTGTTTTTTCTCGTGGGTGTGGTCCTATAACCCTGCCCCCATCTCTTTCTCTTCCTCATTTCCTCATTTCCATCGATGGACACATCCATCCCTTGTTAGATTTCCGGGGAATATAAAGAAGGTCTCTTAATTTCCCAGCTCCACTCTTGTCTTTCCTTATACTGGCTAGGTCCCGAAGGACTCCTTTCGAGAGAATTCTGCACGGTCGGGGAAGGAAAAATGATCCCCGTGTAGTTTAGCGAATTTTTTCCCTTCATTAAAAGAAAATGTTTCTTTTAGTATAGCTATTGCTAATACTAATAGTATGAGCTCACTCTACATATTGCTTTTGTTGTTGGAATCTTTCCAGTTGTGCTCAATTCTTTGGGACTCCATTTGGGGTTTTCTTAGCAAAGATAATGGAGTGGTTTGCCATTTCCTTCTCCAGATATATTGCTTTATCATTTACAAAAATCTTTTAGGAATTCTTAGGATGCCAATATGAATGACAACATTGTCCTTGCCCTCAAGGAGTTTACAATTCAATTGAGTTTGCTTGGGTGACCTCTCCATCCCATAGGGCAGACTGGTGGCTTTAGGGGTCCTAGACTTTAGAGTTTAGACATCACTTGTTAAATGCTCCTATTTTACAGATAAGGAAATTGAAACTTAGAGAATTCAGGGAACCAAGATTTCAATGCAGAGTGAGTAGCAGGATTCAAATATAAGCCCTCTGACTGTAAGTCCAGAAACCCTTCCCAGTATTTAGGGGTAATTAAGCCAGGGTCCAAGAACTTTAAAAAATATATTTCAAAACAATTGATTTCCTTTATAATCTTTACATTAAAAAAATTTTTTTTTCTGAGATGGGGTTCCATAAGCTTTCACCAGATTGCCAACACAAAAAAGATTAAGAATTCTGCATTGTACCAGGTTGGCTTTCTTTTCCCTTAGGATTTAAGATGAAAAGTAATGCCTTATTAGTCTGACCCTTGAAGTTTACCCATTAATTCAAAACGATTCTCTGGAAAGGCCTTTTTTTTTTTCGTTTGGTTGTGTAGTCAGGACTGGGAGAAATTTCAAAGGGCCTGAGTCAGTCTCAGCCTTTTCTCTTTCTCCATTTCCGCTTTGGCCACATTTGTGACAGATCTTTTGAACTACTTGGCTGATGGCATATGGGGAGAGGCCCTGGGTGCTCCTCACCAAAGCCAGCATGTGGCCCTGTAAATACAAGCCCGAGTACTTTTTCTACTTCAGCATTTGTTCTTTTGTTTAGGTAAAGAGAGAATGGAGACTCTGGGTCTCAGTGACTTTGCAGGCAATTCAACATCAATGTGCTAAGGAAAGAGGAGTGACATTTAGGAATGACCTTCAGGCCTCTACCGAGGATAGCTGAACCAAGGAGGACTTATACAGTAGTCATGACGCACCTATATTTTAACTTGTTGAACCAATGTTATGTAAGACCTCTGCTAAGAGTAAGCCTATTTTCCTCAGTGATTGAGGTGGGATAGGGAAGAGTGTATCCCCTAAAGTTTGGAGGTTGGAAATGTTTGTTCCTTCTTGATATAACTTTGAAATGACTATCCCTTTGTAAAAGCTAATGAACATTAAGTAATTAAATAGAACTGGATCTCTAGTTTTTGGGACTTAAGAAGAAAGGAAATACAACCAGTGAGAATACAAGCTGATGGCAGTAGAGAAGAGAGACCTTCACCTAACCCCTCAGGTACCCTAGAACCCTGAGGGACAGATGTCGCTGTGGAGAGAGCCACAGATACTTCTGTCAAGATTTATGATTTTATTGGATTAGGGATCACTCTAGTGAGTAAGCTCCCATCAATGCAGGTATAGGTCTGTGTCTAAAAGTCTTAAGAGCATTGCCTGGGTCACTGAGAGTTAAAGTGATTAAAGGGAGGAAGTATGGGGTGATGGATTGGGACTGTGCCTTGGATCCTGGAAGTCCTGGATTTAAGATTTGCCTCTGACGTACTGGTCATGTGATGTTGGGCAAATTTAACCTTGCTGTCCTCCAGGTAATCCTCTAATGCTTTACAAACATTATTTCATTTGGGCCTCATGACAACTCTACGAGTAAAACTACTATTATTGACCAGACGACAATGGATTGAGTGCTGGGTTTATAACAGCAACTCTGGAGTTCAAATGCTACCATAAACACTGATTAGTTGTGTAACCTTGGGCGAATTACTTAGATTTTCAGCCTCAGTTTCATCATTTATAAAATAAGGAGATTGGTCTTGAAGGCCTCTAAGCTTTCTCCTAATTGTAAGTTTATGATCTTATGATTCCCACTTTACAGATGAGAAAATAGGCTCCGAGAATTGGAGTATTTTAGCTATGGCCACACAGCTAGACAGTTTCAGAAGCAGAGATAAATCCAAGTCTTTCTGATAAGCAGGGTCCTATGTGTTATCCACAACTCCCCTACTGCCTCTTAAGGAAAGAGGGGAAAGGAAAAATGAGGGAAGGCAAAAAGAAAAGGTTTCTTGGATGGGAGATTACTCCCACAAAATAACAGCCTGCTGTGATAATGGTGAAGTAATAAAAACACAAAGCTCAGGTTTCCCTGGAAGCTGAGACACAAACAGCATTGACAGTGCCTGGAACATTTGTATTAGAGTGTGAGTCCCTCCCTGGCCCCTGGTGTGTATGTGTGGGGAGGGGGCTCAGAGGGATGAGGGAAGGAGGTCATTGATCAGGGCACACTACAGAATCCATGGCAAGAACTCAAAGCTTTGGAGGCAGAAGGGCCCCCTCCTTACACTGCACCCCTCACCCCAACCCCCTTTTCCCCCCTTCCTAGCTAAGGGATGATTTGGTTCTCAGCCCAGGCAGTTACTTTTCCTGAAACCCAACAACCCCAGGACTCCAGTACTCATCCTTCGGATTGGGAAATATGCCTTCCTAAAATCTGCTGCCTATCCCCTGAACCATATAGAGTGTGGGTCTGGGGCTAAGAGGCCAAAGGTAAACTGAAAATTCCATTTCAATAGCCCTGCTTTGGACAGGCTCCAAACGATATCCTTCCTGCAAAAGACTCAGCAATTTGGTTTTGAATCAAATGATTATTCCTCACTCTCTATCCCAGCAGATTGGCTCAGCTTCTCAGCAGACAGAATCCTAGAGCTTTCTACAGTTTGTAAGGAAACCTAGCGTGAGTTCTTGCATCATCAAAAGGCTGAGTTCCTGAAATCTGGCAAGAAATTGTCTGTCTTCTTTGCACTTGAAAAGAGTGTGATTGAGTGGGGGTAGGAAGGCTGTGTTGAAAGGGAGAAGGAGAGAAGGCATAGAAGAAATGTTTGTGTGGGGGTTAGGGTAGATGTTAGGACTAGAAAATGAAATTGGTTCCAAAATGAGCTCCAGGCCAATAGCTTCGAACTCGGAGTCAGGAAGACCTGAGTACAAATCCTGTCCCAGACACTTACTAGCTGTGTGTGACCCTGAGCGAGTCACTTGACCTCTGACTCAGTTGCCTCATCTATAAAAAAAGAATGCTAAACATCTCTCAGACCTGAGTTTAAATTCCACCTCAGACATTTACTGCTTATGTGACTTTGGTCAAGTCATTTAACTTCTCTCAGGATTAGTTTCCTCATCATAAAATGGGAATAATAACACCTTTTTCTGAGACCTGAGTTTGAATTCACCTCAGACACTTACAGCTAAATGATCCTGTGCAAATTGCTGCCTGCCTCGGTTTCCTTGTCTGTAAAATGGGGATAATAATAACACCTACTTCACAGGGTGTTTGTGAGGGTAAGATGTAGTAATAATAAAGCACTTTATGGACCATAACTTACTGCATAAATACTATCATCATTATTTTTGTCATTATTAAATAAGTCTATAATAACCTGTTTCACCACATACTCCTCCCACAAATGAATTGCCATGGAATCATTTGGTATTGTTTGGGTTTTTTTTTTTTTTGCTGTCTCCTTTTTACCCTTCTCTGTGCACTCCTGGATGCTTTGTACCTTTTGAATCAAAGGCAGCTCCAGAATGAAATGTCACCTAGAGTACATTTGCAATAATTGTGTCTGTTACCAATACTGAAACGGCATCTATTCTGGGATCCCGTTAAAGTCCAACAATCACAGCCCGAGTTACTTCATGTTCAAGTTTTCTATTGAACGTACAGTCAATATATGAGAATGCCGTCCCACTTTCCTCAACCCTAACTCACATAAATGACAAGATTCTCTAAGCCCTGATACTTTTGTGAGGTGAGAATGCTTATTTGACTGAGTTATAAAAAAACAATCAAAGGTAAATGAGGTGTGAACAATTTCTGGATACTTGTATTGAATTAATACATCAAAAGTGAAGGTGGAATGAAAATGGATGGCTACACAAGAAATGTCTTGTGGTTGACTGAAGGGAACTGGTTCTCTGTGGGGCTTGGAGAAAACAGCAACATGGTATTCCAAAAACAGGCCAGCTTAGTGGTGGAGTGGCTGTAGTCAAGCTTATTAGAGGGATTCACTTGCAGGAGGGAAGAGGAGAGTGTCTTCTTCCCCACCTTGAACCTAAGATGACCTTGTGAACTGAGGAAGGTCAGAAAATTTTGATTTCTCATTGTTGTTAGCAGCTATATACACCAAATAGCAGTGAATTGTGGTTATATATGAATGGGGAGATGAGTGAAACTAGACAACCAGGAAAGGAAACTTCAAGAGTCTACAAGGGCGCTTATCCTCAGATACCAGAAAAGACCTATAAACATCAAAGGGAACTTTCGTGAGAATTTCAAAAAGGGAGAAAAGAACTTCCAGAAAGCAGAAGTGATGAGCTAACTATTTATCATGTGCACTAAGACAGTGTCCACTTTCTTCAATGATCTTGTATTTTCAAGAGGAATGTGTGTCCTAGACCTTTTGGGAGATGTTTCTTTATCAATTGGTCTTACTATTCCATAACAGTAAGTTTCTCTTTCTAGAAGCTAATTAACTCTGGCTGGTTAATTGACATTAGCTAGTTAATTGATATTGGGCAACGTGCTGGAAAGGGCTCACAGACAACAGAAAAAAAAGTGTAACTCCAAGCTATCCTTAGTCAATTGCCCTCTGGAGTCCCAATCCACCAGTGCCTGTGAAGGTCCAAGAGAGTGAGCTTAGGGGGAAATTGAAAGACATTTCAAATGCCATTTAGTCAAACTTTTTTTTCCCATTGAATCAGTATCTGCTATGTAGACTGGATTAGTTTTTCCTTAAAAGGTAGTTTCTTTCTTTTTTTTGCTTTTTGGAGGGGGGGAAGGCTGGGCAATTGGGGTTAAGTGACTTGCCCAAGGTCACACAGCTAGCAAGTATTAAGTGTCTGAGGCTGATTTGAATTCAGGTCCTCCTGACTCCAGGGCTGGTGCTCTATTCACTGAGCCACCTAGCCACCCCAAAAGGTAGTTTCTTAAGTAGAAAAGAATAATATAGGAGGAGTTATTAGCCTCTTAGGCTTCTGACTGGTGACCAGTATGACCAACTCAGAGAAGAGATTATTTTTCTCTTATATTAATAGTCAATTATTGAATTATATCAAATTAAAGAACATTGTTGATGAATAAGTATTGCCTGGGTGGGAAACTCCACCCAACTAGGCAACCTTACGAAGAATTTAATCTAAAATGAATTCTGGTCCATTGTGTTCTACTTTGTCAGGTCAGAGTAGAGGTAGATCCTTTGTCTAGATTACCCAAAGCTGGGGGTGGTCTGGGAGTGAACAAAGTGAAAATTAGAGTGATGCTCCACAGTCCCTCATTAGGATGGGCCTACCTCTCATTATAATATTCATTCTTTCATTAATTGCTAACCAGTAAGAGTTGGTTGTCACCTTCAGGAACACCCACTCTTCCAAGGGCATATTAGTTTTGAGAGAGTTCCATGAGAGGTCTTTGGCATTCAAGAATTCCACTGATCCTTTTTTATTAATTATCTGCTAGCTTCATTAATAAAATGATTAATTACTCAGAACTTATGCCTCTTGAGCTTTTTATATGTCACACAAAACAGAGGTAGAGTATTACACTCAAATGAACCAGTGCTATATCCTTCTTTCCCTGTTACTGCAATGTTACCTATTTTTTTAACTGCTAGATTCTCTAGAGGTGTCTCATTGCATTTCATACTTGAATCTGAATTACTGACCAACCTGGTTCAGGTTCATCCTGCAATATCCTTTTATTTTATAGTTGAGGAAATTGAGGCCTAGAGAAATGAAGTGACTTGTCCAAGGTCATACGTTCTAAGTGTCATAACCCAAATTTGATCCCAGGTCTTCAAAATCCATTTCTTTTTCTGTTGTGCTGAGTCAGAGGATCTGGGTTCAAATTCTAGCTCTGCAACTTCCTACCTATGTGACCTTGGGCAAATCCACCTATAAAATGAGTGGATTAGATCTGATGGTTTTGAAGGCCCCTTCCAGCTCTAAATCTATGATCATGAATCATGTCATCTTCCCCAGCCTCAGTTTGCTCAGTTGGAAAATGAGGGGCGTTGGAACAGATGATCCTTAGAGTCCCTTCTATGTTTCTATGAACTCAACCAAAGTCTGTGTTTAAAAAAGGTCGTTTCAAGGAGTTTGTTATCAGTCAGCCCAGCTTTTCATGTAATGAGACTATAAGTAGTGAGATGAAAGGATCAAGGACGGCAAAAGGGAAACAGTCCTTGAACTAGTGCCCAGCTGTGTGACAGACAGTAAACAGAACCACATGCCTACTTTGAATGAAAGGGAAAACCCACTGGACTTAGAGATGGAAGATACCAGGAGTCAAGTCTTGCTTTGGATGCTAGCTAGCTGTGTGTCTGTGGGCAAATTACTTGGTCTCTGCAAATCCCTGCTTATCTTCCTCCCTCCCTCCCTCCCTCCCTCCCTTTCTTCCTTCCTTCCTCCCTTCCTTCCCTCTTTCCTTCCTTCCTCCCTCCCTTCCTTCCCTCCCTCCTTCCTCCCTCCCTTCCTTCCTTCCCTCCTTCCTTCCTTCCTTCCCTCCTTCCTTCCTTCCTTGCTTCCTTCCTTCCTTCCCTCCCTCCTTCCTTCCTTGCTTGCTTCCTTCCTTCCTTCCCTACTTCCTTCCTTCCCTCCTTCTTTCTTTCTTTCTTTCCTTCCTTCCTTCTTTCCTTCCTTCCTTCCTTCCTTCC
>CM053586.1:230195350-230213479 GCA_028646515.1 Pseudochirops corinnae
CTTCCCTACTTCCTTCCTTCCTTCTTTCCTTCCTTCCTTCCTTCTTTCCTTCCTTCTTTTTGTAATTTCTCTCTCTCTCTCTCTCTCTCTCTCTGTCTTTCTCTCCCATCTCTCTCCCTCTTTAATTTTGAATTCCAAATTCTCTCCCTCCCTGAAGCCCCTCCTCATTCCATTAAGAAGGCAAACAATGTTCCTCTCCTTAAGGTAATAATAGTGACGGTAATATTTTCCTCACAAGGTTGGTTTTTCCACCCCCCAGCCCCCACCACAACCACTTTGTAACTTATAGCTTTAGGCAGTTGTTTAGGGTAGAGTGACTTGCTCAGGGTCACATAGCCAGGATGTGTCTAAACAGGACTTGAGCCCAAATCTTCCTCACTTTGAGGCCAAAGGATCACAAGGCCCAGCAGGTGTTGTAAGGCTCAGATGAATTGATATATTGAAAGCTATTTCTTAATCTTTCAGTGCTATTTAAATGTCAGCTCTCATTACAATTGGAAGAGTTGTTTTTTAAGCACTCTGGGATAGACAAAGCATCAGTGGTAGATAAAGAGTTGAAATTGAAGCCACACAAGTTGGATGGGCTTTCATCAGGATATCCCTGAACCAATTGTAATGGTAAGGGAGTTTGAAAATCTTCCCTGCCCCTAATGAGCCTCGCTTGGAGCCCAACAAGAGAAGCTTGCTTAGGGGAGGCTTGTTTTTCAGGAAGGCCCACTTTTTGTTACTTTGTAATTAGGCAGTGAGTCATCCTGGTTGTGATGGTCTCTGACCCTGGAGAAGGCTATATATACTCCCTGAGGTGAGGTTTTGCTTTGGGGCTCTCTTACGGGAAGAGTTGTATGATTTGGTCAGATCAGACTGTGGGCAGCCATTGAGCCTCTCAGCTTTGAAAATCCAGATGTTGGTGCTTCTCTCTGTTTAACTGTTATTTTCTGTCTGTATTTTTTGTCTGCTTATAATTTCTGTTTGTATTTTCTGAAGTTCAGAGAGCTGAATTTTTCCCTTGAACTAAGTGAATGATATCAATGTTTGATTAAACTAAGATTGTTAACCCCCTTGAGTTGCTTTCCCATAGAAAAGCAGATCAAAAACCTGTGCTAGCAGCTATCTTGAGTATGCTAGTGTGCTTGCTGATACATCAGCCTTCCTACTCCTTTTTGAACGCTGGTCAACTTGGTTGTTAAGAAAAGTCAAGGATGTCCTTGATGGTAGGGAGAAGAATCTTGCTCCTTATGTGTAGTGGAAACTATATTTTTATGTGCATGAAACATGAATATGACCCAAGGAATCCTCTGCCTGCTGCATTTTGGGATCCTGTCCCATTTGGTCTTGGGTGTGAATTTGGCGCACCCCATTTTGGATTTGCTGCTCTAGAATTAAACCATAAACGGGCAGTGTATCTGTAGGTTGCTGAGAGAATAGCACCCCTCTCCCAAATCCCCAGGGGTTTAACTCATGTGTGCTTATTTATAGTAGCAGGAGGGAACAAGGAATTGACTTGAATGGGTTATATAGCTTGGGGGGTGGTTGTGAACTGGATAGGAATGATGGGTGAAGTGAGGGGAAATTGTTGTTGGTGAGAACTGAGTTCAAACTAGATGAACTCAGCTCTTGTTTGAAAGTGTGTCTCTGAAGAGCCCTTGCATTTCAGTCTCAAGGAACAACACATGGGAAAGCAGTAAATCCCTTAAAGCTTTTCTCTGGAAGAAAACAAGCTAGAACAGTGAAGATGATATGATGCATTCTTGACATCATCTGGAGTTCCAGTATCATTCACTCGTAAAAAACATCCCTCACCACTCCTATATAACTTAAGAACAGGACATTTTGTGAACTTGTACGTTATTAAAAGCCCAGTTTTTACTAGCACCACCAGTCATTTCCAAAGACTTAAAGTCCACACTTGGAATCAACAAACTGGTAGGAACATCCTTGCTCATCTCTATTACTGAACTGTTTTATCTGTCTTGGAACTGTGAGTTTGGGACTTTCTTACATGATATGTTGTGAAATTCTTCTATTTGTGGCATTGGTAAATGAGGATCCCAATAGTGACTTGTGACTGAACCAATTCGAGTATTTATGATGGTTCAAGATGGGGCCTAGAGAGTGAGATTATTGCTGTATGACACAGAAATGAAACAAAATGATCATCAATGCTCTTCATTAAATAGAGGCAGGTAGCTAGTGTCAGTGGGTCAGCAAAACATAAGGAAAAGCATTCTCTGCAATGGTTTGTGGACCAGTTTGAATATAATAGCTCTTTTTCTAGGGTTATATTGGCTTTCTGCTTTTGAATTCAAGTGTCAATATTCTCCAAGAGGAAGGGATCCCCTGGGAATGTTTGCCATTCAAAATCTAACAGAGTTGAAGACAGGAGCTTTAATAGTATTTCATATTGATCTTAATTATTTACATGTCAATAAAATTTTGGATCATAGGGTCAGTACTGGAATGGGAACTCAGAGGTCATCTAGTCATTTTATAGATGAAGAAACAGACTGAGAATGGTTAAGTGACATATCCATGTCATATAGATAGTAAATGGAAGAATCAATGCTCAAACCTTGAAATTAATAATTCCTCTCGCACCTCTGTGCACTGCTCAAACCTTGAAATCAGACCTCCCACCTCTGTGCATTTGCCTGAGTCATCCCTTATCCTCATCTCTGCTTCTCAGAATACCCTCATTTTTCTTCAAGGTTCAGTGAAGATGTCACCTGATCTGTCAGATACATCAGTTTTCCTGTTATTATTCTTTTCTCTCCTCAAATTAGCTCATATTTACTTATCTGAACCCATGTTGTATATCCCTCAGTAGAATGTAAATTTCATGAAGCTAGGTATTTATTTTTGTTTTCCTATCCCCAGTGCTTATATTTCAGAGCCTGGCAGAGAGTAAGTACTTAATCAATAATGGATGTCACTCACTGAAGTATTCCAAATCCCCTAGCCTTAAAGATGACTAAGGCCTAGAGAAGAGAGTCTGACAGTGAATGCTGGGACATGAGAGGAGAAAGAGGTTTACAGAAAAACTTTCTGAGAAATTCAAGCCATTTAGTGTTCATTAACATTGATCAGGAGTCCCCAAAGGATATCTTTTAACAGGAAATCTCATTTTTGATCCATCAGCTAGTAACTGCATTACTTACTCAGATAAGACACAAATAATTATATTATCTAGAACATCAATAATTATTGGCATGAAAACATTAAATGAAAGTTGGTTTCTCACGTCTTGGGATTGATTTTGACATTGTAAAGATAGTAGAGGAATACAATAGATTCCAGGTTACTCATCATAATCCTCCAGAAAGCATCTCCTTTTCTAGGGGAAGTAATTAATAAGCCTTGGTCAAGAATCCCTATTTACTTCCTTATTTCAAAAGAATGACTCTTTACTAGGGTAGACTCCTTCTAGTTCCAACTCAAGCCTTCGGAGCAAAAGCCATAGCATTGTCCCGCTTATCTGCATTACACAGATTACAAGGCATGATTGATGATTCCTGAAAACGAGTCTGCATGGAGTTTAAGGAATTTGCAGACAGGAGTCTTATCCTAGCTGTCACCACCATCATGCTTCATTACCCTCAAGGAAGTGGTCCTGCTGAAAGCATAGAACAAACTACCAAGGATGCCTAAAGGGAATTGTTGAAGAAAACTTGCTAAGTTTCTCATTCATTAGTATGTTACCCTCTGTATGACAATAAAAGTTAGCCCTGGTGAATTGTTAATGGGGTAGGAATAGATGCAGAATTTTGTATTATTGGGACTTTAGTAATAATTTTAAAGCTTGTAAAAATGTAAATAAATGAGGTATATGAGTGGGAAGCACTTCAAAAAAAAGGGCAACACAGCTAAATATCTCATAATTGTCTTGACACACATTTTGGTGGGGTCTCAAGGCTAGGCTTATGATGTCTCATAAGCCAGAAGATTTGCCAGACAGTTAAGGAGGCATCCTAGATGTTGCTCTATTTATATCACTACTTTTCACTCATTTCAGTCACAAAAGGCAGTCTTTTTGGGAACTGTAGAGCTGGACCAAGGTGGGTTCCTAAGACTTTAATTCAGACCATAGGGTCTATGTCATACAAGGTCTATCAGCAGCAAGACTGGTGAAGACCTCATGGGTCACCTGTGAAAACTGTTCTCAGACTTGATTGAAAATATCAGAGTCATTAGTTGTGGGGGTGCTGCCATCCCCTTCTTGGGTATATTGTAAATGTTATTACTTAGTGGGAAAATCTTTCCTATCCATTAATAGGCCCATGTGACCTGCTTGAGTCACATGGAAATATGAGTCTGTGATGGGAGGAGCTTGCCTAGCGATTGGAGCAGGAAGGGGTGGAGTAGGAAGGGTGGAAAAGAGCCCAGAGGAAGTTGGTCAGAGCAGTTAGAGCTGAGGGAGAGAGAGGAAGCAGACAGTGAATTGTGAGTGTTCATTTGTGGGGAAGCCTTAGCATGGGGAAGGCTTGGGGTTGGTGGTGCTCTCGGCATTGTTATTGTATAAAGATTTCTTTGTTGCTATAATGGATTTGGCTTTCTGGTATTGGGATTTAGCTTTCTGGTGTCTGAATAAATGTTTTGGTTCTGTCTTCCATATGGAAAATCTGTTATATTTTGTGATTCAGAATTACATTAGCATATTCATAGCCACCATAGGTGCTGTGAATATTGTGTTGGAGATACAAGGGGTTGTGTCTGCAGCAGCCGTATAGCTCCAAATCAGTGCTCCTAGTTGACAGCAACTTAGGTCTAACATCATTAAACTTTAATTAGTTCTGCATGTCTCTCTGTGTATATATGTATACATATATGTACATACAATAGAACCTCATTATTTGTGGATTCCACATTCACAGATTCACCTACTAGCTAAAATTTACAAATACAGGCATACCTTGGAGATATTGCAAGTTCAGTTCCAGACCACCACAAGAGTATCACAACAAAATTAATATCACAGTACTGTCACACCATTTATTTGGTTTCCCACTGCATATAAAAGTTATGTTTATATTATACTGTAGTCTATTAGTTGTGCAATAGTATTATGTCTAAAAAATGTTGTACATGCCTTAATTAAAAATACTTTATTGCTAAAAAAATGCTAGCCATCATCTGAGCCTTCAGTGAGTCATCATCTTTTTTCTGGTAAAGGTTTTTGTTGTAAAATAATTGCCTCAATGTTGATGGCTGCTGACTGATCAGGGTGGTGATTACTGAAGATTGAGGTGGTTGTGGCAATTCCTTAAAATAAGGCAAGAATGAAGTTTGCCAGAGTGGATAGGTGGTGCAGTGAATAGAGCACTGGCTCTGGAGTCAGGAGGACCTGAATTCAAATTCGGCCTCACTTGACACAGCTGTGTGACTTTGGACAAGTCACTTAACCCCAACTGCCCTGCAAAAAAAAGCAAAAAAAAAAAAGAATGAAGTTTGCTGCATCAATTTACTCTTCCTTTCACTTTGAACACTTAGAGGCCATTATAGGATTATTAACTGGCCTAATTTCAATATTGTTGTGTCTCTGGGAATACAGAGGCCTGAGGAGAGGGAGATGTGGGAACAACTGGTTGGTGGAGCAGAGAGAATACATATAACATTTATTGATTAAGTTTGCTGTCCTATATAGGTGTTATTTGGCACCCCAAAACAGTTATAATAGTAATATCAAAGATCACTGATAACAGATCACCATAACAGATACAATAATAATGAGAGAGCCCGAAATATCGTGAGAATTACAAAAATGTGACACAGACACATGATATGAACACAAACTGTTGGGAAAATGGTACTAATAGACTTTCTCAAAGCAGGGCTCCCACAAACCTTCCTTTTGCAAAAATGTAGCATCTGTGAAGCCGATAAAGTGAAGCTCCCCAAAAGGAGGTACAACTCTACTCGTGGTACTTTTCTGATCATGTGTGGACATGGGCAAAGTGACAAAATATTTGAGTCACCCGACGTGAATGTTCACAATTGAGGTTGAAAAAAGGTGATCCTCTTCCATCTTATTTCAGCTCTCATACTATATACGAGCGTCCTTTTCACTGTCTGCTTAGTGCAACATTTTCTCAACTTTTCTTGGTGATTTTGCTTTTAAAATGGCCCCCATGTGTACTGTTGAAATGCTGTCTAGTGTTCCTAAGTGCAAGAAATCTGTGATATGATTTATCGAGAAAATATGTATGTTAGACAAACTTTGTTTAGGCACGAATTATGTTGCTGCTGGCTGTGAGTTCAATGTTAATAAATCAGTAGTATGGTGCATACAGAAAAAGGAAGAGGTAATTTGCTAATCTTCATATGAGGCCACTTTGGACAGCACTAAAGTAAATGTTGTTACCAGAGTCTCTCAGGAACGGTACCTTGTATTTCCTTTAGGAGCAGTGGTTTGGGTAGGTGGTACAGTAGATGAAGCACAAGGCCTGAAGTCAGGAAGACCTGAATTCAAACGTGAAGTCAGATACTTACTGGTTGTGTGACCCTGGGCAAATCACATAACCACCCTTGCCTCAGTTTCTTCATCTATAAAATAAGCTGGAGAAGGAAATGACAAACCCCTCTAGTATCTTTGCCAAGAAAACACAAAAATGGTGTCACAGTGAGTCAGAAATGACTAAATAACAACAATTCAGTGTTTGTGATGGCTTTGTAGAATTTAACTACTGTGAATGACAAGAATCAACAGTATGTGTATTTTTATGCATATGTATATACCTGTGCATACACATATACATATACATATACATATACACACGTGCACACATACATATATACATACACATATACACACATATACATACATACACACATATACGTGTATGTGAGTATACACACACACACACACACACACACACCAGGGATGGGGAACCTGTGGCCTCAAGGTTGACTGAATCCAAACTTCACAGAACAAATCCCCTTAATAAAAGGATTTGTTCTGTAAAACCTGGACTCAGTCAAAAGGCCACACTCAAGGACCTAGAAGGGCACATGTGGCCTTGAGGCTGCATGTTCCCCATCCCTGGTAAACTATACCAACTATTTTAGAAATATACGTACAAATGTTTAATTCCATCTATCTTTCTTTCTATCTATATCTATCCATCCATCCACCCATCCATCCATCTATCTGTCTGTCTTATATATATATATCTACATGCACATCTATGAAGATGTATGTGTGCATGTATAAATGTATGCGCATATATGCACGTACGTATAAAGATATGAGACTCTTAAAGCTTAAAACTTCACTAAGATTTTTGGGACACCATGTATTGATATCTACAGTCATATCTGTATGTCTTTGTCTTGATTATCCTGTGCCTAGAGCTGTATAACCTCTCTCTATATCATCTCCATCTCTATTCATATTCCTTTATTTCTATTCTTTTTGGGAATGGATCTGAAGCAGGGCATAGAAGGGTGGCTCTCCAGGGACTGTGAGTTCAGTTTAATTCAATTCAATTTATTTAAGTGCCTTCTTTGTGCAGAGTTTGTACTAATTCCTGGAGACACAAGGACAAAATGAAAACAGTCTTTCCCCTCAAGAGACTCACATTATAATGGGGAGAAGGGGAGGGAGGGACAAAATGTTCACAAAAAATTAAACATAGAAAGTCATTTTGTGAGGGTGGGCACTGACATCTAGAGGAATCAGACTGGGCTTCTTGGAGGAGGCGACAGCAGCTGAGCTTTGAAACTAGCTCTTCTGTGAAGATAAAGGTGAGGCAATAGTGCTTTCCAGGCAGGGGGGACATCTTATAAAAAAACATGAGATAGCGGATGGCATGTAGTATATGGGGAGGTACAAGTAGGTCAGTTTTACAGGAACACAGAGTACTTGAAGGAACATAATAGTCAATAATCCTGGAAAAGTACGTTGGAGCCAAGTTGTAAAGGACTTTAATAGCCAAACAGAAGAATTTCTATTTTATCGTAGAAATAAGAGGGAGTTATCAGAGTTTCTTGATCAGGGAAGTGACGTGTCAGGCCTGTGATTCAGAGATATTACTTAGCTGTGAGAAGTATGGATGGGACCAGGAGAGATTAGAGGCAGAGAAACCAATTAGTCCATATGATGAGGGTCTGAACTAGGGTGGTGACTTTGTGGTGTGGAGAGAAGGGGATGGATACAAGATCTATTATGAAAATAGAATTAAAAGGCTTCCAATGTCTTTGCAGACTCTTAGAAGTATGTGTATGTGCATGGAGGGAAGCACAGAACTCAAATGAAGAGACAGTAGGTAATAGCAGAACTTGGTACCTACCTCAGCACCTACCTCCCAGGGTTGTAGTAAGGATCAAATGAAATAATATTTATAAAGCACCTAGCACAGTACCTAGAACATAGTAGGTGCTTAATAAATTCTTGTTCCCTTCCCCTCCCCCTTCCACATTTTTCCTTGTCAAATGGCTGATTAAAGTGAATTAAGCCAATTCAGGTCAGCCAAGGTAGAAGAATGATATTGTTAAGGGGGTAAGGAGGAGGAAAAGACACAATTAGCTATAGCAGGAACATGATTGCAAATCTTAAATAATATGTTAAGGGGTAGGGAGTTGGAGTTGTAAGGAAGAGGATTCTGAAGCTGAGTTTGTAAGACCTCCCAGTCTGAGTAGAACATGAAAGAGTTCTGGTTATCCCTTAGCAACCCCTGAGTTTGGGTTAGAGTGATGGAGATTGGTGTTTCCAAACCATATGACAGACTGGCAAAACACTGAAAATCTCTGTCGCAGACCCTCTGCCCTCTGTAGGCTTGCTTAATGAGGGGAGTCTTGGACACTCATGAAAGAGTGGTGCTAGCAAAGAGCTAGAGAGGATGAAAGTTGGGCACCGATCAACAAAGAGAGAAGGGAGAAGTGAAGGAAGAGTGAAGTTTTTGGGTTTATCAGTTTTAAGAAGTAAAAATCTGAGATACTATTTAAATTTTCCAGATTGGGAAAATTTGGCTCAAGTCTAAAGACTGGTGGTTGGGAAATATTGGGTTATAGGATACAACCACAGCAAAACACAGAAGTCGATTTCTATCCCTGAAGGCTTATGTTAATGAGATAGAATCACTGAATTTTTTACAAAAAAAAAAAAGTGTTGTTTAGTCCCTTTTCGGTTGTGCCCAACTCTTCATGATTCCATTTGAAATTCTCTTGATAAAGATACTAGAGTGGTTTGCCATTTCCTTCTCTAGCTCATTTTACAGATGAAGAAATTCATGGAAACAGGGTTAAGTGACTTGCCCAAGGCCACACAGCTAGGAAGTATCTGAGGCTGGATTTGAACTGAGGAAGAGGAGTCTTCCAGACTTTGGACCTGGCACTCTTTTCATGGGGGCAATCTAGCTGTCCTTCTCAATTGGTTAGTTATTTTAAAATAATCTTTATAAGAATCTTTCTCAAAAACAAAAAATTAAAAAAGTATATCCTTCAAATCAAGGGTGGGGAACCTGTGACCTTGAGGTGTCCCTCTAGGACCTCAAGTGTGGCCCTTTGATTGAATCTAAACTTCACAGAAGTTTGTGGGCTTGAGACTGTAGGTTCCCCACCTCTGCAATAATCAAATATTTAATTCACTTTTCCCCTCCCTCATTTTGTTCTGGCTACCACATGACTCTAAGAATGGTTACTTTATTAGTATAGTTGGAAATTGAGAAGAACCAGCCTTCTCTTTTGTTTCCATCAGTGATTTTCTTTGCTTTGGTCTTTTGGTTTTGCCAAATTAACTTAGTTTCTGTTTTGTTCAATTCTATTTTAAATATTCTTCCAACTTGTGAAACTTTCATGGGAAACACAGAAAAGTTGGATTGTTTCTAAGTAACAGTTGTGCTTACATTCAACTTATCCACTCAAGACCAAATTATTGATTTTAATGTGCTTGTATTCCTAATATTTTGTAATATGCTTGGAGACTGCCCTATAAATTTCTTCAGCATTCTGAGGCATGCAGGATCCTAGATATTTAAAAAGGTTTTTCTTCTATGTTAAAGATTTTTTTTGTCTTGTTACTTATTTTTCTGTTAAAAAATAGATCCTTGAGTTTTGTTCTCTGTAATCCTATACTTTTGATTTTTCATTCATTCTTAATGGACTCATCTAGTATTCCCACTGCTAAATTAAATAGTAAGGGAGACAAAGAGCATGACTGTCTGGTTCCTGCTTTTTTAGTGGAATTTTAAATCAATTTCCACATTTTTTTCATATCACAGACAAAATATTTTTGTATATTATTCTAATAAAATTCAGAAACATATTATATTTCTAAAACTTTGAATATGAGTGTGTACTAGATTTTTCAAATGTTTTTCTGTTGCCTAGTGCTATTTTATTTTATTTTTCTTGTCAGCAAGAACCCTATTACTGATTCTACACTAGTGTAGAATGACAAAAAAACAAACCCCCCAAAATGTAATGTCTTTTTCAACTCTGATATGAAGGATGGGCTTTCCCCACTTAGAGTAATACTGCCCAAGGTTATTCCATAGTTGACTTACCTAAAGCAACTGGGTGGCGTTATTTAAATAGTCTAAGACCGTGAGTGACCTATACTCATTATCAGATTGGGCAGATGTCTTCATTGGTACTATCTCAAGTTAAGATTGTGTCTTTAGCCATTTTCTTTGGGTTATCATTCTCCTTAGGCAGTCTGGGGAAGGGAGGAAGAAAGGAAAATCCTCCAACTGGGTACATAAATTAAAGGAGGATATTTATTTTCCTGTCTCAGGAATCATACATCCAAGTCCATTTAATAACTGTTGCAAATTGTTCAGTTATGGAATAAAAAGGAGTCATACTAGGACATGGCCCTGTCTGACACCATTAAGGACTGATATTGTACCTATCATAATACTGTCTCAGCCCATATTGGTAATAGTATCTTTTTCATCTTTAAGTTACAAACATTGATGGCTGAGGGTTTATATGGAGGTCATACAATTTGGAGCAAAGAGGATCCCTTCTATTGAACCAAAGGCTAACATGCTGAAAATAGCCTCAGGTTGTTCTTGGCTATTTTGGGGTGAGTTAGAACATAGTACACTAGTAATGGGCAGTGGAAAAATTGTGCCTGGAGCCTTCCATCTTCTCTTACTATTGTGCAAAAACCTTGTCTTATAATTTGTTGAGGAGAATCTGAAATGGGATCCAGGATATACTCTCTTTTCACTCTCCTTTCACATACCAGAATTACCCTCTTTTGTATAATTCAGGGTTAGTAGAGAGGATGATGCCTGACCATTCTGTACCTTCATGAGAAGTAGAGTTAGTGAGAGCCAAGAAGGGGGTAGTATGTCCTCTCTCTTTCTCTCTCTCTCTCTCTCTCTCTCTCTCCCTCTCTCTTCCCCTCTTTCTCTTTCTCTCTCTCTCATCTGAGGTCACATTTGAACTCAGGTCCTCCTGATTCCAGGGCCAGTCCTCTATTCACTGCACCACCTAGCCGCTCCCAAGTATGTCGTTTCTTGAAGCTAAATGCTAGTAGAGCAACTCTTATCTTCCAAGCTCTTTCCAATTCCACTATGAAGAGAACCTACATGAAGGTAGGTCCAAAGTGGTGAGTTATCATTCTTTCTAGCAATGAGAGTCTTATGTAAAAACTTAGGCTCAAGTCCTGGGTTACATTTATAGCAAAGAAAACCAGTGAAGAACCAAAGAACCAAAGAAACCAATGGATAATGATGGCATCCAAGAGTGTGGGCTTTATTGTATTCATAATCCCCTACCTCTCTATTGCAAGGAGTGAGATGCTTACACCCATTTTCTCCAGGGTTCAGCTTTATTTCAGTGCCTATTGTATTTTCTTCATTTTAGTCATTGTGTTTATTCTTCTCTTAGTAGTGTATAGTTCATTCTGTACCACTTCATGCCAGTTTTCACTCATTCTGCCACATTTCATTATTATGCCATTCATTCATATGCCACATTTCACAACCATTTCCAATCTGATGGGATTCTATTTTGTTTCCCATTTTTTGTTACCAAAAAAAGATGTTTCTATGAACAATTTGATGTATATGGATTTTCTGCCTACTAGTAGAGTTTCTGGCTTAAGCATGCCATAGAATTTTAAGAAAATGTTTTGATGGAACTTATCTTTTCATACTCATTTATTGTATATTGCTTCCACTCCCAAAATCTACTTTCCAGTCAGGGTAATTTTATTATACATGAAGTTTCCTTTCTCAGCCCATGCATTTTAATGGACTCTCTGATGTTCCTTAATAGCTCTGATACTGACTTCTGCAGGCGGCTTTTCCTGATTACCCTAGTCATTTAATGCTCTCATCTAAAAAATTAAAAACTTTTATTTATTCTTGAATATATTTCAAGGGTTCTTTTTGGAGGGGTATAAATGAATTGTTTGTAGAGGTTCTGAATAGCAACTCTGTGGGTAGCTTAAACTGATTTCCACTTGTGGAGTTTCCTTAATGACTTGGCTGGTTGTTTGACGTGTGTGTGTGTGCACGCGTGTGCATGTAAGTTTCTATTAAGCCAGGGGCTTGACTTGCCAATTCTCTGCTTTCCCAGGTAAGGGATAATCAAAGCTGCTTTCTCCCTTTTATTGGCTGTCATGTAACTGAAAGAGAAACTTTATGGATTAGTTTAATGAAGTGCTGTTAGATCATTAGATTTTAGTCAAGGTTGGTTAATCAAGGAAGTGGGTAGATCCTCATTCTTGTGTAAACTCTATTTCTAATCTCATTGTTTTAGATGTATGTGTGTTTTTACTTTTTTTTTTTTTTTAAGCAATATTGAAGAGCAAAATAAATTCAAGATGCAAATGATCACTTTCAGTGTAGTGGAGAATATCCAGTTTTAAGGTGCAGATAAAGAATGATGGACCAGTTATTACATAGTCAATAATTATTATACTCCATGTTTAGACATATACTGTGTATATATAAGTCCCCACACCTATCTCAGAGACTACCATTCCCATGAGTTGCAATGAGAAATGTGTTTGGCCACATCTTTTGAGTTGGCATTTGGGAAAGGCTCTGATTAATAGTCATCCAGAGTCTTGGATAGTCACAGAATGCTAAATAAAGGTACAACCTATCCAGCATACAAGCTACACCTGGTGCGGAGTACTATATAAACTTTATCAGAAATAGAAAGACTTTGAAACCCAGCTGTACTAGTATTTTGAGTTGCCTTGGTTGTATCAATTTCCTATGTATGTGCCTTTCCTCTAGATGTGTCCAATTTCCTATATGTGCTATACTCTAAAATCACAACCAATATTCTCACAGGTGTTGCATGTATTTTGTAGGAGAGTGTGCCCCAGGTTTCTGGGTAGGATTGTTTTATAACTAGTGTTTTTAATATGATAAAATATGCTTAGTATGCTAAAATAATGCCATTTTAGTAGATGCCTTTGGTAACAGCTGATTATGACTACTTACTGACTGTTAATGGGAAGCACACTGATGGGGGCTCCTAAACTAAGGTCTTAGAAAAATATGCCCACAGGCTATCCTAGAACTTGTGGGGATTACCCTGGGGACTCAATTCACCAAGGTGACCACAAGTTGGGAGGAATATGTTGGAGGGGATGTCTAACAGCAAAGCTTTTTGCCTAGAAGGAAATATCTGTCTCATTTGGTAGTTTTTCATCACAAATTGACTCTCTACCTGCTTATAGGGTATCCTATTCTGTGTGAGTATTTCAATACTAATGTGTGAGGGAGGAGAAGAAGGAAATCCACTTTTCTTCATCCCCTCTACCCCCATCAATTCCCTCTCAGAAGGCCAGGTTGTGCCTCCATTGTAGATTCTGCTAGAATTAAAGTTGAACTGATTTCTCAAATTATCTTTTAAGGATCAGTGGTGCATGTCTCCATCAGCTAATTGTATCATCTCTTTCAATTCACCCAGAGAAAGGAAGGTATTCACATTTCTTAAGGAGATCATTAGGTGTTACCACCTTGTCATCTGTGATTGATTGAGTTGAGGAGAAGCCAAATCCCATTCTCCCTTGCAAAACAAAGGGCCATACTGTGTAAACTCATTGAATTTAACTAATCAAATTGATCTGGGGACTCCCCTGAATGTTCTTACTAAACCAGGTCCAGGCCAGTAACTGTGAACTATTTAAAGAATGCTTTCATAGGCATCTCATGTTGGATCCTTATAACAACCCAAGGGAGGCAGGTAATGCATATATAATTTCTAATTTTACAGAGAAATAAACTCAGTTTCCAAATGGTTGTCACTCATTTAAAGTCACACGACTAGTACATCTGAATGTAGGTTTTCCCACTGCTATTTCTGTAACATTGTATATGATGAGAGGGAAAGGATATAGGGCAACATTTGTATAGTTATTTCCTAAAGAGGTCCTTGGCCATGGTTTTTTTTTTTTTTTTTGCCTTTTGTTTATTTTTTTGGTATACTTTGTGTACATTACAAAAAAAAAATTTTCTCTCCTAAAAAGACCCTCCTGTACCTTGTATGCAGAATGCTAACTCAGTCATCTGTGACACAAAAAATCCCAAAAAGAAGATACTCCAAAAAAATTTAGATTTGAGGACAGTTTGTTTTTCTGGCAAGTTAGCTTTCCCAATCTGTGCTTGGCCCAGCTTGGTATTAAAAAGCATTTGTAAAACCAGGCTACTCCCTTCTTTACTTTCCTTCCCTTTCCAAGACTCAAGTTCACTTAAAATTCTACTCCCAAAATGACCCTTAGGAGCTGGGAAAGGAGGGGAAAGTACAGAAGCGAGTGTTGGAGTTGAAATTTGTTGTGCACCCAAGGAGAGTGCTCCTTTACTGTGGGCTGCTCCATCCCTAGCTTATTGCTGTGATCCTGGTGACCTGTGCTATTCTAGGCTTCCCCAGAAACACACTGAGCAATGTAACAACAAGCAGGAGCCTTTGTCCAAGGTATGCATGGAGGAATTAATGCAGAAAGGCCCTGAGCATCTTCTCCTGTATAGATTTAGTTTTTCCAATTCTTTTCTTTCAATGTATTGCTAAATTAGTTATTAATTTATTAACATCTATATTTATTAATATACTTAAATATATAATTTTATTTATAGGAAATTTATAAATAACATATATGTAATTTATTAATAATTGCAATGAATAAATTCAGCATCACTTGAGGAGAACAAGGTATTTGGCTAATATAGCCTTCTTTCCTTGGATGCCAAATTATGTCTCTTTCTCATTCTGTTTTGATGACTAGCCATAGATGTGCTTGGAGAAAATTAGGGAGATCCTTACAGCTTGGGAGAGAAGTGAGTGAAAACCCTGTTGGCTCTGTGACTGAAAGCATGGATTGAAGAGACATTCCAACTGTTGTGGAACATTAAAATGAAAGAAGGAAGGAAGCAAAGAAGGAAAAATGCATTTATTGAGCTCCTACAATGAGCCAGGCCCTATGAACTTTACAAATATTATCTTATTTTATCTTCATAGCAACTCTGGGTGATAGGTGCTATTATAATTCCCATTCTGCAGATGAAGAAACTGAATCAGATTGAGATTTTTTTTTAAAGTGACTCATCTATACCTCATGTATAGGGTCACACAACTAGTAAGAATCTGAGGCTGAATTTGAATTCAGTTTTCCATACTCCAGGCCTGCTACCTAACTGCCTCTAGGAGAACAAACAGGAGATAAGAGAGAGCCAATTATATGTGGAAGCAAGGGCACTAATACAGACTTCCAAAACCAGAACTTGGTAGGGATAGCAAAGAAACAAGTAGATAGGTACAGAGACATAAGGAGGTGCGCACACTGAATGGGATGCTGAAAGACATATCTTAAGGAATACAGAGAGACAAATACACAAAGATCCAGAATGAGGTTGAGATTACAAAAAGACAGAAACATAAATACCAGGAAACAGAGAGAGACACAAAGGGAGAGAGAACCAGAGACACTGAGAGACACAGAGTAGAGACAGTGAGAGACTTGGTGGGGGGGGTTGGGGGTCGGGGGGAAGGGATAGAGGCAGAGAGACAGAGACAGAGAGAGACAGAGAAAGACAGAAAGACAGAGACAGAGACAGAGGGACTCCTGAAGAATAAACTACTCTCTAAAGTGTTCATTTCACAATGAAGGGAGATTTCCTGGCCTTGGATTTTCCACATAAACACTGCAATGCTGGATAACATTAATAGGTCCCTGACTGATACATGAGAGCAGGATTTGTCCAAATCCACCAGCCATTGACGTCACAAATGCAGTGGCTCGATGCACTCATTCTCGCTCCCCCTCCCCATTTATATGTTTGACCCTAACCTTTAACAGATGTTCAATTCTTCTTATTTCCAAAAGGGGAATTTCAGTCACTGGGCTTTGTGTCCTTTCTGGATTAAATGCTGTAGCAAAAACAAAATTTGAAGTAACAGGACTATGGAATGGGACTCCTGCAATAAAGGCTTTCTCGGCTGTTTTGGCAGTGTCTCTCATCATAATCCACCCCTTTTCCCAAAAGAACAGATTTTAATAGACCTTGGCTCACCTGTCAGAGACAACAATGAGTGCAGATTTGGGGATATCCTGGTTCATTTTATGACTCTTATATTCAGGATTTCATGTAGACTCCACAGAAGCACAGTTTTCCTTTATTACCAGACACATTGTTTCACTAAACTATATTCACTCCTTGGGCAATTCTACCTTGAGCCATGGGTTTTTCTTTTTTTTCTTTTTTTTTGCCTTTTTTTTTTGGAGGGCAATTGGGGTTAAGTGACTTGCCCAGAGTCACATGGCTAGTGAGTGTGTCAAGTGTCTGAAGCCGGATTTGAACTTAGGTCCTCCCAACTCCAGGGCCGGTGCTCTATTCACTGTGCCATCTAGCTGCCCTGAGCCAGGGGTTTTTCCTTAGCCTCAGGAAGTGCCTCTCTTTATCCTTCAGGACAGACTGGAGCACCAGATAACGGGTGTGAGTAATACAAAGCCAACTATAGCACAACAGTAAGGGAGGTGATTGGTCTTGTTGACAAATGGATGCTTGGTGCAGAAAAACAATGATACTCCATGTAACTTTTCAGGACGAAGAAGACCTCCTAGGATAAGAGAGGTTACAGACCGGACTGTGATTTGATTAGTATGGGGAACTCTCAGGAAATTTCTTCAGATGATTTAAAACACTGATGGATTTTTAAAAAAAGCAGTCTTATAGCAACTCTTTTTGTGCTGTCAAAGAACTGGAAATTGATGGGATGCCCATCAATTGGGAAATGGCCAAACAAGTTGTGGTATATGATTATGATGGAATACTATTGTGCTATAAGAAACAATGAGCTTGACAACCTTACAAAGACATAGACTTGTATGAAAATATGAAATAATGAAAAGCAAAATAAACAGAACCAAAAGAACATGGTATACAGTAACAGCAATATTGTTTTGAGAATGACTTTGGGAGAATAAGTCATTTTGACTATTACAAACAACCAAATTAACTATAAAGGGCATATGAAGAAAGATGCTATCTGCATCCAAAGAAGAACTGGTAAGTAGAAGTATGTATCGAATAATTTTACACACACACACACACACACCCCTATTTGTGTCTAATGGTGGTGTGAGAGATAGCAAAGGGTTAAGTTTCCACAGGCACTGGAACAAAATAATGAAACTTAAAGGAAACAACACTAGCCTTCTTCTCATTGGTTGCCCCCAAATTTGGTGTGTAGATATGCATAAGTAAGGGATTGAAGGATGTTTCCTTTAATTGCAGGACGTTCCCTTGGGTAGAAAGGTTAAATGAATAATTATGATAATAAAGGATTGTCAACTGTAACTCTCATTGGCTGTCTCCAAATTTGGTGCATAATAAAGGACTGGAAGACACCATCCTCTGATAGGATTCATGAATAATTATGATAATGAAGGATTGAGATTCCTTGCTGCCAATTAGCTAGATACTGGTGGAGAGATTGTGAGCCTACCTCACCAACCAATGGTGAGACTAGACAGAGGAGTGGGCTGGGTTAGGATTAGGATAACAGAAGCCTGAGAGCTCCCACAATTTGCACTCCCTGGCTGATTCCACTTGAGTGATGAGTGCTCTGTCCTTTTTCATCTGATAAATTCAGCTTTTTAAGGCATTCTTCTCATTGGCTTTTTGGGCCTCTTTTGCCATTTGAATTAATCTATTTTTTAAGGTGTTA
>CM053586.1:230213979-230230732 GCA_028646515.1 Pseudochirops corinnae
CTCAGCCAATCCCCTTCTTCCACATCAACAGGGGAGTTCATGCCTTCTCAACAGTGGGACAGACTTTGTACCTTCCACACTTAGCACAAGTGCTAAGTATCCTGCTAAACTGATTACTATTACACTGTGTTAACTATTACTTTCAGCTCTATTTCATTGACAAGTCAGCTGAGCACATGGTCTATGCCTGTACTATGGTCACTGCTAAAAATGTTAAGCAACTAATGTCCAGTGTGAAAGTATTTGCAGATCCTATACTTGATTGCATGATGCCATGGTGGGGGAGGGGGGGGAGAGGGAGGGGAGAAAATTTGAAACTCAAAGGATTTGTGGAACTGAATCTTGTAAACTAAAAGTAAACAAACAAATAAATAAGAAATAAAAAAAATGTTAAGCAAGACAAGGGCAAGTACAGACCCTTAAGATACTTTCCTAGAGAACTTCTACTATTATGTAAACCATTCACAACTCTTCAGTGAGTCTGGCCATCCACCCCATGCTGAATCCAACTGATTAGATTATTATCTAATCCATATCTCTCCACTCTTCTTCCTAAGAAGAGTAAGAGATACTTTAGCAAAAACTTTTCTAAGAATGAGGTAAACCATATCCACAGAATTCCCCTCATCTACTAGTTTAGTTAACCTTTCAACAAAGGAAATAAGGTCAGTGTGGTATGACCTGTTCTTGATGAAGTCATATACTAACTCATTGTAATCACTGCTTTCCTTTCTAGATGTTAGCCAATTATGAAACTAGGGCTGAGAGCTGTCAGAAAGGGACTTACAGCAGAAGCATTGGAGAGACAAAATACATAGCAATTGGCAATGTGGGAAGGCAAGGGAGAAGGAGATGTCAAAACAACTCCCAGATTTTGTGTGTGGATGACGAGAGATATGTTGGTGTCATTAAAATCAAGAAGAGAAAGGAGACTAGAAGGATTTTTTTTTTTGAGGAAGAGGCAGTTGATGGGGAAAGAAGAGAAGATAATCATACATAAGAGCATAACATAGCAGTAACAGCGCTGTATCCCCCACCCCCACACCCCACCCCAAGCTTCAGAGTTCTCTTTGTGAGTTTGTTGGGGGGAAAATGATTTTCTCCTTTCTACATCTAGCCCCCACATCTCTCTCTTGCCACTACCCTGCAGATCACTCCCATGTCACGAGTGCTGTGAAGTGAGGCCAGGTCCTTGAACAGGCTGTCCAAGTCCACCAGCTGGACTTAATTAAATGTAGCTTTTCCCAAGAGATAAGAATGTGCATTCATCAAGGAACTGCCCAGGTTGGGAAGAACACACACACTATTGGCTAGGATCCCATTGAAATTGGTTCTTTTTCCTTCCTAAAAGAAAAAGGAAATCTAGGGTTATAAAACCCCTGAATGTGAAAGAAATGGGAAACCAGGGGCCAAGACAGCATCCTTACCTAATTCTGTCCTGTCTTTTGCTCCAGAAATGTCACATCAAAGCCCATAGATTCTTCTCCTCCTCAAGCATGAGTCAGTGAAGATCAGTGGCTTGGAGGAAGCTGTGATGTGGTAGAAAGAACATAGGACTGAGGCAAGACCTGGGTTGGAATTTAGACTCAATTAATGTTTAATCCTGGCCAAATTAATCCATCAACAAGTAATAATTAAGAAAGTAATAAGTGCCAGGAGCTATGATAGGCAGAGGATACAAAGGCAAAAGCAAAGCTGTACCTGTCCTTGAGGAGCTTACATTCTAACAGAGGAGACAACATGGATGTACACAAAGCATGAAGAGGGTAATCATGGGGGAGGAGGGAAACACTAGAAGCTGAGGGAACCAGAAAAGGCTTCATGCAAAAGATGATGCATGAGGTGAGTGTGAAAGGAAACCAAGGCTTCTAAGAGGAAAAGGTAGGGAAGGAATAGATTTCAGATATGGAAGGTGGTTGATGCAGAGGCAAATTAGAGATGGTGAGTGGAGTGAATAAGCATTAATGAGTACCTACTATGTGCCAAACTCTGTGCTATGGGTTGGGAATACTAAGAAAGTCCAAACAATCCTTACGCTCAAAGAGCTCACAATCTAACTGTGGGAAATAACATGCAAACAACTTTTTATCAACCCCCCTCCCCCTCCAAAAAACTATACATATAGCTATTTTAATATTTCGTTATAAAGGACACTTTCTCCTTGAAAGGAAAGCTATGGTAAATCTGGCCAACATACTAAAAAGCAGAAATATCACCTTATTGACAAAGGTCCATACAGTCAAAGCTATGGTTTTTCCAGTAGCAGTGTATGGCTGTCAGAGCTGGACTACAAGGAAAGCTGCGCACAACAGAACCAATGCTATTAAATTATAGCACTGGAGAAGACTTTTCTTTTTTTTTTTTGCAGGGGGGAAGGCAAGGTAATTGGGGTTAAGTGACTTGCCCAAAGTCACACATCTAGTAAGTGTGTCAAGTATCTGAGGTCAAATTTGAACTCAGGTCCTCCTGACTCTAGGGCTTGTGCTCTATTCACCGTGCCACCTAGCTGCCCCCATGGAGTAAACTTTTGAGGGTCCCTTGGACAGCAAGGGCATCAAATCAGTCAGTACTTACCAAAATTAATTCAGACTATTCTCTGGAAGGTCAAGTACTGTAGCTGATGCTTAAATATTTTGGCCATATAATGAGAAGATGAGACTCATTGGAAATGACTCTGATGTTGGGAGAGATTGAAGGTGAAAGAAAAAAAGGGGACAGCAGAGGATGAGATGGATAGTGTCAAAGAAACAATGAACATGAACTTGGACACACTTTGAGAGAGTGGAAGATAGAAGGGTCTGGTATGCTGTGGTCTGTGGGTTTGGAAGAGTTGAACACGAATGAATGGTTGAACAACAGCAACAACAAAATATTGTTATATTTTAATGTATATTTAATATGTGAATAAATAAGTTGGAGATAATCTCAGAGCAAAGACATTAAAAAGGTCTAGGAAAAGTTTCTTGAAGAGGGCAGGATATTAACTAAGACTTACAAGAAGCCAGGGAAAACAGGAGGCAGAGGTGAGGAAGTAGAAAATTCTAGGTATGGAGTGAAGTCAGTGAAAATATCCAGAGCTGGGAAATGGAATGTCTTGTTTGAAAAATTAGCAGGTAGAGGGGGAGTAAAGTGGAAGAAGAGATTTCAGGTAGGAAGGGGCCGGGTTATGGAGGGCTTTAAAAACCAAACAGAGGATTTTATATTTGATACTGGAGGTGGTAGGGAGCTATTGGAGTTTACTGGGGGGGGGGGGGGCGGGGAATCATAGTCAGACTTGCACTTTAGAAAGATCATTTGGACAGCTGAGTGGAGGACAGAGTGGAGGAGAGGGACTTGAGGCAAAGATACTGACGAGTACGCTATTGCAATAGCCCTGGCTTGAGTTGAAGAGGGCTTGCAGCAGGGTATTGGCAGTATCACGTATTAAAGGAGGGAGAATGGGCTGGGGGCCAGTAGGCAGTAATCACCAGGATCTGTAAAGGCTGATAAACCTTTTTTTTTTTTTCTTTTTGGATGGCAATTGGGGTTAAGTGACTTGCCCAAAGTTACAGGAGTAGTAAGCCTGTCAAGGGTCTGAGGCCAAGATTTGAACTCAGGACCTCCTGACTCCAGGGCTGGTGCTCTATTCCCTGCACCACCTAGCCACCCCTCAGGCTGATAAATCTTACTAGATCTAATGAGACAATATATGTAAGGTCTTTTTGAAGGACTGTATGAAAGCCAGCCATTATTATACAGCCCAGGACAACTTTACTAGAAGGATGCGAACATTTTAAAAATCACAGTGTGTCACATACACTTTGAGCACAAGGAGTGAGGGAGAGATGGAGAAAAGGAAGGAGGAACAATTTTTTAGCTCTGTGATATAGGTAAACTCACTTCCTCTTTCTCTGGGCTTTGTTTTCTTCTATGAAAAATGATGAAAGTTGGGTTAGAATAAATAGATGGTCTGTGAGAACCCTTCCAGCTCTAACATTCTATTTTATAATTACATTTTCTTTATTTAACACTCATATTTAATAATTTTGAGTTCCAAATTCTCTCCCTTTCTCCAGCCCCTCCTCCACCCACTGAGAAGGCGAACAATATGACACTTATTATATTTGTGAAGTCATGCAAAGCACATTTTCATTTTAGTCATCTAACAATCTATTTTTCTATAATCTAAAGCACATCTTTCCCAGCTAGAAGCTCAGTCATTAGCCCACATTAATAGGGTGTGAATGGTAGTCCCTTGCCTGCTCTAATGAATGAAAACTGACTAATGTTCTCTTCTCAGCCAAATACTGTGCCTAGCCTTGAGTTGAAGAGGGCTTGCAGCAGGGGGGAAGGCAAGGTAATTGGGGTTAAGTGACTTGCCCAAAGTCACACATCTAGTAAGTGTGTCAAGTATCTGAGGTCAAATTTGAACTCAGGTCCTCCTGACTCTGGATATTTTCACTGACTTCATACCTGGAATTTTCTACTTCCTCATCTCTGTCTCCTGTTTTCCCTGGCTTCTTGTAAATCTTAGTTAATATTCTCCCCTCTTCAAGAAGCTTTTCCTGGATCTTGTTAATGTCTTTACTCTGAGACTATCTCCAACTTATATATTCACATATTAAATATATATTTACCAAGATTCTTTGTACCACAAAGGATTGGAGGTTACTGGAGAGGCAGTATGATGTAATGGAAAGGGTAGTATGATTTAAAGTCAGGAGACTTGGGCATAAATGCTGATTCTGACAATTTCTGTGTGAACTTGGACACTAAGATATCTCTGGCCCCAGTTTCACCAGCTGTCAAATGAAGAATTCATTCTAGGTCATTCTAGGGCTTCTCTATAGTCACTTCTAGCTCTAAGCTCTAATGTTGGTTGCTGGACAGATCTTAGATCTGCTGTTAGGTACTGAAGGCAAAAGGAAAAACACTGTCCAAACAAAGCTTGCTTAGGTAATCATCCCCAGAGGAGGAAACCATGTCATCCTCATGCTCTTCTGTGGTGACACTAACCTTTTTTTGTGTAGCAAGTATGTGTGTGTGGGGGGGGGGGTGGATGTTGGGAGAAGATGGGTGATATTCCCAGTACTGCAGTTCTCTTCCTTTATAAGAGTTACTTAGCCCTCACCCACTGGAAACTTCTTATTGAGAACCAAACTTTAAAAATCATTTAGACTTCATATCATAGATTATTTTGAAAAATCAAGAAACTTTAATCAAAATAGCAAGCATTGAAATAGCAAGAAAATAAATCATAATCAGGAAATACTCTCAATCCACCCAATGCTCCAAGAAAACCACAGTATCTCCTCCCAAACCCAGTCTAATCTTCGTCTTGAAGCTTGGCCCCAGCGCTGAGGTCAGCCTGGAGACCCCAAAAATATTTTCATAGAAATTGTCCCTTGGTTGACCATAGAATATGATGCCTCTTTTATTCCTCAGTTTCCAGAGCTGATCATTTTGAGGATTGTTGAGAAAGATCAGAAATTAGTCACTTCTGCAATCACAGTTATGGGCTCAGTTATGCACTGAGTTCTTTTCCAGGAATGGAAAAGGCTACTTGTTACTTCAATTAATTGATTCATTTGATTGTCAAGAGGAGTAAAAGTCTCTTGGTGTTGGTAAGCCACAGTGAAGGAGTCATGCTCCATGAACACTATTTACTCTTTACTTCCTATTACCTAAAATCACCCTGACTCTCTACATCAATTCCTGGCTGGAGTCAGGATGTATAGACATCATAGACCTTCAAGAATTCCAATCCATCTGACTCAGAAGTATGGTACCACACCCTGAGAAGATGGAAATGGCTCCAGTAGCATCCTATACACATGAACCATTCTTTTTTTTTCTCCTCGCTTCCATTTCTCCCCACTATTCTTTCCCAAACTTCTCATTACTATGTGTTAATTCATATTTCAAGTCCACTTTGGGGCTACAACATCAGGTGCTATGACTTTTATGTTTAGTCCCAAAATGGAGTATTGATTTGTCACAAGCAATTATCAGCTTGTCATCTGAGGCTTATGGTCTTTAGTAAGCATATTGGAAAATTTTCTGAAGGACCAAGGACTCTGCTTTGTCAGGTTGAAGGGTCTTTTGGGAGTGGCAAATTCTAGGAGTCACTATCTATCTGGGAAAACCTTTAATTGGCCTCCAAAGCTACTGCCCTATTTATGAAAAATGGCTACAGGTGGTCCAAGATAGATAACTCTTATGAGTAAGCAATAAAATTCTTGGGTTTTATACTTATGCAGGATGTTTCTTGAGTCTGGTTTTTCTCAGGACAGAGCTGAGTAATTTCTTTCCCTCCCCACATTTTCTTAGAATACTTTATCCAGATTTTTGCTCCCCACCTCCCACCATCAGATGCTATGTTGAATTCTTAATTGAATATAGTTTGTATTTCATTCAGGAGAATATAGTGCCTTGAGGGCAGAAACTATGTTATTAAAAATTAAATCTTTGTATCTTTAGTGTTTGGCATTGTGCCTTACATACAATAAACACTTAATAAATAATTGCTTATTAAACTGAACTCTACTTGAGGCTCCTTAGTGCCTGATTGTTAAGAATTAAGAAATACTCTTTCCCTGTATAGTGAATGGGAGAGAGGTTCCTCAGAACTGGAGACTCCCTATGCAAGTTGTGGACTTGCAGAAATGGGACCTTTTAGAAAGCTGTTCTTTCTTTTTAAACACATTTTTATTTATATCTTTTGTTTTCTACATCATCAAAATTTCTCTCTGTATCTCATCTTTCTCTCTCTCCCAGAAAGCAATCCCACATAACAGTATTTTAATGAAAAAGAGGAAGAAGAGGAAAACCCCCACAAAATTGATGTGTAGAAGAAAGTCTGAAAACAGATGCAATAAATAGTGTTCATGGACTTCCTAACTCTGCAAAGGAGTGGGATAGGTAATGTTTTCCTCATTTATCTTTCTTGGGAAGCTGTTGTCTTTAAATTATTTTATATCCAAAAGGAATGTTTTATGTTTCCCATATGATCCTTAGGGAAGTGAATATCAAAGTCTTGAACTTTTAGTAATAATTCTAGTACTTGTAAAATACTTTGTGATTGCAAAGTGCTTTATATTATTATAGCATCTCATTTTATTTCATTTCACCTCTTTCTGCATGTTTTTAATCCAACATCAGGGTGGCTACAGACATTTGACAATGAATATTTTAAAGTTGTGGTTTGAGCCAGCTGTTCACTTAAATATTAGTCAACTGATGTTTCCAAGGAGACAGAGTTAGGAGGACTACGGGAAACAAGAGCATTGTCATAAAGCCAGATCAGATAGGGGGGCAAGGGGAAGGGGGGCGGTTGGTAAGGGGAAGAAAAAGAACAAAGACTAAAACTAACAGAGTGAAAAGGAGGGAGGAAACCTGGGAATGTTAAGCTAGGTGATTACTTCCCCAGTCAGGAAATTATTACTAAGTTAATTTAATGGGGACAAAGGGGGGAACAATCAACAGACCATGGTTTTGATGATTGATTTAACCTAGATTTGCAAAACAGCCATCCTCCTCTCCTGTAGGGTGGATGCTTGTAGAAAAGTTGGGTTAGAGAACAATTCATTGGCTCCAGCCAGAAAGACCTAGATTCTAGTCCTACTCTATTATATACTGTTTGTGTTATGCTGTGACAAGTCCGTTAAGCTTTTGGTTCTCTAGACAACTCTCTAAGGCTATAAATTCAAGAGATGATGCCAACTTGCACTGACAGAGGGTGTTCCCTATGTCACTGAGATCACAGGTCTAAATCCTATTGCCCTTCAGTTTATTAGTGGTAGTTTAAGGGATCCATTTGGGCCCAGGATGTTGTAGGACTTTACAGGTTAAACAGAGAAGTTGATATTGATTCTAGAGGCACTAGGAAGCCATTGAAATTAACTGAGTAGGACAGTCACATGGTCAGATCTATACTTCAAGATAACTATTTTGGAAGTGGTCTGGAGGATAGATCAGAGGGAGTGGGGAAAAAGTTTGAGGCATAGAGACCAGATTGGAGGCTGTTGCAACAATCTAAGAGAAAGGTGATGAGGGCCTGAACTGAGGTGGTAGCTATGTCAATGAAGAAAAGGGATTGAACCCAAGAAGTGTGAAGGTAGAAATGGTACAACTTGCCAACTTTGACAAGAATTCCTTTATTTGTACCAAAATCTGGCAGGTAGGTGCTCTTTCTGTGAAATTATTCTGTAAAATTGCATGGGACCCTTTAGGAAGGTGACAGTTGCTTAACCAATTTCAAGCTTGAGTCTGATGTTCTGCTCCTCGATGATGATGCTCTGGGTATCAGAGAAGTCCATGACAGAGTATTTACACTCTTGTGTAGCACTCTTCTGAGACACTTTCTGTTTCATGATCTCCTTATACTGCTAGTAGATCATCTTGGTGTCTTTGTCCTTGAGTTTCACCTTTCACCAACTCAACTTCCCAATTTCATGGTACTACAATATTGCCATGAATTTACTCAACCATGTTGCTAATGACCTTGGGGTTGTAACCCTTGACATACCTATTTGGCTTAATGGCACAGATGGTAGCCAAAGTGGTGATACCCAGGCAGATTAAACTATGGTTCCCATAGTGGATGGCATGTTGTGGATCAGGTCAATGGCTTGTTGATAGAACCTGATTGAAATTTCATAGTCCTTACCTCTCTACTCCTTGGTTTGCATCTTGAACTCTTCAGACCAATTCAATCCAGTAAAATTCAGTTCAATAACTACTTATTAAGCACCTATTGCACATTCTAGGCACTTAATAAATACCTGAGAGGTAGTTTGAATGTCAAACATATGCTTGCCTAAAAGAGTAATTTGTGGAGAACTCACACATGGTGGTCAGAAGAAGCAATATAAGGTATTCTCAAGATCTCTCTTAAGAACTTTGGAATTGATTGTACAACATGGGAGACACTGGTACAGGACTGCCCAGCATGACATGCTTTCAAAAAAGATGGTGCTGGGCTCTATGAGTAAAGCAAAAGAGAAGTAGCTCGAAAGAAACACAAGATGCGCAAATTTAGAGTATCCACCCCAAATGTTCACATGGACTACTTGTGCCCAACCTGTGGTAGAGCATTCTGAGCTTGTATCGGTCTGATCAGCCGCAGTTGCATGCATCGTACCTTGACTCTACATAGTGATGTCATTCTGGTCCTCTTTAAGAATGAAAGTCAACAACCAAGCCAACCAAATACCTGAAAGGTAGTTTGGCATAGTAGAAAGAAAGCCAGTCTGGGAGGTGGAAAGACCTGCTCTAAACTTCATTCTCTGCCATATACTGACAGTCACTTAACTTTTCAGTGTCCTCAGTCTCTTTATAAGATCAAGGGTTCTTAACCTCAGGGCCATGGATAGATTTCAGAGGGTTAGTGAACTTGGATGGAAAAATGTACATCTTAATTATCACTAACTTCTAACTGAAATTTAGTATTTCCGTCAATTATTTAAAACCATTATTCCAAGGAGGGGGTCTATAACAAAACAAAACAAAACAAAATAAAAAGATTAAGAAGTCCTGTTCTAAGAATGTAATAGCTAGAGGGTTAGACTCAGAGTCAAGAAGTACTGAGTTCAGATTTCTGCTTTTAGATGTTTATTGACTTGTGTGACCCTGGGTAAGTCACTTAATCTCTCTCAGCCTGTTTTCTCATCTGTAAAATGGAAACAACAATAGCCCGTACCTCCCAGGGCTGTTGTGAGGACAAAATAGGATAATGTTTGTAAAATGCTTGGCAAAACTTAAAGTGGCATACATAGTTATGTTTTTATTAGCTATTGTTATATACACTAGCAGAGGAAGTTTATTGGGTGTTCCCTTTTATCAATGAAATCATACATCAGATTTGAAAATAAAACAGAATATGCAAGGAATCATGTAATATGGCCCTGGAGATTCAGATATGAAGCTACTAGTGCCCTCAAGGTGCTTATATTTTACTTGCTTGGGCAACAACAGGTACAAAAATATGTATTGTATATGCAGAATTAATGCAAAATAATTTATGAGAGGGAGGTGAGGAAAGACCTTAACAGCCAGGGGATAGGGAAGGTCCTTTGTAAGTATTAACACTTGATCTAATGTTTTATGGAAGCTGGAAATTCCTAGAGACAGAGCTGAGACTAGAAAGGATTTCAGACCTGGAAGATAGACTACAAGGCTCCAGTGGAAAGTAACTTGTCCCCTGGAGGGGAAGAAGGGAACATAGGAAGCTAAGACTCCTTCTTTTGCCATATAATACCCCAAAGCCTTCAGGGCAATGCAATAAGTGTAGCCCAGAGCATAATGGAGTCACAAGTCAAGAAATCAAAAAAACATTTATTGCATCTACTGTGTACCAAGAGGGCAGCTAGGTGGCTCAGTGGATTGAGTGCTGGGCCTGGAGTCAGGAAGACTCCTTGTCCTCAGTTCAAATCTGGCCTCAGACACTTATTAGATATATGACCTTGGACAAGTCACTTCACCCCATTTGCCTCAGTTCCCTCATCTGTAAAATAAGCTGGAGAAGAAAATGGTATACTAACCCAGTATCTTTGCTAAGAAAACCCCAAATAGGGTCACAAAGAGTAGGACACGGCTGAAATACCTGAACAGCAACATGTGCTAGGCATCGACTGTACTAAGCATCAGAGAATATTACAGCCAGAAGGAGCCTTCAGTCTAACCCCTTCATTATACAGAAGAAGAAACAAGTCAAACAGCTGCTAAGTGTGAGAGTTGGGAGGCGAACCTTGTTTTCCTGATTTCAAGTCTAGAGCTCTTTCCATTACACCAGCTTCCTCCTCACCACTCTCCCTCAGCAACTGTTATAAAAACAGGGCCTCCTGTAGCCTTCTGATGTCATCTGGCCTCCTGCCCCTTACCCACTTCTCTTGTGAGTTCCCAGGTCCTCTGAGCAGTGTGGAAAATCTGTGGATGACTTCCTATAGCTGGCCTGCCTTAATGCTAACCATGCCTTGGATAGGGAGTCAGAAGCAGAGCCTTGGGAGAAGAGCTTCCTGCCACCCCTCAGGGGAGAAATGGGAGTTTCTCCATAAAGGACTCAATTCAGTTCGTCAGTTTAATTCAGTAAATGCTTATGGAAAGCCTACTACGCGCTAAGCACTTTATAATATTGTCTTATTCGATCCTCACAACAACCCTAGGAAGTAGGTGCTGTTATTATTCTTCATTCTCATTTTACGGAAGAGGAAAGAAACTAAGGCAGAGATTAAGCAACTTGACCAGGACTGAACAGATAAGTGTCTGAGCCCAATTTTAACTCGGATTTTGAATTTCCTGACCCCAAGCCCATTGTTCTATCCATTGTGTCACTTAACTGCCTAATTGACATTAGGGGTCAAGCCTCTCTTTTGTAGATAAGGAAATGAATGAATGAATGAATGAATGAATGAATGAATGAATGAAAAACTTATTAAGCACTTTAATTCTCCTCAGTACCCGGGGTCTTTCTACATCTCTTTAGCCAGCTCACTACGGAATATCCATCTGAAAGATCTGTCCCCTTCTCCCATTACTGAATTCTTCTGGGATCCTCCATTGGGAGAAAGGGCCTAGACTAGACAACCTTCTTGTCCCTTTTGGCCTTTTGGATTTCAAAATCATGCCTCTACTATTGTCTTATCCAGAAATTGCCCTCAACACTGGGGGCCTCCCCACATCAGATCATCCTGCTATTCCTGTGGCCTGCTCATCATGGGGTACCCCTCTGTCTTAAGTCTATAAAATCATACCCCCCGTTGGGTACCTTTAATCCACTCCCCACCTTTTTCAGCTTTCTATCTCCACTAGAATGTTAGCTTCCTGAGGGCAGAGATTGTCTTTCTTTTTGCTTGAAACAATAATAAATGCTTAATAAGTCTGTTTCTTCCTTCCTTCCTTCCTTCCTTCCTTCCTTCCTTCCTTCCTTCCTTCCTTTCCTTCCTTCCTTCCTTCCTTCCTTCCATCCTTCCTTCCTGCCTTCCTTCCTTCCTTCCTTCCTTCCTTCCATCCTTCCTTCCTTCCTTCCTTCCTTTCTTCCTTTCCTTTTCCTTCCTTCCTTCCTTCCTTCCTTCCTTCCTTCCTTCCTTCCTTCCTTTTTGCCTTGGTACTAAGTATTTGGGATACAAACAGAAAAGCAGAGGCAGTCCCTGTTCTTATGGAACTCAAATTCTAATGGGAGGAGACAACACATGTAAGAGGTTTCCTCTGCAAGTCAGATGGAAAAGTCCCATGGTTCTTAGCAAAGCAGGTGGCAAAGCTTTTTCTTTAATATCATTTGCCCTATCTGCTTCTGATTTTGAACCACTTGACAGGGTTAATAACTTTGGGGTTAAGAGCTTTCTTTTCTAGGTCTTCAAGGAGTCTGGGAGATCAAACTGCAGCACCCCCAGAAGTGGTTGCCAAGTTACATTTCTGCAAATTAATCAACATATACTATAATACTAAATGACTTCAGTGCTAAGATGAACATAGGAGAGGTTAAAAACATGTTGGAAATCACATGCTGGTTAGAAGCATGTTGGAAAAACATGTTGAAAAGTTTGAGAATAGCTTTAATATGCATGTATATGTAGAGCCTATATCAAATTACAAACCATCTTGGGGTAGGGGGAGGGACAAGATGGGGAGAAAATTTGGAACTCAAAATCTTATGGAAGTGAATGTTAAAAACGAAAAATATATAAATAAATTTTAAAAAAACAAAGAAAAGTTTGGGAGTCAGCAAGGTACAAAGTCAAATTCTTGAAGATTATACAGTGAAATGGCTGAAAGGACTTGGATCCCGAAAGATCTGAATTTGAATCCTACCTCAGTTGCTAAGTGACCATAGGTAAATCATGTCACCTTTTGACTTCAGTTTCCTCATCTGAAAAAAAGATTTTTAAAATCATTGACTTGCTTAAAGGTTAGGTAGTATGCTTATAAGTTTTCAGTTGACATAAAATTGAGAGTGATAGTTTAATAGAATAGAATGAATGACAGAGACACGATTCAAGAAGATTTTCACAAGTTATAACATATTAGGCTTAATTAAAGAAGCCGACATTTAATAGCAATAAATGTAAAGTCTTATACTTATGTGCAAAAAAAAAAAATCCCAAGTACAAGATGGAAGAGGCACAATTAGATATTGGTCTGAAAAAGTAATAGAAGTTTTAATGGAATGCAAGCTGAATGAGAGTCAACAGTATGATATGCAACTATGAAAGCTCAAGTTAGCCAAAGGGAATGCATGGCTCTGTAATCCTTTGGGCATAATTCCAAATTGTTCTCTATAATGGTTGGATAGCGCCACCAACAATAGTGCAAGAATTTATAATAGATGAAGCCATAAAGAAAGCTGGTGCATTGACATAGATGCTAAACTGGGAGTTACTGGATCTGAATTCAAATCCTGGCTCTTCTGCTCACTCTCTATGCAAGGGGGTTGAATACCTTATTGAACAAATTATTCAACTTCTCTGAACCCCATTTTCCTCAAATATAAAGTGAAGGGATTGGCCTAAGTGACCTCTGAAGTTTGTATCAGTTTTTTGACTCTCTAAGTTTTATCAAGTGAGCCATAAACCGGGAAGATATGTTCTCCCAAGGCAAAAGTCTTCTTCAGAAAGTCACAATACATCTCCCCTCCCTTTCACATTCAAATCCTTACAAAGAATCACGTACCCTTACTCCCTGCATTGACCCACCACCTATTTCGTTCTCCCCCGTGAACCATCTCCAGTCATTCCTGATCTATATCTCACCATTGGACCCAGATGGCTCCAGAGGAGAAAGTGAGGTTGGTGACTTTGCACTCCCTCACTTAAATCCAATTTATTTACAAGTCATGGCATCATATTTCTGATGCCATGTTCCTCTTTGAAAATGAGAGGCAGACAACAGCTTCTCACCCCTCACAATATGGCTTCTGACGTCAACACCCAATTGAATTTGCTCTTTCAAAGGTTACTAATAATTTCTTAAATACAAAGTTCAACAGTCTTTTCTTAGTTCAATAGTCTTTTCTTATCTCAGCACACTGCTCTCCTCCCCCGTCAAGTTCACGAATACTCTTTCCTTTCTTGGCATCTTTGACACTGATGTTTCTTGATTCTCTCACTATTAATCTGACCATTCTTCCTTTGCAGAATCATCATCCATCTCCTACCCTGTTAGAAGGGGTGATTCCCCCCTCCCCCAGACTCTATCCTAGGACCTGTTCTCTTTTCTTTCCTCTGGAGTTATCACCTTCTGGAATAGGTTCAATCATCATTTCCATAGGGAGGATTTCCAAAATCTTGGTATCTTAATTGGCTTTTACACTTCCCTTTAATGCCTCCTGAGACTGTCATGCTCTTCTTCTCTGTCTCTTAGTTTTTCTGGATTCCTTTAAGATTCAGATCAAAGTCACATATTCTACTTGCAGTTCCTCAAACAAGACAATCCACCTCCCATTTCCAGGTTTTTATGATGGCTCTACCTCCATCACTTCTACCTCTTAGGTTCTCTGGCTTCCTTTAAGATTCAACTCAAATCTTTCCTGGCTCCATTCCCATCCTTCCCTCAAACCAATGCTTTCCACTTGCAAATGACCTTCTTTTGCTCTGTATATATCTTACACATATCTCATTTTTAACATTTTTATTTTCATCTACATACACACATGTACATACTTGTGTCTAATGGTAGCCTTCTCTAGGATGTGGTGGGCAGGAAAGGCTGCACAGAAAAGCAGGGTATTTTTAAGAATGATGTATAGTATTTATTAAATAGTTTTTCAAAAAAAGTAAATAGTGTGAAACAGAACTTCATAGGTTTATATTGAATCTTCTTTTATGCTGTGCTGTGTACATGAAATTGTTCTTTTTTTTTTCTTTTTGTATTTAAGTTCAAAATAAGTAAAAATTTAAAAAACCAGAAATGAAGGAAACAAATTGTCTTTCATAAATTTCTCTCTCCTTCTCCTTCTAGGAAGAGTTCAGAACAACTCTGTAATGAGGATCCTTTCCCACTCCTCACCTTGTCCCCTGCCCATCTTCTGTCACGAGGGAAGGGTTTGCCTGTCTCTTTGCCCCATTACCTATGCTCTAATCTCCCCTCCTACTCCTTCAGGGGTTTTTCTAGTAGGACTGTACCAATCTGGATAAAATGGGTTCTGCCCTCCCCACTTTTTCCCTTCCTCCCACTTTCTGAGGATTGTCGGGTGACACTGTAAGATCAGGGTTGACTTTCCTCAGTTTTCCCCCTCCTCACCAGGGTTGCCCATAGTGATTATATTGCACTCACTACTGTCCTCTTCTCTTCCCCCATCCCCAAGTGATTTTCACTCTGTTGCCAGAATTCCTAATTGAGACTCTGTGCCTTGGAAGAGGAATCCTGCAGTTGTCCCGGGTTGATCTGTGCTCTGTCCATAGCAACCAGGATGTCTTCATTAGGGGATCTTGGAGCTGGTCCCCTTCCCAATGAATATGATGCTCTGAAGCTGTTCCTGTCAGTTACTGCCATTAAAATTACAGCTGTTTATTGGCCCCTCCAGGGGAAGGAGGCAGACTACTCCCTTCTGTTGCTTCTGAAAATAACAATCTTTCCATCCTGTCTCACATAGGAAATGCAAGTACTGGCCTGAAAAGTGAGAAATGGGGAGTTTTCCCAGGGAAGGTCTACCCACAGGGCTCACAAGCCTGAACTTTTGGATTTGAACTTGCTGGGACCGTCAGACCCCATCTGGAACTCAGCTGGAGCTTCCTCCTTTCTTACTATCTCCCCTACAGCTAAGACAGCTTTCAGTAGGGCTGAGAGGATTTGTTTGGCAGGTGAGATAGGGGATCTTTTTTCCTTCAAAGTCAAGGAAGCAAGAAGAGAAAAATAGAGAAAACTCTAGGCAGCAAAGGGCAGCCAGATGGCACAGTGTATAGAATGTCGGGCCTGGAGTCAGGAAAAAGTGAGTTCAAATCTGATCTCAGACACTTACTAGCTCTGTGACTCCAGACAAGTCACTTAACCCTGTTTGCCTTAGTTTCATCATCTGTAAAATGAACTGGAGAAGAAAATGGCAAATTTCTCTGATATCTTTACTAAGAAAACCCCAAATAGGGTCATAGTCCAACCTGACTGACATGATCACCACCCTGGTTCACATCCCTACCATTTCTTTCTCTCTCTTGGAAGTATTCTCCTAATTACTCTCCCTGTCTCAAGCCTCTCCCCTCTCCAATCTATCTTCTACACAGCTGCTAAAGTGATATTCCTAAAGCACAAGTCATTTTCTTGCTTAAGCAACTCCACTGGGTCACTATTGCTTCTAAGATCAAACTCATTTGTTTGGCATTTAAAGCCCTTTATTTTTGGGTTCCTAACTCCTCTTCTAGTCTTATTAACCATGATTCTCCTTTAAACAACACTAAGATCCAGTCAAATTGCCCTCCTTGGGGTTCCTTTCAAAGGACATTGTTTCTAAACCTTTGCACAAGCTGTCTACGATGCCTGGAATGCCCTCCCTCCAAACCTCCCCTTTGGAGAATTCCTACTTTCTTTCAAAGTTCATATTACCTCCTTCATCAGGTCTTTCCTAATGTCTTTAGCTGTTAGTGCCTACCTCCAGACCCAAAGAAATTAGCTTGGATTTATTTTTTTAAAATAAATTTATTTATTTATTTTCTTGTTTACATCATTCATTTCCACGAGATTTTGAGTTACAAATTTTCTCCCCATCTTTCCCCTGCCCAACACCTCAGAACAGCCATCCCACTGTATAGCCCCTTCCCCAATCTGCTCTCTCCTATGTCCTCCCCCA
>CM053586.1:230238361-230256985 GCA_028646515.1 Pseudochirops corinnae
CTGATCTCTAGCTTTTAGGAAGTCTTTATGTTTCTTGGAAGCTTTTGGTGCAGGAGTTCTGACTGTGTTGTCTTCCTCCCATTCCCTGCTTTGATCCTTCTTATCCCCAAAGAAGGAATCTAGAGTTTGGTTGCTATTCTTACTTTGCTTCCTTTGCCTTTTCATGATGGCCAGTCAATGATTTTTTAGCTCTATGGAACTCTGCTTCCAGAGGGGAAAGCTCTGTCCCAAATCACTGGGGTTTTCCCAGCTGCCGGAGCTTTTAGGAGGCTGCTGCAGCCCCCATCAGCTTTGGCTCACTGAAAACGCACCCCAGGACCACCATCCAAGACCACAATCCTGACCCAGGCCGCTTAACACAAGAGTACTTGGCCTCTGAATGATCGCTTGGCTCTCCTGCAGACTGCAGGCCGGCAGCTCAGAAGCAGCCATGTGGAGGCGACTGCAGGGCTTCCACTTCTGCTGCTTCCTTACCCTGGGGGCGGTTTGGCCAGACCCGCTTTTCTCCCCCAATTTTAGCCAAGCTCCACTGACCTTTCACTTAGTCCTTTTTTCTTACAGCTTGATAATTCTGGAAATTGCCACAGCTGCCGCTGATCCACATTCCTGAAGCTCCAACTGTGGTTTGGCTCAGCTTGTCCAGCTGCCCCTGGGGCCAAGCCGCTGTTTCAGGCCGGGCTGGTTTTGGCTCCCAGAGCTGAGATGGTCCCTTCAAGCCGAGCTGCCTTCAGCAGGAAATATTTTTGCGTATGTTTTAGAGCCCTAAAATTTGCTTAGAGTCATATTTTATGGGTATTTGATGTGGCTGTGTGGGAGCTGCTGTACCTTGCTGCTCTTACGCCACTGTCTTGGCTCTGCCCCCAATCTGAAATTCTTAATCAATAGTTTGTGATGTGAGACAGTTCAGTGTTTGCATGGGAGACTTGTCTATAGGTCTTTGATGCCTATGTCTTTATATGTCTGTATCTATGTATACCTGCAAAAGTTGCACTGAATTTGGGAGCAGTCCAGAGGCAAAATGATACCATTTGATTGTCCTGGAAATTTATTTCTTTCCCCACTGATTATTCAGTGGAACTCTCTCATCATTTGTAAAAGGTAAAGGGAATATAAGGTGAAGTAATAGGAGGCCCTCAGTATTTTAAAAAAAAATGCCCACTATCCACATCAAGTTCAGTTTCTATGAGTGGGTATTTGAATTCTGAAGAAAGTGTCTTGGAAAGAGATTGGTCAGGTTTTTTGGAGACAATGATCAAATTCTTGTTGTTCCTTGTTGATGTAGATTGAAGAAAATGGATTAGATAAGTGGTTTGTGACTCACTTAGGGATTCCATACATAATGGTCCAAGGTATTCATGCTAAATATTCTTTAATGGAGCCTTAAGCAGTGAATAATTATAGAATATTATGACTAGTATATTAAATTACTCTGGAAATTTACAAAACATATTTTGTTGTTGTTGACGTGTGTCCATGAAACAAAAACATTGAGAACCACTGTATTAGATTAATAGGGCAATGTGTTTGAGCAGACAGAGATCTGAACTGGGAGTCAAAAATACTCTATTTCAATCCTGTTGTATAACTTTACTAGTTGTATAACTTTAGGAAACTCACTTAACTTCTCTTGACCTTTATTTCTCTTCTGTAAAATGGTATGGGCAAGAGAGAGAGGTATAACTAGATGGATGAATTTAAAGTTCCCTTCCTCTGATCAATATGATAATATAAACTCCAGATGGCTGGGATTAAATTATAGGATTTGATGTTTCCCTGGAAGGTACTTGTCATAGACCAGGATAGTGAAACTGGCTTGGTAGAGAGGCCCACTCGCATTCCCCATCCCTCCCCAACTCGTCCCGCCCTCCAGGGTCACAAGTCACAGAGCAGAATGCCCAAAGTCTCAAACTTACTGCTGCTCCTACTTTTCTCCTCCCAGCTAAAACCTAGACCCTTCCATGAGACCCAGGAAACATGACTGACTGCCCCTGTGGAGAAGTCCAACCTGATTCCATCCCTATGACATCCCCTACAGAGAGATGAGGACAGTATGAGTCATTCAGATTAGCTCAGAGCTGGCTAAGCAACAGAGTAAAAACCAGGACTGGCCTCCCCTCAGACCTGGGATCATTGAAAGTACTGCCACCATTTTGTAGTATGGGACAGCATTCTGGGAGGGAGGAGGGGAACAAATACAAGGGGAACTCTAGATGATATTGAAACAAAAGATAACCGGAAAAGGAATTTAAAGAAAATAATGGTGACAAGCAGGAAACATGAGACAGAACATTTCTCCCTTCTTTGCAGATGTGGGGGACTATGGAGGTAGGACACTGTATCTGCTGTTAAGCATAGTTGGTGTGTTTGTTTTACTGAACTACTGGTTTTTCCTCATTCTTTTTTATTCTTTGTTACAAAGGATAGCTCACCAGGTGGGGGGAAATAGAAAAATCCAGAAATTAATATTATGTAAAAACAAAGGATATACATTTTTAAAAGAAAAACAATTGAGAAAAAAGAGCCTGATACAGTAGTCTTACCTGACAATGTGTATGACATTCTGCCCTAGAGATCGCCTGACTCTGCCAAGAAGAGGAAGATATATTTCATCATTTGTTCTGTGGGACCAATTATTGGTTTTTCAGTTACTAAGAACTTGGCCTCCTTTCAACGATTCTTCAATTTCCATTGTTTTAGTAATTATTTTTACTTTTCTTCTACTTATTTTATTGTGTCAGTTCATACAAATCTTTTTGTGTTTCTTCGAATTCCTCATATGCCTCACTTCTCTCTGCATCATAAAATTCTGTTACATTTATGTAGCACAGTTGTTTTTTCTAGGCTCCAGTGGGCGGTTCTTTGAAGATCGAGAGTGTATCATTGTCTTGTTTCCATCCTCATAAAAGAGACAGATTCATCCATCTGGGAAAGGACTTCCTTCTCTGAGAAAAGACAAACAGAAAGATCTGAAAACTTTTGTAAACCTTTGGTGAGAAGTTAATGGGGAGAAATGAAACATTTTTGATTTGGTAGGACAAATTGACTGACCTCCTTAGATTGTTCCCAAGGATTTCATTCACTCTCAGCCTTCTATCCTATTGTGCTGGGGGAAGAGGGGGTGAGAAGCTGCAGAAACAAATCCAGAAGTTAAGCCAGACTGTCCAGTGGTCCTTTAGAAATTGGCTTATGGTCTCATTTCAATTCCTAGTAGGTAGAAGAAGATGTCTGTGCCAAAACATTATTAGCACCTTCCCGAACTCAGGAAAGGAGAGGCCAGCAAGTGAAAGGTTTGGAAAAGGACTGACTCCCTCCCATTCAGAGGTGGTTCCTTGAGGTCAGAGTTGAAGCATGTTGGCAAGAAGCCCAGCAGCTGTGTTCAGGATTAAATGAAGCCTATAAATTAAATTATCTGGGAGTTCAGACTCAGGAGAATGATGATAATTGAGTCTGACTTGGATCTGTTCTGACATCATGATTTTGGTTTTTGGCAGAAGGTGAGGGATCATTGAGAGGTGGAATGAGATTTGCTCTTCATTTGTTAGTTTTTAGTAATTCTAGGTTTTGCTCTTCTCTGTCCTTCTTCTCCCTACCCCCAAGTCCCATCCTTTTAATGATACCAAGCTGAAATCACTAGGACCATGGTTGGATCAGGAGGTAGCCACAAGCATTGTTGATTACAAAGAGATTCTAATTCACTGAGTTACTTAAAACAGAACTGAAACCACCAAAGACAAGTAACAAACCTGGAGGGAAGAGGCGTAATTTGGAAGGGCAGATTTTTCTCTGGACACTTTTTCCTTCAGTATGGAAACTGCCTCACTGAAGCAAAGCAGAAACTCCTCTGCTACTAATATAGTCTTAGAGCATTGCCTAGGGCAATGAAAGGTGAAGAGACTTGTCCAAGATCACACGGTTCACATATGTCAGAGGTAGGTCTCAAGAGTTGTAGCTAGCAATTTGTGTGCTTGGGGTAAGTGTCATAAAACACGTCTTCAAATGCTTCTAGGAAAGTGGGAGAAGAATTGGGAAGGTAGGCCAAGAAAGAACTCACCAGAGAATTCCGGACGCCAATGAAATCACAGATTCGGCCTTCATCTCTATCCAAATTCTCACTTTCTTAGGTCTAAGCTCAATTGTTTCTCTGACACTGGATGGCTATAAGTGCTATCAGCACCCTTTAAATTTGAGCACTCCTGTGGCAAAGATCAGTCCACCCTGACCCTGGTTATGGCTCTAGCAGGACTTTTTAACCTGGATCTTAAGGAGACCATGACGGGTCCTCTATATACTATATCATACTGTCACTCACTACTGGTTGGATTCCCCCTCCCCTTCTAGAAAGTCTAACCTCTCAGAGGTTTGAAATATGAGAAAGCAGCTGAGCATGGTGGCATTTCTCCTGTAAACCCAGATATCAGGGAGGCTGTGGCTGGCAGATCTCAGGAATTCTGAGCTACAGTGGGTTCAGCTGATCAAATGAGTTCAGGCAAACCCCCAGGGGTGGAGGTGGGGCACCAGTTACCTAAACAGGGAAGAATTGGCTCAAACCAGAAACAGAATCCATCAAAACTGATCAGAGAAGGATGAGAACCACGAGTAACCCTTGGGCTTTCAGAACCTAGGCAGGACCCAGTCCTTAAAACAACAACAAGGAAACTAAAATTCCTATTAACAAATAGTTAAAGGTTTAACTAGAATTATCCTCCTCCACCCTCGCCAATAACCACGGTGCTGATTTGCCTGAACCTAGGTGGCCCTGAAGGTTTTATGATTGTCAGTGTGATGGATTGCCTGGATTCCCTGACTCCTAACCATCTGGGGCAAGTAATAAGTAAAAGCAATCCTCAATCTTCTCCTTAGTCCTCAAATATCCCTTTCATCTGTTCTAGGACTGCCCCCCAAAAACTAGGAAAGAGATCATCCCTTCTCTGTCCCACATCCTCCAGTCATTCCAGGGGGAACCACATTAGACTTTAGTTCTCATAGGCCCACCTTCTCTGACACCCAAGATGGAATATATTTATAATTTAGAAATCTCTGAGTAGGTTATAATTGCCACCAGGAAATGCAAGAGAGGAGAAGAATAAATCTGCTTAGCTGTAGGCTAAAGAAGATGATGATAAAAAGAGGAGCAAGGAAGAATTCACGTGATAGTTTCTGACTGATTTCTTCATTTCCCCAAAGGCACACAGTCAAATATAAAAGTTAGGAAGAACAGTGGCAAATGACAGCATTGTACTGCCCAAAGGAGGTCAATTAACCTGTAATGTGATTTCCATTTTCGAAAATATGCCTTATTCCCTGTCCTTATAGAAGCATGAATATGCCTACTTGCTAATTCAAGTATTTATAGGATTACAGGCTTTAGAGCAGGGTGAGATCCTAGGAATCAACTAACCTAATACCCTCATTTAACATAGAAGGAAAACAAGGCCCAAAATAGTAAAGTGATTTGCGACAGGTAATACAAGTAGTAAGTGGAAGAGATGGTGGGCCCTGCTCCAGGGACCCAAAATCCCCCATGATATAATAGAAAGAGCATTGGGTTTAGAGTCAGAACATGTAACTTTCTCTCATTTCCTGTGCGGAATTGGGCAAACTGCTTTACATCTCTGGACCTCAATGTCTTCTGTAAAATGAAGAATTTTGAGTGGACATCCTCTTGCTTTCTCTCCCTTCCACCCTTCTCTCCAATTCACCTTCCACAAAGCTGCTGAAGCGAAATTCTGAAAGCACAAGTTGTCCACTTGTGAGTTCCCTTCTCAAGAAGCTCCAATGGCTTCCTATTATCTCTAAGGATAAAATATGAACTCCTCTGTTTGGCCATTAGAGCCTTTCAGAATCTGGCTCCTGCCTATCTTTCTAGGTTTATTATACATGATGCTCCTTCATGCACTCTACATTCCAACAGAACTGGTCTGCTTGCTATTTCTCTTACACAGTATTTAATCTCGTCCCTTTTACTTTTTGTATAGGCTATCTTCTACCCTATGTAGTCCATGCACTCCCTCCTTTCTTCTGTCCCACAGAATCTCTGTTCTCTTTCAAATTTCTGACAGATTGAGTATCACTTCCTACACCAAGACTACTCAGATCCCTCTCACTTCCCATTGTTTGGTCTGAAAATTACTTTGTATATCGTTATTGTTAAATCATTTCAGTCACGTCCAACTCTCTGTGACCCTATTTGGGGTTTTCTTGACATAGATACTAAAGTGGTTTGCCTTTTCCAAGAAATTCTTCAGCTCATTTTACAGATGAGTTAACTGAAGCAAACAGGGTTAAGTGACTTGCCTAGAGTCACACATCTAGTAAGTGTCTGAGGTCAAATTTGAACTCAGGTCCTCCTAACTCCAGGACCAGCACACTGGGCAACCTAGCTGCCTACTCTGTGTATAGCTTCTGTTTAATTTTCTATGAACATGTTTTCTTTAAATAAAATGTAAGCTCCCTGAGGGCAGGTATTGATCCAGTTTCCCTTTGTATCTCAAGAGTCTAACACAATGCCTAGCACACAGTGTAGGCTTAATAAATGCTTTTTGAACGTATTTATGTAATCCATGGCTCAAAGTGATATTTGTTTAAAACTCTTCCCATTAGTGGAGATTGACTATTCAATGATCTGTGCCTGCATGAGGAGCAAAGTCAGTGAGAACTAGAAAGAAGAGAGATCTTGGTCTGGCTTCCAACTTCAAAAGAAAAGACATATGGTTTCAACCTCTCTTCCTGTCCCTGAAGGGAGAGAAAGACTGGGGAAAAAACCAACATGTAGAGAAGTAGGCAGTCTCTATCAGGTTCCTATCCCCAGTTTGCTATACTAGAAACTTGAGGGAGCTTTCTCTTGGGTGAGATTTGAGACTTTCTCTCTCTCTCTCTCTCTCTGTCTCTCTGTCTCTCTCTCACACACACTCTCTCTCTCTCTCACACTCTCTCTCTCTCACACTCTCTCACACTCTCTCTCTCTCACACACACACTCTCTCTGTCTCTCTCTCTCTGCCTCTCTCTCTCTGCTTCTCTCTCTCACTCTCTCACTCTCTCTCTCACTCTCCCTCCCTCTTTCTCTCTCTCTCTTTCTCTCTCTCTCTCTCTCATTCTCTCTCTGTCTCTCTCTCTCTGTCTCTCTCATTCTCTCTCTGTCTCTCTCATTCTCTCTCTCTCTCTCTCTCTCTCTCTCTCTCTCTCTCTGGCTCTCTCTCTCTCATTCTCTTTCTGTCTCTCTCTCTCTCTCTCTCTGTGTCTCTCATTCTCTCTCTCTTTCACTCTCTCTCTCTCATTCTCTCTCTCTCTCACTTTCTCTCTCTCTCTGTCTCTCTCTCTCATTCTCTCTCTCTCTCACTCTCTCTCTCATTCTCTCTCTCTCTCTCTCTCTCTCTCTCTCTTCCTGAATTATCTCATTCCCAAAGGAGGAGTTCATTCCCCTTTGTGTATTATCTGGCATATTCTCTCTTATATTATACTTTTGCTGATTTCTGTTTGCTATCTATTTGGATAAATGGGTTTGCTTGCTGTGGTGTTTATTGTAGAGCTGGTATCTGGTCAGAAAAGAGTCAAGTCTTAGATATATAGTTTGAGGCCCTTTTTCCCTGTTAAAAGATAGCAATCAGGGGTATAGCTTGAACCTAAAAATCACTTCCCTTAGATTAACAATATTTAATGGAGAAAATAGCTATAAGTCTAAACCAGTATGTCTCTGAGGTTAACAGAGACTTGCCCATGCACTGCCCACCTCAGCATCTCCAGCTCCTAATCCCCTGGACACAGCGGTCTCTGCTCAGCCCATGTAGGTAGTGGGCAACAAAGCTCCTTTGGAAACTCTGCCCTCCAGGACCTCAGGTTGAGGTGAGCTGGGCATCCCACTTTCAGGTCCTCTGTCTTCTTTCCAGGCAGGTGTAGATCAAGGACAGCATTGCCTGTGTGCTGTCAGAAGGTGGTCAACTCTGAACGGCACATCACATTGTTCTGGGAAATGATAGCTTTCTGTGCCATGGCAAGAGGAGAGGCTTTTTAGCCTCTGTTCCCAACTTCTTCCTTTCCTCATGGGAACCAAAATGTTTCTTTGGAGAAAGGACCGCAGAAATACCTATCCATTGTGCCATATTTAATTTATGTAGACATATATAATCTACATAAGCTAAAAAACAAATGAACAACAACAAAAAACTAGCACCATACAACTTCTACATTTAAACTGAAGATAAATCTCCAAATGTAGTCTGATTTCCACACATGCCCCCATCTCCTCAAGCAAAATGATACCAGAACCTCCCTTATTCTAGAGAGAGTATAATGGAAATACGACAACTTTTAATAATAGTAATAATAACATAGTTATTCAGGGTTACAATTCACTTCCTTCACTTCCCTGGTAAGGTATCATATTTTACCACACTATCATCACAGGTTTTATGCCAAATTTTTTGCAAAAAAGTGGGGTGCAACCATTATGTGAAGCTTTAAAAAAAAAAATCTGTGCTGGTATTACCATATCATGTGACTTACTCATTGCCTGCCTGCTCCCCTTCTCTGATGGCTCCTATTTGATTTGAGTTAGTTAGTTAGTACTGCAGCTCTCTAAACAAACCACGCAAGATGGCTCTTGGGAATATACTGATGATGTGCATGTGCTAAGAATTCTAGGCTTACAGTTCACAGTACACAAGAGATAAATACGTATCCATATGCCACTGGTAAATGCGTTACTGCTCTGTTTACCTTTTAAGTCACATGAAAAACAGAATTATGCCGTGTAATAATTATGCAATGAAAGGTTATAAATCAATTTTTGGACTGAAAAAACAAGGTGCAATGATTATGCAGTGCAATATGGTGGGTAAGGAGATTACCCCCATTTCATTGTTGAGAAATTGAGGATCAGAGAAATTAAAAGACTATGGCACAATAGAGCCTAGGATTGGGAATTAGAAAGACTCCAATGCTAATCCTTTCTCAGATACTCCCTAGTTATGTGATCCTGGGCAAAGGCATTGAATCATTCAGTGACTCAGTTTCCTCAACTGTAAAATGGGGTTAATAATAACATCTACCTCACAAGGTTGTGGTGAGGATCAAATATATATAAATATATATATATTTATAATACATGTATATATTTATAAAGAGTTTTGTAAACATTTAAGTTCTACATAAATGCTCCATAGTAGTAGTAGTAGTAGTAGTAGTAGTAGTAGTAGTAGTAGTTGTAGCAGTAGTAGTAGTAGTAGCAGTAGTAGTAGTAATAGTAGTGATGATAGTAGCAGTGGTAGTAGTGGTGGTAGTAGTAGTAGTAGTAGTAGTAGTAGTAGTAGTAGCAGTAGTGGTGGTGGTGGCGGTGGTGGTGGTGATAGTTGTATCATCATAGCCAGTTGCAGAACTCTGAAATTAGTGCTCTTTCTTATACCACATTGTCTCTCTATTCTGTAACTATAGCAGATGAATTTTTATTTGTCTGTTGGAAGATACCTTGTATCTGCAGCTTCCCATGACCCAGAAAATATCTTTCCTTCCTTTAGTTCAACTGACCATTCATGTAGAGAATGAATGAAAATCATCTTTATTAATAATAGCTGGCATTTCTATAATCCTTTAAATTTTGTAAAACACTTTTCATATGTTATTCCATTAGATCCTCTCTTTAATGATATCATTAAGACTTTGAGACCTCTGAGTAGAGTCATTGGCAGCATCCATATTCCCCTGGCCATGGCACAGAACGCTATCATTTCCCAGAACAATGTGATGTGCCGTTCAGAGTTGACCACCTTCTGACAGCACACAGGCAATGCTGTCCTTGATCTACACCTGCCTGGAAAGAAGACAGAGGACCTGAAAGTGGGATGCCCAGCTCACCTCAACCTGAGGTCCTGGGGGGCAGAGTTTCCAAAGGAGCTTTGTTGCCCACTACCTACATGGGCTGAGCAGAGACCGCTGTGTCCAGGGGATTAGGAGCTAGAGATACCGAGGTGGGCAGTACATGGGCAAGTCTCTGTTAACCTCAGAGACATAAGTAAAAAAAAACTATTCTGATCTCAAAGGAAATTGTTGTTTTTCCACAGAGGGAGTTTATTATATAATTCTGTGAGAGCAGAGGAAATAGGAACTAGATCTATGGTTTCATTATAGTGAGCTTCCCAGTGAAAGGCACCCTCTACCAATGTAGATGGCACCTTCTATTTAACTGTCTTAGAAAGGTGTCTAGGGCACTGAGAGTTAAGTGACGTTGTTTTTTCTTAGGATCAACATTACCAATACGAATCAGAGGTAGGTCTTGAATCCAGATCCTTTTGTCTCCAAGACCAGTTCTACACATTACATCACACTAGTTCTCTATAAGAGAGTAAGAAACAGTCATAGACATGGAGACATAGAGAGATACAGACAGAGACAGTGACAGAGACAGAAAGAGATACAGATGGGATCAAAATGACGATGTAAGATGATGCCTTTGCCTTAATCAATACACTACTTCTAACAAGATGAGGTTTCCCAGAGGAAGTCCAGAAGCCTCCCTCCTGGTATCTTCATTCCCTTTTCCCATCCTACAGAGGGGACCCTCCAAAGAGAGACTTACATGATTCTGCTTTCAGAAGATAACAAAGGGTTTCCCTGTAGACATAGTCCAAGCAATTCATAGGAACTCCTAGCAATGCCTACAGACTATCAATGAGCCAGACCTCAGAACCTTCCCCTTTATGAACATATGAAGTATGTCCTTGATACACACCTGTCGTAAACAAATGTGCATACAAAGATATACATACATAAACTCACCGTGGGGAGGAAAAGTATTTTTAAACACAAGTTTCTCCTGATTTTGTATACACACACACACATACACACACGCACACACACATACACGCAACCTTTCTGGCCCTGTTCCCAGTGTTCAGTCTTTGACTCTCTCCAGCTGTCTCCTAGTGAAAACTTACTGGTTTCTTGCTATGTCCTATAAGGATGGGGACTACAATAGGGATATTGCTCCTGGCTAGGGAATCTCCTTCTGCTAATGCAGGTCAGCACCTACTTTGCAATTTATAGAGTTGCCAAGGGCACACAGAGAAAGTGACTTGCCCAAGGTTATACCAATATATGTCAGAGATGAGACTTGAACCTTCATCTTCCTAGCTCAGAGGCCAGCACAATTCATTCTGCCATTCTGTTTTTTCTTACAAGATCTAATCCTTTTGTTGGCAAAGATCCCAGAAAGCTTCCAGCCTTCCCTATAACACCCTCTGGATTTGCTGTGCTCTACACTGGAAGACATTTCTGAGCCCACCCACTGAGTCAAACCTCTGCTCCCGAGCAAGGTAACTTCTCAAGAAAATGGGATTGTTTACTTAGGACTGAGAGACCCTCCAAAAAAGAGGTCTCTTTGGCCTCTGTCTGCAATGATCATGATCAAGCACCTCTTCAGAGCAGATTTTATGTAGACACCAAGTAAGCTGCTCCCTTTTAAATGTGTTTTCAAGGACGCTATAGAAAGGCTCTTTACCCCCCCCCCCCCCCAAACCACCCACAAATAGCTGATATTTAGAATTTCCCAGCCAGGAAATTTCTGGTAGTACAGTGGATAAGAACTAGTTCTGGGGATATGGTAGATCTGCATTCAAATGTGACCACGGACTCTTAGTTACTATGTGACCCAACTCACTTAACCTCTGTTCATCTCAGTTTCCTCCACCATGAAATGGGGATAATAATAGTACCTAGCTCCCAAAGTTGTTGTGAGGATCAAATGAGATAATACTTGTGAAAAGTTCTTGGTCCAGTATCTCTCATATAATAGATATTTATTCCCTTCCCCCTCCCCCCTGCCTTCCTTCAGGGACAAAAATTTTTTTGTCTATAACTGGAAAAACAAAAATGTGAATATAAGTATGTCAGGATAGGTAATGCCTTGGCTTAAATTCATATCAAAGTATAAAGTACATTTCATATACTTTTCTGAAAGTAGACTGAGAAAGAGAAGGCACTGGGCACCTGAAAGGAGGAGGGAGAAATATAGAAGCAGATTTGTATCATAGGAATTTAGAATTTTAGAAATCATCTAACCCAACTCCCTCATTTTACAGTTGAGGAAACCAAGAAGTTACATATTTTATCCAAGTTCACATGGTTAGGAACAGAGGTGTAATGACATGTGGAGTCACAGAGAACTGAATTTTCTGGCATTTGGAAAGAGAACCCCCGGTTGCAGCTCCCTATAAATGCAGTGCTATTTCCACTACTGAGCTGTTCAATTTAACTAAAATGCAGAAAAGAGAAAAGGCTTCCCTGAAGGGAAAAAGCTTAATGAAAAAATAAGGCTAGAAATGTAGTCTGGGACCAGATTGTGAAAAGCCTTGAAGACCTAGTCCTTTTTCCTTGGATAATCAAAATAATTAATTTGCTTTTAAGCCAAGACCAGCTTCTTCCTACATGTTTCTGGCATGACTATTTCATACCTTATATCTTAATAATGGGCAGGTGTTATGCAGTGGATAGAGTGTTGGACCTGGAATCAGGACGATTCCTTTTCCTAAGTTTAAATCTATCATCAGAAACTTATTAGTGGTGTGACCCTGGGCCACTCTGTTTGCCTCAGTTTCCTCATCTGTAAAATGAGCTGGAGAAGGGCAAACCACTCCAACATCTTTGCCAAGAAAACCTCAATTGGGGTTACAAAGAGTTGGACAAGAATGAAATGATTAAACAATATATCTTAATAATAATAAAGCTTTAAAGCTTACAAAGCACTTTACATGTTAGTTCATTTGATATTCTTGGGAACCTTATGATTTAGGTATTATTATGTTATTATAATATTGTATTTTATATTATTATATTTTATATTATTATTATTATCCTCGTTTTTACAAAAGAAGACACTGGGGCACAGAGAAGTTAAGCAATTTACCTCAGGTCACACAGTCAGTGTTTAAATTGGGATTGAAACTCAGGTCTGTTCTGATCCCAGCACTCTCTCCACTACACCGCCTCAATTTTTCCAGATTGCTATCTCTCAGGGTGAATCTCCCAGCCCTTCTCTTAAACAAAATGTAGAGAATCTGAAATATCATAGATCTGCTAGGTGCCATAAGCTATCCTTGCTAGCTAGAGTCCCAGAAGCAGAATAGAGAAGAGTCTAATAGGAGGAACAAAGGGTTCAATTTCATCACAGTGCATGTGTACTGAGCATCTTCTATGCAGAATGTGCAGTTCCAGGCCCTGGGGGCCAGACGAGGACCAAAGGGGCAGGGTCCATGCCAAACACCATTAATAAGTCCACTACAAAAGACTCCAGTGTTTCTCAAGGAGCCAAGTCCCCAGTCTGAACAAACGACGAATGTTGTTAGAAGCCTATTGAAAAAGTTGGCCATGGAAAGCAATCACAGAGAAACGTGAAAAAGTGAAAGAGGATGGGGGTGGAGAGAGAATTCACTTCCTGGGTCCCGTAGGACAGGGCCAGCCTCCCACTAGTCTGCTGGAGGCAAGCCAGGATGCTTACAGAGCCGAGTTTGTGCTGCCTGAAGATATCATAGAGAGAATAAACAATCAGAGAGGGACCTTCCCCCAAAGCAACTTCGCTGGCTTTGTTTTGCTTGCCTATTGCCCAGCTAAACACAATATTTTCGCAATCTTGGGCCGTATCAATTTCTGACAGTACAATTTCAGGCTGATGCTGGAGTGTATTGTCTCTTGGGCTTGCCAAGGAAATCGGGAGTTTGGTCTGAAACCGTAAATATCCTCCTGGTATTTCAATTTGTTTACTCTGAAGTGAGTTTAGAGGGGGGGAAGGAATTTGTGGGACACGCTGGCACCAGGTTCTTGGTGGGAAAGATCGTGGACTGAGATAAGGGCCAGGGTCCCCGTCTGCAGGCTGGCCAAGGAGGGAGAGAAAGACTCTCTATAGTTATTACGCGGTTTAAGTAGCAGTGAGTGGAACTACAATGGGGTATTCAGGAGAGCACTTGGTGGGCAGGAAGGGATTTGCAAACACAAATGATCAAGGCAATGGCGACAGAGGCAGACACTTAGTGGCCTAAGGGATCCATCCGCTCCTCCCCGCCCCCACTTCCAGGAGCCATGGGCTTCCTGCTGTGACACAGTTCCCAAGGCCTGGAAGGTGTCTTGATAAAGAAACAAGAAGGGCAGGGCTCCATTTTCCATCGACCAAGGAGAAGTTAGAACTCTAACAAAGGAAGAACCTAATTTCTTGCTGCGGACCGGCAAAGTCTTAGGAGCGGGAGTGTGGTCAAGTGGATAGCGCCGGGCTTGAAGTCAGGAAGACCTGGCATTTCCTCATAGCGTCATTCCCAGACAATCACTTAATCTCTCTGACCCTCTGTCTCCTCATCTGTAAAATGCGGGGGAGAATAGCACCTACCTCACAGGGCTGTTGCCAAGCCTGAATGAAATAGTGTGAACCAAACACTTAGGCAATCCTCAAATTTCTACATAAATGTGAGCTATCATTATTGTACTTGGGGAAGCAGCTTGGCATAATAGAAATGGTAGCTCAGAGCTTCAGACTTATTCACCATATGTGGATGTCATGACAAAAGTTTTTTAAAGTGATTCATAAACCATATATCACCATATCATGAAAGTGACTACTATTTAGAGATTTTTCTATTATTTATTATTTAGAAGCAGGCAAGTACTATAGAGTACCTAGAGTGTTAGACTTAGCCAAAAAGTACTGAGTTCAAATTCCTGCTTTAGATGCTTACTAGTTGCACAATCCTGGGAAAGTCATATAATCTCTTTCAACCTCCGTTTTCCCCATCTGTAAAATGGGGACACCAGTAGCACTTACCATCTGGGTTTGTTATGAGGATAAAATGAGATGATGAGCGTATTTGTTGTTATTCAGTTGTGCCCAATTCTTCATGATCCCGAGGATAAGGTTCTCTTGGCCAAGATACTGGAGTGGTTTGCCATTTCCTTCTCCAGTGGATTAAGGCAAACAGAGGTTAAGTGACTTGTCCAGGATTGCACAGCTAGTGAGTGTCTGAGGCTGGAGTTGAACTCAGGTACATCCTGACTCCAGGTCCAGCTCTCTATCCACTGAATCACCTAACTGCCTCTTAAGCCAGCTAGCTGCCTCAAATAATTGTATAGTGCTTTGCAAACCTTAAAGATTATATAAAAGTTAGTTATTATTATTATTGTTGGTTGTTGCTGTTATCAGGTCAGCTAGGTGATACAGTAAATAGAGGCTTACTTACTATCGGGTAACATTGGGCAAATCACTTAACCTCCATTTGCCTCAGTTTCCTCAACTGTGAAATGGGATAATAATAGTATCTACCAGTCGGGGTTATTGTGAAGATCAGATGAGGCAGGAATTGTAAAGGGCTTACTTAGCACAACGTCTGGCACATGCTGAGCACTATATAAAGATGGGCTATTATTATAGTCCATACCACTGTGGGATTATTATTTTTCATCATTACCTTGTTCAAAGTCTATCAACAAGTATTTATTAAGCACCTGTTGTATACCGTGTCCCATACAACCACGCATACAAGTACAAAGGATGGACAAAGTATAAGCTCACAAAAATCTCATGCTCTCAATTTTCACTGCCTTAGCATTCATCGTCCCCATCCTCAGGAGGTGAGACCCTTGTTCTAAGGCTCCACACAATGTAATTTCCATTAAGTTGTACCTCCTTTTCAATCAAATGCACAGCTTGTTGCAGCTGATTGAGCCTCAGAATCAGCAGTCTTGTAGTTTAGAATCACGTCTCAAGGAGATCAGCTTGCTTGGTGAGCCAAGGCAAATCAATCTCTCTAAACCCCATCTTCTTTGTCTGTAAAATGGGGACAATGACAATGTCCACGTCATAAGACTGTTGTGAAGATCAGTCAGTCAGTCAATCAACAAGGATTTTATTAAGTGCTAAATGCATGTCAGGCATGCTGCTCTTCAGACACAAGAGAAAAGGGGAGGGGGGGTGAAGATATATTTTATGTTCTTTGCAAACTTTAAGGTACCATTTAAATATAAGTTATCATTTATTCACTCTATCTCAGTAGGATGACCTAGTTAAAAATTATCTTGAAGCAATTTTACTGCCTTGAAAAAAGAAAAGAGAGAAAAGAGAGAGAGAGACAGGGAGAGAGACAGAGAGACAGAGACAGAGACAGTCTGGAAGAGATATACACAGAGAATGACACACAGAGAAAGAAATGTGTGCACGTACACCCGGGCACAGAGAAAATTAGAGACACACAAGCAGAAAAAGATGTCCATTGAGATAAAAAAAGGCATACACCAGAGGGATGTGTTTACAATGCTAAAGAGCCACACAGACTAGGGGAAGCACAAACACAGACTGGGAGAAGGGCAGATACGCACCCACAGACACGAAGATACTCGTAGAAAGAGAAAGGAACAAAGAGAGGGAAGACACGAACTAAACCTATGGGTTGGGTGTTTGCTTTGGTATTGTCTTACAACTGTCTGTCATTTCCAGAGTTTGAAATCTCTTGTTTGTATTTAGTGTGGAGTGTCTTTCCCTAGAGGATATCCTGTCTGAGATTATTACTGGCTGGTTGTTCTTAATGTCCTTAAAGAAACATCCAGAGAAACGAAACAAACCCCCCACCCTCAAACAGCCTGCTGAGTGAGTAGTGGGGAGGAGGGGAGGAGGAAGAGGAGGCAGCTGGTAGGAACTAAGATTTCTCCACTGGTGTGACAAAGCCATGGTACCCCCTCAAAGAGGCCCCACAGTTGGAGAACAGATATTGCCCCCAGTGGCCACCAGCCTATAGAGATCCACCTTCCACCTGAGTTCTGCTTCTTCTGTCTATACCACCCATTCAACCAGCCATCATAGCTTATTATTGCAGTTGATTGAACTTTGGAATCAGGGACATTGTGGTTAGAATCATGGAGCTCAATTAGATTTGTGAACCTAGGCAATGTACATTCTCTAAACCCCAATGTCTCTGTCTATAAAGTAGGGGCAATAATAACATTGGTATCATAAGACTTTTGAGGATCTGTCAGTCAGTCAGTCATACCTCAGTTCTGTCAGTATTATCTTACACTGTTAATTTAGAGTTGGCCCCTGGCAGATGGATGACCACTATCAGGTATGTAGTAGAAGGGATTCTTGTTCAGGTCTGAATTAGACCAGAGGTCCCAATGGAATGTAACCTCCTCAAGAGAGGGAACTGCGATATATTCAATTTAATTCAATTCACAATATCCCGGATTTTGAGTAATAAGAGAGCTTGGAGGCCATCTAATCCAAGCCTCCCATTTTATAGGTGAGGAAAGTAAATGCCAGAGAAGTTAAAGGACCTACCTCTCATCACACAGGAAGTAAGTAGCAGGGCTAGGATTCAAATCCAGCTCTTTTGAACCTAGATCCAGCATCCTTTGTTATACAACATGAAAATGACACCACATCCCTTTCCATGTCATACACTAATGTACTTAACATAGATAAATTGGTTGAAATGTGATACTGTGAGATATTCTATCATATACATATAAATCATATACTCTGTTGTGAGCTGAATTTTAGGGGCAAAATGAAAAACAAACAGGTGGGGGCAGAGCCAAGATGGCACCATAGAAGCAGGAAAACTCCATGAGCTCCCCCCATAACCACCGCAAACATCTATAAAATATGACTCTAAACAAACTACAGAACCCACAAAGTGACAGAAAGAAACAAATCTCCCACTGAAGGCAGCCTGGCAGGCCAGCAGGAAGGATCCATTGCAGCAGGCTGAGAGCAGAGCCCAGCCCAGCCTGAGCCGATGTTTTAGCCCCAGGGTATCCCTGATCAGCCGCAGCTGGAGGGACTTTGGGAGAGTGGATCACCAGCAGCTGTGGCTGTTTCCAGAATTATCAACCCATAAATGCCAAAGGCAAAGTAAAAGGTCTGTGTGGACTTTGGGAACAGGGGGACTGAGATCGTGGCCTGGCCTCTACCCCCAGAAGGGAGAAGCAGCTGAGGCATGATAGCCATGCAGCCACCTCCACATAGCTGCTTCAGAGCTCCTGGCCTGCAAATTGTAGGGGGACCAAGCAACTATTCTGAGCAGTAATCGCTTTTGCTTTAACCTGCTTGGATCTGGATTGCTGTCTTGGGAGGAAGTCCTGGGGTCCATGACTAGGTGCCAGAGCCTGTGGAGGCTTCATAGAGGGCACTCAACTAATAGTTTCAGCAGCTGCAAAAACCCCAGCAATTTGGGACAAAGCTCTCCTCTCTGGAAGCAGAGTTCTACTACGGCAAAAAGCTCAAAAGTCAAGTAATCAAGTGGCAACATGAACAAGCAAAGGAAGCAAAGCAAGCACAGCCATCAAACCTTAGATTCCTTTTTGGAGGACAAAAAAGTATCAAAGCATGGGATAGCAGGAAGACAACAAATTCAGAACTCCTGCATCAAAGGCTTCCAAGAAAAATATCAACTGGTTACAGGTCATAGAGGGGCTTAAGAAGGATTTTGAAAACCAAATAAGAGAAATGGAGGAAAAATTGGGAACAGAAATGAGAATGATGCAAGAAAATCATGAAAAGAGAGTTAACAACCTGACTGAACCTAACACCTTAAAAAATAGACTAACTCAAATGGCAAAAGAGGCTCAAAAAGCCAATGAGGAGACGAATGCCTTAAAAAGCC
>CM053586.1:230257485-230304147 GCA_028646515.1 Pseudochirops corinnae
TTTACTATTGTCTTGCTTATGATTATGATTACATTTCTGCTTTTTAAAATTTACCTGATGTGTAATAAATTTGGCTCCAAACTTTCAATTTGAACTCTGTGTAAATCTTTATGTATAAATGTGTTGAAAAACTCTACTCTGTTTCTACCTATTTCCCTCTTTACTTTAATGTATTGCTATACCAAACTCTTTCTGCCTGGATGTCCAACCCTCATTTGCTTGGTTCAGATAAGGGTGACATTCATGAGATGCTTGGTTTCTTCACTTTCTCCTCCATGTCTGAATATTCTTCTTGTTATGCCGCCCAATTATGAGAAATGACCAGTTCCTCACCTTCTTTCTCATTATTCCCTTTTCTTTCTCCTACTCTTTTCTTAAAACCAAGAAGATGGAAAAACATTCACCTTCAAGCCCTGTTTTATTTTCTTTTCTCTACTCCCCCTTGACTCTTGAAGTGAGTAGAATACTAAAGGGATTCTTGTCTCTTCTCACTCTTAGGATACCAGCATTTCATCACTATTTAGCTTCTTATAATTGTTTACATGTATTTTGCATCTAAGGTTTCTCTTGTCTCTGGTGTTTGCATTTCAGAGATTCTGCTCAACTACAATCTTTTATTATCACAGATCCTTTAAAATCCCTATTCTATTAAAGCTCATTTCTCTACCTTTGGGTCTTGGTTTTCTTCCCTGTAAAATATAGGAGATATACAAATGATAATGAAGGTCCCTTCCAACTTCCACACTCTATGGTCTTAAATGGTTGTGGCTATAATTCTGCTAACTTTCCTCTGTTTTATGTGACTTTTTCCCTACTCCAGTGAGCTCTTCTCCCAAGAAAGAACCAGAAGAAGCTCAGAAAGCACAGGGTCCAGATATATCACAGGAAATAATACTGTAGGAAACAAATCACAAAGGTTATTTTCACTGCTTTTTTTGGTTGGTATTTATGCTGCATAAAGAGGCTGTGAGTACTAGGTCCCAGACACTAGAGCCAGTCTCTCCCAGCTCTGGGAATAATATGCACTTGGGACTTGCTAGCTCTGCATTTGCTGAGGCACTCCCTGACTCCTTCACTCCCAAGTCAAACTTCCAAGGAGCTCTACATACCTTCAACCAACCATTCCAGGAACAATAACTTGTAGATAGCTAGGTGGCATGGTGTGTAGAGCATTGGGCCTGGAGTTAGGAAGATCAGTGTTCAATTTCAACTTCAGATACTTAACCAGCTATATGTCCAGGGGCAAGTCACTTAATTTCTGTTTGCCTCAGTTTTCTCATCTATAAAATGAAGATAATAATAACACCTAATTCCCAGGGCTGTAGTGAGAGCCAGTTGTGATATTTGTAGACCACTTAGTGCCTGGTCCATACTTGGCACTTATTAAATACTTATTCCCTTCTCTCCTGTTCCCAGCTCTTCAGGCTCTTGCCTCAACCTATTTTCCCTTTTTCTTTTAAAAAAATCAATCATATTTGATTTTCATGAAAAATCACACTTTCTCCCTGTCAACTATTCCAATCTCGATTGATAATGTAAGAAACTCAGCCCCATGTTACAGGCTTGTATTGTCAAGCAAAATAAATTCCCACATTTGCTGTGTCTCTCCCCAAAACATTTCAACATGCACTCTGAGGTTACTACCTTTCCATCAAAGATTTGAATCCTCTGAAATTGTGGTTGGTCATTTTTTTCTCCCTCTTTCTAAATTCCACAAATAATTGATGAGCAACAGAAAGAGAGAGAGAGAGACAGAGAGAGACAGAGAGAGACAGAGACAGAGAGAGACAGACAGACAGACACTCAGAATTTATTAACTGCTTGCTGTGTTCCAGGCACTGTGTCAAAGTGCTACAGGTACAAATACAAGTAAGAGAATCCCTTCCTTCAAAGTGCTTACATTCTAATGGAGACAGACATTAACAAAGAGGAGCTGGAAGCTGGGATGATTGGCGTCTGATGTGGAGTTAACCAAGAAATGGCATGGAAGTGAAAACATACCTTTGTGAGGGTGAGAGTGGGATAGTGGCAGGCAACCAGGGACAAAGTCCAAAGTTGTTGTTTGAGAGATGAGGATGATGTCTGGAATGTAGATGGTATGCTGAGGAATTTACTGGAAGAGTGCTCTTGGGGTACAAATTCTAGTTATACATACACTAATTCTCTATCCATCGGATCTGGGTTTCAACCTCAGCTTTGCCCTTTACTACTTGTGTGACACTGGGCATGTCACTTAACCTCTCAGTTAAGGGCCTCGGTTTTCTCATCCATATAAACCATGTTTCAAGTTCATTTATATAAGACTCTCTGGTAGTAAGGGGGTAATAGAGACCTGACTGGGCCAACTAGGTGGCACAGTGGATCACATAGGGCCTTGAATCAGGAAGACTCATTTTCCTAAGTTCAAATCTGACTTCAGACACTTCATAGTTATGTGGCTCTAGATAAATCATTTAGCCTTGTTTGCCTCAGTTGACTCATCTGTAAAATGAGCTGGAGAAGGGGATGGTAAACCACTCCAGCTTCTTTCCCAAGAAAACCCCAAATGGGGCCAAGAGGAGTCAGACAGCATTCTGCATAGCATTAAAGTAAAAGACCTGACAGGTGCTACATCTTTTGCATATTAGTTACTTCTCTGTATCTTTTTCTTCCTCTGGGGACCTCTCCTGGAGCCAAATTTGGAACTAAGTAAGTTAATGGGGTTTAAGGTCTTCCCCACCAATTAATAGTTCTCATGTGTAGCCTATTAAGGGAAGCTTGCTTAGGGAAGGCTTGATTGAGGGAAGGCTTTCACACTTCTTGCTAATTTCTAATTAGGCACTGAGTCAGAGGGTTGTGATCCCTTTTGCCTCTGAGAATGGTATATATATTCTGAGTTGGTATTTTGCTTTGGAGCTCACTCATTGGAAGGTTATTCTTGTGATTTGACTAGATGAGACTCTGGGTAACTGTTAAGGAGTCCCTCAGCTTTGAAAAGCTCAGATGTTGGCGCTTCTCTTTCTGATAACTATGTATGCCTTGGTCAGACAGTTGGATCTTTCTGTTGATCTGTGCTAATTTCTTGGACAGTTAGAAGCCCTGTCTGTTGGTTTTTATTTCTCTGCTTATATTTTCTCTACGTTCTTTGTTTGTATTTTTAAGAAGTCATGGATGCTGGCTTTTCCCCTGAACTAGTGAATGTAATTAAAAAAGGTTGTTGACCCCTTAAACATCTATCTTTCCTAGGAAAGCAGATCTAAGAACCTGTGCTAGCATCCATCTTGGGTATACCAGTGTGGTTTCCGCTACAGTATCCTCTCTCAAAGCTAGAAACCAGGAGGGCAAGGATTTCTCCCTCTCTCAAGCTCTTGCTAATTCTACCCTTCATGCCGGCACCAAACAAAAATCATTCTCTACCAATGAGGATAGATTAATGCAAACGACCTTGAACCTCGGATTATATCTATCAAATGATGGGTTTGGATTAGATTACCTTAGAAGTCAGCTTTCAGCTTTACATTAAAAAAAAATTATTTATTTTTAGTTTTCAATATTCACTTCCATAAATTTTTTTCGGCTTTTCATTTATGATGCTATGATCCATAATCTTTCCTTTATCACTCCAAGTAATGACTTCCAAATACAAACACCAGCCCTAGATTTACTTTCTTTAATAGATCTAGGAAATTGAATGCTCCTACTTTCCTTCCCTATCCACACACTATCCTTCTTTCCCTTTAGCCACTCAGTGTCCTCAGCTCTGGACAATCCCAGAGCAAAAGGCAGTGACAAGGAAGACTGAAAGCCTACAAAGGAAAAAAAAAACCAGGAAAGTATTATACATGTTTTATATGTAATAGATGTATAACACAGAAATGAATGTCCAAAGTATGAATGTCTTTCATTAGAAAGAGCCTGTGAGAATCAAGTAAAAGTATGTATCAAGTTATTAGTACTCCCATGGAGGTGATTAATATATATTGAGTGATTGGCAATAGGTAGTGTCCAGATTCTTGTTGTGTTCTTCAGTGATATCAAGCAACAAGAATTCCATGTGTGTGGGGGCTGGTGGGAGGGGGATTATGTGTATGTGTGTGTATGTGTGTGTGTGTGTGTGTGTGTGTGTGTGTGTGTGTGTGACTTTTAACACCACTGTGAAAACCAGAGAGGAAGCCAGGCACAAAGGGCTTCATTAAAATAACATTAAGGTTCTGACTTAAACTGAAAGAGGAAGGAAATTCAGTGTTAAGATTGTCACACTTCAGCACAACAGGCCCTAGAGACACTAAAGCCCACCCAGCTGAGGTCCTGAAGTTCTGTGGACACTTCTATGAGAAGGCTAGGAGGGAGGGAAAAGGAAGGGGTGGGGATTCTGAGAGCTTGGGGCTGAGCACCCACAAGTCCCACCACAAATACTTGGTGAATTGAATCGATTTAAATTGCTTTGGCTTGTTCTTGGGCACTGGTGGTATCATTCTGAATTTCTGGAGTCAGTTCCTGCTGACTCTAGGGCCAGTGTTCTAGCCACTGCAGCACCTAGCTGATATAGGAGCTGATATAGTGTTTACTTTACAGTGTGAGGATCAACCTAACTTAGATAGATATAAGTGTGTATAAACACTTACACATTTTACATAAAGTACTTTGCAAGATATAAGGAGGGCTATAAGGAATACCAGTTGTAATCTCTCCTTCATTCCCATTACTTTGCACTTTGTATTTTGCTTGTCTGTGTAGATAACATACCACCTTTCTCTAGTTACCAGAGTCTAGTATGAGGTAAGCTCTGTGAGGGCAGGAAGAGTTTAATTTTTGTTTCTATATTCCCTGCACCTAGTACTATTTTGTTATTGTTCAGTCATTTCAGTCATGCCCAATTCTTCATGACCCCATTTGGCGTTTCCTTGACAAAGACAGTTAGAGTGGTTTGCTATTTCCTTCTCCAGCTCATTTTCCAGATGAGGAGACTGAGGCAAACAGGGTTAAGTGACTGGCCTGACGTCACATAGCTAGTAATAGTCATATAGCCAAGATTTGAACTCAAGAAGAATCTTCATGACTCTAGGCCTGGCACTTAGCTGCCTACCTTGTACAATGGTTGATGCTTAATAGAATGCATGGGTACAGGTACCACAATAGGAACCAAGAAGCTGTGTATCTCCTTTTCATAGTGGCTTTTGGGTAAATCAGAAATAGTTTGTGGTTCCAAACTGGAAAGATCTGATTGATAAACAATTTTCCATCTTGGAAATAAAGAGAGGAGTTGCATTAGGTGATTTCCTAGGTCCCCTCAGGGTCTAATTCTGCTATCTAGTACTCTAAACCCAGAAATAAGGCAGATGAGGTCTCCAAAAAAAAAAACAAAACCAAAACTAAAATTTACTCTTTTCCTTCCTCCCTTTCTTCTGGACCTGGTACTATGGTTAAGTGGATACAGGGAAGAATTTGCGAAAGTCAGAATTGAATTAATTTTTTTTAACCCATTGAAATCCTACATGAGAAAGAACTTGATTATTCTCTTTACATCTCTCTTAGTACGTTGCAAGAAAATGATTTCTTTTTTACCTCTGATAGTTAAAATAATATAGCACAAGTTGCACTCTGTGTAATTTGCCCAAACTTCCCCACCCTGGAAAGAATTCCTGGGCAACAAAACAAAGTTACTCAGTCTGCCATCAGCTCTAGGTAGGATCCTAAGCTTTTCTTTTTTTGTACAAAGTATATTTACATTTTCCATATTTTTAAACAGTACAAAAAATGTATAAGATATTGAAAATATGGGAGCAAATTTTCGGATGGAAGAGGTTATGAATTTGCAATGGAAAAAAAAAAGAAAAAAAATACATGAAGAATAGAAAGCCCAGCACTGTATCCTATAAGGTAGTTATAAAATGTATGACTTGTTCTGATGCCAATAGCAGGGAGGACACTCCTAAGTCAACTCTCCTCCCATCTAGAGTGAGAGAGGCACTAGAAAACAAAGCTAGCCAACTTCCCATGACATCACTGTGATCCACTCTGTGACCTTCTGTCAGACACACCTTTGTATTTCTGGCAGAGCAACCCAGGCTCTTTTAATAAGCCATCTTTAGGGAAGTAAAACAAAACAAAACAAGAAACCTGGTCGTATTGATAAAATATTGCTTGTAAGGCCAGTGCCAAGAATTCCCTTTGTACCACTATAGGAAAAGACCCCAGCTGCCCCCAATACTTTATATTTCCTAGAGAAAGCTGCTGATTTTAAAGGTTGGTTTCATTTCAGGACTTACTGGACCAACAGCCCTTTGACTTCTTGTAGTTTATAGTTGAATAATGTAGACATTTTCCCATTTCAAAGGCAGATCAATAATAAACTTGTACTACCTAGAAAAGGCCATCAATTTCCTTTTCTATCACCTCTCTTTAGTTCCTCCCTTGTCACCAGAACTTCACACAAAAGATTTTTTTCAAACATGCCTGCATCCTTTAGAGAGAAAGATCTGATAAATAGAAGTATGTATAGAATGATTTTAAATATACACACAGACATGCCTATAACATACACACACACATAAGTATTTGTGTCTAATGGTAGCAATTTCTAGGGTGGGGAGAGAAAAAAGAGGAGAAAGAAAGTTATATAAGAACTTTATCATATATTTAAGAGGAATAGCAAATTGTATATGACAGACTTCCAGTTTCATGTACAATCATCTTTTTTCTCCTATTCTACTGTGTTAGGGAAATGCTTTTTTTGTATCTTAAGCTCAGAATAAAATATATAAATGTTAAAAAGACCCATGGGATCAAACTCAAATGGAAATGGAGCTAGTAAACAATACATAAAGATACATATTGACTTGGAAAATCACATATTAACATTATCAAAATGGTCTATTATATTTTATTTATTTTGTTAAATATTTCCATATTCTGGTTAGGATTCCATTTGGGAATGTGTAACAGCAAGCACCCTCGCATAGCGGATGGCTGCAAGCAAGCTCAGGTTCTTTGATCTGCTTTTCTAAAGGAAAGCAACTCAAAATGAGTTAAGAGTTTCACTTTAATCAAACATATATCATTTACCTAGTTCAGGTGAAAAAGTTACCCAACTTGTGTCTGAAACTATCACTGGGGATCCTGGACTTGAATCACCAGTAGAACTAGTGTTAACATGCTCACCATCTACTTAAATGCTAAAACAAATTGTTAGAAAGGATAGAAGCTCTTTGTGTTGTTATTTAAGGAAAAGCTAGGATTCCCTGTTTAAATAAACATACCCAGCAGGTTTCGAATAAATCCCGGACCAGGGGCCAAATTTTTTCTTCACCTACAGTCCAGAGTCATTTGTCAAGATGTTGTTGCCCTTCTCTGGGAGGGAGGATTAGGTCTCTGAGGAGGAGAGCTGACATAAAGCATGCTTGAGAATGTTAGCTCTGGGAGCTGTCTATAAGTGGCATTGTTTGCAAATTGTAATGCATTAGCCTGTTCACATTGGGAGGTCTCCAAGTGTGGTCCCAGAACTAAGGATGGTTTGAGAGCATCCCACAGGTAGTCTTTGGTATGATTTCTTTCTATACTAATAGATATGATGCAGCAGGATTTCTACTTTTGTTTTCTGCATTGAATTAATTCATTTCTAAAGGTACTGGCCCGTGAATCAGCACCATGCAGTGGAAAGGGTGTTGAAATTGGAGACAAAGGTTCTGGGTTCAGATCCTGTATCAGTTACTTATTGCCTGTGTGACACTGGACAAGTTCCATTCCCACTCTGGGCCCCAGTTTTCTCATCTGTAAAATGAAGGAATGAATCTAGATGATCCATAAATTTCCATTTAGTTGCAAAACTTTGACCTTGAGTTCTAGTCCCCAATCTCCCCTTAGTTTGCTATGTGAATTTGACAAGTTATTTAAACTCTCTGGCTCTCAATTCTGTCATTTGTAAACTGGAAGGTGTGGGATTAAAAAATCCCTAATGGCTCTTCCAGTTCCCGCAGTTTATTATTTTCCAAATAGTCTTTTTTTCCCAAAAAAAAAAAAAAGAGGTCATAACTTTAGCAGGTCAGTGTTCCCATCTATCCATGCTGGTTACATATACATGTACACACACATATACACACACATATAGGAGAAGCAGGCAAGTGAGTGGGTCAAGGCTCCTTTTATTCTGCTTAGAATCCACATGGACCAAAAATGTTGATAATTACTGGCTTTCAACCCCAATTATGTCATTGCTATGCTTAAAAAACTTTAATGGCTCCCTACTACATTCTTAACTCCTTAGCCTACCATTCAAGGTCTTACATGCACTAGTCTGAAATTTCTTTTTCTGCTTTATCTCCTAATATTCTTCCAGATAGTCTATATTCTAGACAAACTTGACTACTCACCATTTCCCTGATTAGATCTTACATCTTCCTTCCTGTCTTTGCTCATGGTGTTCCTTTTATCTGGAATGCTTTCCTCCCCAACTCTGCCAGGTTGAAAAAATATCCTAAACATTATTCAAAGCTCCATTAAAATGGCCCCTTCTCCATGAAGAGTTACTTGATTCCACCAGTCAGGAATAAGTTCCCCCTTTGCCATGTCCTCCTAACATTTTTTGCGTGCTACCTGTGCTATAGCTGCTGCCACAGGAAGAAGGGAATGCCTCAGCAAGGATTATAGAGAGGAAGAAAAGTCCAGGGGAAAAAGCACTGGCCATGGTATCAGAACTTGGGTTCAAACCCTACTTCTGATACTTACAACTGTGTGACACTTAATTTTCCTGGGCTCCAGTTTCCCCCATCTGGAAATTTGTCATTCCCCCAAATTCCCTAATGATTTTGTAGCCATTTTTCTGACACTAATAAAATCAGAGAGTTGGACTCCACCTGCCCCTCAAGTCTTGTACCACTGTCCTGCTTCGGACGCATAAGTATTGATCAAGTAAGTTCTGATTATGTGCCAGGTACTGCACTAGTCCTGGGTGTATAAATGCACAAAAGAGAGGCAGTTCCAGACCCACAGGAGCTTCTATTCTACAAGGAGTGTGCAGCATGTTCATAGATAAATACCAAGGACAGAATTGGACCGTGATTTCTTTGATTCCCTCACTTTCCATACCATGGAATTCTCTCTAATGATGTAAGGAATGATGTAAGTCAACATCAGAAAATTACTTATAGTGTTAGAATTTCCTAGAGCATTGAGTAAGACATTAAGTGACTTGTCCAGTGTCACATAGCTAGTATATAACTATTGGATGTGGGACTTGAACCCAGGGCCTTCTGACCAGCCTTCTGTCCACTATGCCATAAAGAAGAAAAATATTTTCAAATTATATAATCACTTTCCAAAAGGTATCCAAGATTAGTAATTAATTTTTTCAACTCATCTTTCCAGGGGCACAACACCCTTTCTCCACCAAAATGGCTCTGGGACCATGGGAACCTAATAAATGATCACTGGTCATCAGTGGTCATTATCACCACTATCAAAACACATTTGTTAAATGTAACAAAATATTACTGTTGAAACAATGAATATGAAGACTTCAGAGAAGCATGAGAAAATTGTGCGAACTGATGCTGATTTGGGGAAATGATATGTACAGCAATGTTCATGGAAAGAACAATAGCAAAAAGATGAAACCAAATACTTTGTAATAATATTGACAAAATATGGCCCTGGAGAATAGTTGAGAAAATGTGAACCTTTCTATACTTTGCAGAGGTGGAAAATTATGAAGAATCCGGCATTTGTTGTTAGACATGGTCGATAAGTTGGTTTTGCTAAATTGCTGTCCCCTTCTGTTTTAGTCTTTGTTACAAAGGATGGGTCACTGGGTGAATACAGGTGAAAGAATATATTTAGAAGTTAAAGTTATATTTAAGTGTATAAATAAAAATAAGATTTAAAATTTGTTAGTCATGTAGTCCCATGTGTTTTAGTAGAAAGAAAATTATGCTCATGTGGTTCTCGTGCTCTAAAAGCATATAGTCTGATGCAGACATGTGTATACCAACACTGCTTTTATGGCAACTAGAGCTTAAGACGTGGATTACTTTGAAATTTGTTGCCAGATGTTGTCATTGGCCTTGTTTATTGGCAAAAGTACAATACTTATTGAAGAAATCAGAAGTTTCGTGTTTAGTCTCCTTCTACTCCAACCATATCAGAATTAGTTATTGGATAATGTTAACACAATTTGGTTAATATTTTGGAAAAAACCTTACATTTTGTATAAACCCAGGTTTTTTGGTTACTTTAGTCGTGTGTATTTAAATGAACCAATACTAGACATGAATGCTGACATTATAGATGGATCGCTGCAATGTTCATTTTAGGAGTGAAGGAACAGGATAAGTTCACCATTTCTTTGCGAGTCTGAGAGAGCAGTAAAGGATGAGCAAACATCTATTCAATTTCTGCCCTTTTCCTGTCTGGACATATTTGCTTACAATGTTCATACAAGGCCTGGAAATCATCTGAAGTTCAAAGGCACCCAGAGACTTAAGTAAAGTTATACCAGAGGCTTCTCTCAGCTGGACAAAGAACATTACCATCCACATCTGTGTGAGGGGCTCCGAGGCCTCTTGGCAGTTTTCTGTTGGAGGGACTCTAAAGAAAATCACTCCCTAGGAAACTATTCTCAGAGAGCAAATCCATTTTGGGAACCAGTCCTGAGGGAAGCTGACATGCCATGATTGACGCAGGCTACGATAAAGGGTCACTGATGCTCAGGCATTGCATCATATCTTTTCTACCTTTACCTTTACCTTATGACAGAAAGGCTATATCCCTATTACTCAGGCTGCATTTGAGTTTGCTAGAAAAGATGGATGAGACTTTTCTGCTTCTCAGAGCACCAAAGACCTCCCAGACAGCTCAGCTTTAGGGCTATCAAAGCCACAATTACGGTAAAAATGTACTGAATTGTGTTCCTCTTTTAACATCCTTTCTCTCTCTCTCTGACTCTCTCCCTCATTCTTTCCTTGTCTTTTTCCTCCTCCTTCTCTTTGTTTCTCTCCCTCATTCCCTCTTTCCTTCCCTTACTCTCTCCTTTCCTTTCTCTCTGTCCCTCCTTCCCATCTTCCCTCTTTCTTTCCCTTTGTCCCTCCTGCCCTCTGTCTTTTCTTCTCTCTTCTCTATTTCCTCCCTTTCTCTTTCTTTCCCTCACTCCTCTTCTTCCTCATTGCCTCCCTTTCTCTCCCTCTCTCCTCTCTCTTTCTCTCTCTCTCTCTCTCTCTCTCTCTCTCTCTCTCTCTCTCTTTCTCTCTCTCTCTCTTCTCTGTGATTTCCTTTAGTGAATAAATGAATGAACATTTGATGAGACTGATACATATGACAGTATTGCTGAATGGTAACCAATAATCCTATTATATATAGAGTATTGCTTCATCATAGCATCTGTTTCCAGTATGGTGACTATGCTTATTTGGTTCAGTCATGTAGCGAGTTTATGGGATGTGAGACCAACCTACTGGGAAGAAGGCAGGAGTTTCTGTTGAAGGGCCTGGGGTGGTGGTGATGCTAGATTCAGGCAGTTTAGAGTTCCCCCAAAGGCTTATACCAAGGATAAGTTCGGGATAAGAGGCAGATATCTTACAATGGTTACCCACTGTAGTTGAAACCCTCTGGAATCCTGGTCCAGGGTAGTTGTGAGGGGCAAGGGGGTGTTGGGAGGGGGTGAAGAGGCGAGAGGCTACATATTATAGCACACAAGAACCAGATTTGCAATTTGGAGATCCTTAGACATTCACTAGTTGTATGACTCTGGGCAAGTCACTTAACTTCTTCCTGTCTTGGTTTCCTAATTTGAAAAATGAGGGAGTTGAATTTGATGGCCCCCAAGCTCCATTCCAACTCTAAATCTTTGATCTTGTGGTTTGCTTTAGGGATTTGGGGAAATTGAAGGTCAGGTGGGTCTAGTTCTAAAGTGAGAAGAAGCAGGCAGATTGTCCACTCTGAAACAACCCAACACCATTGCTATATAGTTCTGGATCTGGAAAAAGTGCTAGATTTTTTTCAAGTACTGGCTCTCACCCTTATTATTTGTGCATCCTTGAGCGAGTTATTTCACCCCTTTGAGTCTCAGTTAGCTCATTGGTAAAATGCGGGGAAGGTTGGATGAGGTGCCTCTTAGGGACCTTCTAATTCTATGTCTATGATGTCTATGATCTATGATGATGATCGTCCCTGAGAAGGTGTTGCTGCTGCTGCTGTTGTTGATCCTTCATTTTTATTTTTGTTTTTTTGCTTTTTTTGTAGGGGGGAAGACAGGGCAATTGGGGTTAAATGACTTACCCAAGGTCACACAGTAAGTGTTAAGTGTCTGAGGCTGGATTTGAACTCAGGTCCTCCTGACTCCAGGGCCAGTGCTCTATTCACTGTGCCACCTAACTGCCCACATCCTTCATTTTTAAAGAGGACCAATGATGTCATGGGGTGATCTCTTGATTTGAATGTGAATTGGATTTAAAGTGAGGCAGAGTTGCACAAAGTTGTTGGCCTCATTCTGTCTTCTAGAGTCATTGAAGCCCAGTGGCAGGACAAAAGTCAAGATGACTGGCAATGGTCAGGGATTTAGTAGATGACTTTGGTGTCTTCAATGTCTGACCAAGCTCTAAGCACACCAAAGCACCTGCTTCAGCTGCCTTCGTGGCCATTGGAACAAATTGTTTTCGTCCACCCATTCTGCCTGGGACCTCTTCACATGTTTGCGGTGGACACGTCCCTCCCCACCCCCCAACTCCCTGATAGGTTTGAAGTCTGTCAGTTACTCTCAACCTGGCTTAGCCCATTTTCCAAGATGGTTTTACTGGGATGTGGCTGCTGTGTGTGCTACAGCTTCTTGGATCTACAGGTGAGAGATGGGTGACAGGTGGATACCACAGGTGGATGAGTGACCCTAAAAATGACTCACCAAGCTCCCATACCAGAGATATTAGTCCTCTCTGAACACTCCATATATCCCCCCATAGCAGGCAGATATAAAGAGAAGCTAACTCCTGATAGGGTCAATCAATCAACTAAGCATTTATTAAGCACAATTTGCATGCCAGGCATCATAATAAATGTTGAGGATACAAAAAAAGGTTAAAGACAGGTCCAACTCTCAAGGAATTCATAGTCTAATAAAGGAGACAACATGCAAACAGCTGGGTACAAAGAACTTATATACAGGATAAACTGGAGATAACCAACAGAGAGAAGGGTGATTGATGAGTGTTGTGTGAGAGCTTCCTGTCTCTGTGACAGGTAGAAGAGCTCATGGATTGAGTGGTCCTGGGGGCAGCAGACATGGCAGTAGGAGTGGTTATATTTAAGCTGCCATGGTTTGGATGCCATCACCCAAGTAAAGCATGATGGGCTGGTAGATTGAGCAAGGACCCACTTAGGCAGGCCCCAAGGTCACTTAAAAATCCAGTACCAGCATAGACATCTAGCTTAAGGGATAAAGGGCCAAAATTTCCATGGGGGTTCCTAGACTTACAGGAGGTTTTCAGCAAAGAGAACTTAGAATGTGATTACAATTATCCCATAAATCTCCCCCCTAATATCTTAACAGTCTTAGGGCAGACTGATGCATTAAACAATCAAGTATCACAGTATCAGAGAATTTGAGAGTGGAAATGGCCTCCGTAGCCATATAGGTGAACCCAAACACAATAGGAATCTTACTTTAATACACTTGATAAATGGTTATCTTGAACCTTTAAAGAAGGGTTTCCCACCTCTTCTTGAGGTAGCCCATTGCATTTTTGGATGGTTAGTTGTTAGCAAGTTTCCCCCCACTGATATCAGTTCCAAATTTGTCTTTTTGTAGCTTCTACTCAATACTCCTGCTTCTGCCCTCTAAGGCCAAACAGAATAAGCTTCACCCCTCTTCCCTGTAACATCACTTGGAATACACTTACCATACATTGTCACATCAGGGAAAATCTTCTTCATTTGGGTCCAATTCAAAGGCATCAAGAGACCTCTCCTGGTTTTCCCCATCAGAAATTATCTTTCCATTAAATTTCTATAGCATTGTCTTCAAATCTCTCATTTACTTTATCAAATTCTGCCTTGGAAGATTATATATATTAACATAGGCCATATTATACATATCATATTATATGCATATATATAATGCAAATGAAAATGTATATGGCACTTTAAGATTTTCAAAGCACTTTTTTACATACCATATCTCATTTCATCTTCCCAACAACTTTTTGGAATTGGTGCTAATATTATCCCCATTTCACAGGTGAGAAAACTGAGACTGAATTTAAGTGACATGAAGTATCACATAGCTAGGGAGTTCCAAGGAGAGAGCCAAGCAGAGATCTGTCAGACTCCAAGTCTATCACACATTATTCCACACAGTATTACTGTCTCCACTAAATTATAAGCTACTTAAAAAGAGGGTGCATACATACATACATAAACACACATACTATACATACATATACGTATATATGTATATTTGGAGAGAGATATCTTTTAAATTTGTTTTTTTCAGTATGGATAGTTAACTGATCTCTTTTACATTGCTCTGAATTTTGCTGAGGAGATTTTGTAGTGTTCTGGGGCTTGATGTAATGAGCACAATCTCATGAGTAATTAGAACTATTTAAAGAACCTTATGATCAATAAAGCATAAAACTTTTGTTCGGATTCTATGTTGGACATTTTCCATGGTACTGGTAGCAACCTTGAGTAGGCATAAGTCTTTTTCTCTTATGCCTTGGTTGATATCAGTAAGTAGTGAATAGATTGAATAAAATTATCCCCATAGTTACAACCGTAATAGAATCTTGTATAATTTTAATATATGCATGGGAGACACTTTTCCTAGGACAACTTATGAAGCTTCCTTTTTAACCCTATTAAAGTCAAATGCTTAAAAAAACACAACAATCCATAGACATGGGAGGGAAGGGAGTTCATATATTCTCTATTCTTTTCAGTTTACTTTGTGATTGTAAAAATGCAGACATTTACAGTAGAAATTTCAAACTTGCAGGTCCCCAAATTAATGAATGTTTTTTGAATCAGATTAAAATATAATTGGGAAATATAACAAACTAATAAAAGTACAATACTACATAGGTCGTGTTAATTTGTGATTTTCTAAGTCAATACATAGCCCACAGAAATCCATTTCTATTTGAGATTGACCCCTTTGAGATAGAGAACATTATTTTTAAAAACTCTATACTTCCTTCTCAATTTAAGAAATAGATACACATCTAACAAAAACATTTGGAAGTTCTGTCATAGATACACGGAATTCCCCAGGCATATATGAGGTCATTGGCCATTGGAGTCAGTTCAGAACACTGTCATTCCCCGAACTCTGTTCTACTTTCTCTCACCCCCACCAAAAGGCCCCACTGGTTTTGCTAAATGGCTTCTCTACAGCCGTTACCACTTGTTGGACACTGGGGGTGCAGTGGCCTCTTATCTTGATTTAAGCATGTGTGTATAACAAAATCCTCAAGAGATTCAAAGTATTGAAAGGGTGAAAGATCTTTACTAAGAAAATAAGGTGGAGTAAAGCAAAATGATGAAATGACAAATGAAGAAAAATACATTTTTTTTTACATTGCCTGGTTATGAAACAAAGGTAAATTAATCTCTACTCCTAGGGTGATTTGGGACATTCAGATGTGATATGATTCCTAGTCTACTGGAGAAAAACCATCTACTTCAAGTAGCTTCCAAAGCAATCATATTCTAATTAGCCATTAGAGTTCAGACAGACATTTTGGACTGCACCATGAGGGTGATGTAACCTATTTTTATTTGACACAACATGAATTAATCTAGTGTGGAAACAGGAGATGAGGTTCCATCAGAGAAACTGCCTTCCTGTGGGAGGGTCCTTTCACCACCCATCCCTAGCCTTCAAACTGTAGCTCCATCCTCATCCCTCAGTTCTTTCATGTGAGCTAGCTGGAGTACTGCTGCTTTGTGGGCAGCTAAGCTCTGGAGAATGGAACAATAAGTTCAGGAAGATATTGTGGGAAAGAATTTTGTTTTTTTCTTGCCTGTTATCAGACACTCCCCCCCTGCCACTGTGTTTTGTACATCACAAACAGTTCCCATCATCCTGACAGAAGCAAGACCTGATGAGATGTGTTTACAGATGTCTCTCTTTGCTCCGCAAATGGCCCTAAGAGCCAACATTAATAGGAATTGATTAATATAAATTAATTAATAGGATTATAAATTAATAGGAATATGAAATAAACTGTACTATAAAATTTCTGTGATTTCTGGGCCAATAGGGAATTAATTCTATGAAGAAGGAAATGAGAAAGTATGGAAAATGATAAGATTCCCATTTCATGTCCAGAAATAGACAAAGTAGGTTGAATAAATGTGGCTACGGTTCCTGGAGTCTTTTAGTCCCAAACCATTCAGATAATGATTTACCAAAAGAACACTAGCCTCAATATGGTCCAAATTATGTACACATAGTCAATAAGTACTTATTAATAAATACTATGTGCAAAGAGAGGAGAAGAAATGTTCCCAAAGAGAGTATTTGATACATCCACAAGTTAGGGGACATGGTATAGAAGATGATCTAGCTAAGAAAACTGAGAAAGAATATTCAGACAGGTAGCAGAACCAGGAGAGGGCAGGGTCAGACTCATAGACGAGCAAGTATCCAGGAAGAGGACATCAACAATGTCCAAGGCTACAAGGTGTTTAGGAAAGATAAAGACTGAGAAAAACCCATCAGATTTCCCAATAAGACATCACTGGTAGCTTTGGAGAGAGCAATTTCAGTTAAATGATTTAGATTGGAACCTAGACTACAGAGTTAGAAGAGAATAAGCAAAGAGAGCATGGAGGTGATGAATGTAGAAAACTTTTTTCTAGGAATCTAGCTAAAAATGGAGGAGAGGCTCAGGGCAATAACTTAAGGGTACATTAAAGTCAAGTGATTTTTTCTAGGGTAGAGAAGACTTGGGTGTATTTGTAGGTAGACGAGAAAGAATTAGGAGCTGTGGAGAGGGTGAAAAGAAGAATGTTTGTGTGGGAATCTATTGGAGAAGACAGAAGACAGAATGGGGTAGGACTGGGGGAACATTCAGTAGGATTGACCTTAGCCTTGGTGAAAATGGCTACCTTCTTCATTTGTCAGAGAATGAAAACAAGGAGGAGAGAATGGAGGATGATGTTACAGAGTATAGAGAAGGGGAGAAGAGGGTTCTCATGCCAAATGGCAAGTATTTTCTCTCTGAAGTATGAGGCAAGATCCTGAACAGAGAGAGTGAGGTAGTTGGAGTGGTCTCATCTTCTATTCCTCACCCTTTCTCACTCTACTTATATAACCAGTTATAAAATCTTGCTTTTTCTACCTCCACAATATTTGTGGAGTTGAACTCCTTCTCTCTACTCACACAGCCACCATTCTAGTTCAGGTCTTCATCATCTCTCATTTGGACTATTGCAATAGCTGCCTAATTGGTCCACTCACCTCAGTTTTCTCCCCACTGCCTTTCATAGTCCACACTAAGCAATGATTTTCCTAAGGTGCAGGTCTGACCATATCACTCCCCTGCTCACTAATCTCTGTACCGGTCATTTACAAATTCCTCTGTTTGGCATTCCAAGTTCTTCACAAACTAGCCACAAATTACTTTTCTACCCTTATTATATATTTCTTCTCTTCACAGATTCTATGATTCAGCCATAATGAACTTCTTATTGTTCCTCATACATGACATTCCTTCCACTATTTATATGTCTTTGCACAGACCTGGAATGCTGGTCCTTTTTACCACTGCCTCTTAGAATTGCTAAGTTCCCTTCAAACTCAGCTCAAGAGCCATTCGTTATATGAGTTCTTTTTTGATCCCTATAGCTACTATATTATATTATGTATATTATCCCTCAAAATAGTCTTACATCTATTATCCATCCATCCATCCATCCATCCATCCATCCATCCATCCATCCACATCCAGTGATGTTCTGGAAAAAATTCAACAATTGGCTCTCTGGGAAAAAAACAACTACAAAAAAAAAAAGATGTATGCTGGACACACATTTAAGTTTAATCTACATTATTAACATTTTCTGCATCACTTCATTAAGTCTAGAAATCAACAAAACAGTATATCAAGTCCTGATATGTAACATTTAATAACTTCTAAGGTGTAAGTGCTCACACTGAAAATTTAACAATTGGTTCCTGAAAGCTGGTTTGAGCTGGCCTCAGAGCACTCCTGCAAACAGCCCTGTCTTCCTTATTGGAATGTAGGCTCCTTAAGGACAAGGGCTATTTCACTTTTGCCTTTGTATCCTCAGTGCTTGGCATGGTGATGGGCATATAATAGGTCTTTAATCAATGTTTTATGATCAATAACTTCACTCTGGTTTTTATTCTTATCACTAGGAAGTATCAAGTTGGCCACCATAGCATATATTTGACATGAGAAAGGGCCTCTGAAACATGGAGTTTACTGGTTAGTTTCATTGCTGTTTAAGCAACATTTTGCTGCTGCCTTGTGGAGATCAGAGGTTTCTCTTTTCACAGTACTCTTTCTTCACTACGTCCTCAGAATTATTGCACTTAGAGTCAGTTGTTTATAGTTAAAAATTGTTTTAATGTAGGGACATTTCAGGATACCAGCCATATGTAATAGCTTACTATCTCATTACTTGTATTAGCTCAGATTCCTATATGAATCAGAGTTTTGCCAGATGATTCCATTTCTACTTCTAAGTTCACCCTTCCTTTCATTTCAGGACCCAGAATTTCTATTTATATTCAGAGCCAGAACTAGGAATTTTTATGCCTGGGACAAGTGTTATAAACTATACTTGGGGCAAGTGAACTTTCATTTGGGGTTTGGGGATATTGCTCTGCTGGGGGAGGCAAAGTTCCCAAAACACTGCCAAAGACCATTGTTGGGGAAGCTGCTAAACATGTATTGGCAGTGGGAAGGGGGTGAATGGATTATATGCCAAATAGATGGAGATGAGTAAAGAACTCACCTAATTAGCCTCTCTTGTGGCTTCTATGTTAACTAAGCATTAAATTCTCGAAATTGTTTTTGGAGGACTGTGACGATTTCAGTGCCTGCTAAATACAACCACCAAGATCCAAAGCCCTGTTTACCCTTCCCTAGTTAACAACTCTGGTTGTGTTTCCTCTTAGCATAAAATGTTCTTTCTGTCTAAATCCCAGGACTACCTTTTGATTCCAGGTCAAAATTGCTCTCCTCAGAGCCACCCAGTTCTTGACCTGGCAGCTCTTCTAATGTATGCCCAAAACATTTCACTAAAATAGACTCCTTTACCTGGCATTAAGCTCGTCATGTTGGTCTAGGAGATGCTCCTCAGAGCTGCTGCCACTTTTAACCTTTCATAGCCACCCTTCATCATCTTTTGCTCTAAAGTTTTCTCTTGCTTTGGGCTTGCTTTATTTTAAATATTCCCATCTCCCTCTTATACCCTTCCCTCATCCTGAGCTCTTTCCCCTTTCTATACCTCCCCTTTCCCCATGCTTCATAATATCTCATACATGACAGTATATATTTACATGCCTTTACAGGCCATTTTTTGGCACAGAGTTCATATTTGCATTTCCAGATATAATTGTTTCTTCAGTACAAGTATTAGCATATCTAAGATTAAAGACCATTTTGAGTAGAAGAGCCCTAGATAGAATTGGAATTGTTTAAATCTAGGAAATGACTTGTGGGGAGAGGGAAAAGAGGAAGATGTTGCACAATTACTTTCAGGTTGAATTCCCTTCAGTACAAGGAATATTTTTCAACCCATATAGTTTATTTCATTTTATTTTAAAATGTAAAACTTTTTCATCATTTTTTCCTTCCCACTCAACCCATCAAATAAAACAATAAAAAAGAGAAAACAAAACCTTCTTAATGTATATGCACAGTCCAGCAATATAACTTCCCAAATTGGCTCTATCCAAAAATATATGTCTCATTCTGCATTTTAAAGGTATTATCTCTCTGGCTGGACATGGATAGGACACTTCATCTACAAGGCCTAGGAATTATGGTTTGTCATAATTTTCATCAGAATTCTAAAATCTTTCCAAGTTATTTTCCCCCATAATATTGTCATCATTGTATAAATTGTTTTCCTAGTTCTGCTCATGTCACCTTGAATTAGTTCATAGAATTCTTCTGTTTCCTTTAAAAAACTCTATTTCTAAGGTTTGATAATATTCCATTACCATATACCATGCTTTGTTTAGCACTCCCCTTACTTTCCAGTTTTTGCTACTATGAGAAGGACTACTATGAATATTTTTGCACATAATTATCAATTATGTATATAATTAATTATTAATTATGTAGTACTTATTACATTCCAGGCACTGTGTTAGGCATTTTGCAGTTATTATCTCACTTGATTTTCACAACAGCCCTGGGAAGTATGTGCTAATAGTATCCCCATTTCATAGATGAGGAAACTGAAGCAAACAGAGGTCAAGTGACTTGTCCAAAGTCACACATCTAGTAAGAGTCTAAGATTGGATTTGAACTCAGGTCTTCCTGACTCCAGGACCAAGATTCTATCTACTGCAGCACCTGGTTGCCTATATAAACCCATATATTTTAGAGAAATGGAATATAACTTTTTACATGATTAGGTATATGTTCAAGGTCTAAAGGAAATTTAAAAAAGACTAAATGGATATCAGGTATTTCTAAAAGAAAGGAGCCAAGACTCATTGGCCATTCCCTTTGTCTAGGATTTGATCAAGTTCTATAAATGTTTAAGTGACTATGGAAAGAGTTCTGAATCTGGAGTGCGGAAGTCAAAATTGTGGGATCTGAGTTCAGACTCTTGAACTGACACTTACCACCTTGACTTTTGTCAAGTTATTTGATCTTTCTGGATCATAGTTTCTTCATCTATAAAATGAGAGAGGAAGACTAAATAGCCTATGGGGTTATTTCCAGCTCTAGAGTTATGATCCTGTGGGCTTATGATGCTTGTGCATAAGGCACTGCCCCAGGTGCTAGAAATATCAAAAGAGAACATTCTCCCCTCCTCCCCATGACCTTACAATAGAATGCTCTTCTGAAATAATGAAGCATATAGAAAACATATTCAGAAATTCTGACTAGCTTTTATATATATATATATATATATGTTATATTATATATAATGTCATTTGGTGAGCAGGTGACTAATAATAATAATAGCATTTATTTAGTATTTTCCATGTGCCAGGTACTGTACTGAGTACTTTATAATTATAATATCATTTGATCCTCAAAATCACCCTTAGCAGTAGGGTTATATCATCCCCATTTTATAGATGAGGAAACTGAGACAGAGGTTAAGTGACTTGCCCAAGGTCACACAACTATTAAGTGTCTGAGGCCATATTTGAAGTTGGGTCTTACTGACTCTAGGCATAGCAGACTACTAACTATATTGTCCTTGGGGTTGGGTTTTGCCCTTCTGTCTCCAGTGCTTAGCACAGAAAGTTGCACAGAGTTGTACACAATAGTAATTAAGATGTATCTGCTGGTCTGAAAGACAAATAGAACCTATGAAAGAGGAGAGGTCCTGTTATATACCAGCAAACTGAGGGCTTCTAATTTAGTGACTGCAGAGTGTTTGGAATTAAGTGATGATGGACTACATAATAAGCCAATGATTCAGTTCAGCCTGAAATACACAGCATTATCAATATCACTTTCTATCTGTCAACCAGTGTTTCAGACCCCTGTCAGGGCAGTCTGTGAAGGTTTGTTTTAACCTCAAAAAACTGTTCCTTTGAGTCAGAATGAAGATTCATCTTAATTGCCCTTCAATGGAAAAAGTTATTTAAATTTCCAACATCTCATACCAGTTGCAGACACACTTGGCAAGGATATCATGGAACTGAGAATTTGTCCATGCGTAAGGTAGAAGAGGACATAGCTCTGTTTATATATGTTGCATTTACTAATGTGTACATATGTTTCCCTCAATAGAATGTAAGCTCCTTGAGGGTAGGGTCTGTTTTATTGTTTTCTTTGTATCTCTAACACCTTGTGTGGTGCCTAGAATGAAGGTGATTAATGAACACTTTAAATCAAGTCTATGTAGAGCAGTGCTGTCAGATAGAAATGGTGCCACTAAATTGTACATAAGGATCCCAGTGGGCTTCATATCCACTTAGATAACTACAAATTCACATTATCTGTGTAATATTGCATTTTTGGCAATATTAAATATTTCTCAGTTATGTTTTAATTTAGTTTTGATTACACTTGAGAGTTTTGTGGGCTGAGAGTTTGACACCTCTGCTGCAGAGGAAAGAATTAGAGATTTGGAATCTGAAGCCACTCCTATGTAACTGAACAAATCATGTAAGTGCTCATTGTACACACAGATTAATTAGCTCACAGGATCATGAGATCATAGCTCTAGATCTGGAAGGGAGCTCAAAAGTTACTTAGTCTCATCTTACAGATGAGGTATCAGAGGCTCAAGGAAGGTAAATGATTGATCCAAGGTCATACAGGTAGGATCTGAACCCAAGTCCTCTGACTCCAGCACTAGTGTTACTTTTTTCATTGTACAATGCTGCCTCAGTTTCCTTACCTGTAAAATTGTGGGGAATGAGCAGGGGAACAGAGATAACTAGATGATCTCTAGGTTCCCTTTCAGCTCCAAATGTGTGATCCTGTGATTTAAATTGGTCAAAAGGGTTAGACCAGTGGTGTGCTAGTTAATGTTTAATGACCAACTCTCTAGAAATATTGTTTTTACCTATGACACCCTTTTAAATTTAATCTGCACTATTAATATTTTTCTCTATCACTTTCTTAAGTCTAAACAACAAACAAAACAATAAATCAAACCTGATTTGTAGTGTTTAACAATTTTAGGGGTGCGAATGCTAACTTTTGAGACTTGGTCCCAAGCTGACTCCGGCATACCCCTAATTTCACTAGACAAACTGTCATGTGGTTTCAGGCCACTGCAGCTACCTCCCAAATCCCTGAAACTCAAAAGGAGCAATTTACCTTCCACAGATTATGGGAGAAATGGCCCTTAGTGACGGCCCTGCTTAGGTGTCCAGAACAATTTCCTATAATCTGTGCCACGTTGCAAATGAACCTAACTATAGAATATAACAGACACAAGCCCCTGAGTGAGGTGCCGGGGTGGGGAACATGCAGCCTTGAGGCTGCATGTGGCCTTCTAGGTCCTTGGGTGTGGCCTTTTGACTGAGTCCAAGTTTTATAGAACAAATTTTTTTATTAAGAGTATTTGTTCTGTGAAGTTTGGATTCAGTCAAAGGGCCGCACTTGAAGACCTATAGTGCCACATGTGGCCTTGAGACCACAGGTTCCCCACCCTTTGGCTATCCTGTTTTATGATAGATGATTTTGTTCTCTGCAATAAAGCATCTCATACTGCAAAGGGTAATTCTTCTACTGTAGCTTTAACCTGTGTAAAATAATTTTAACAGTTTCCAGATGAATTTAGCAAGTATTGTTCAAATTCACTGATGAGAGAATAAAGGCAATTGGCATTGAGTTTCCCTGGGATTGTGAATTGATAGAGAGATGAATGAAACTCATTCAGGTTGGGGCAGATAGGGATGGGGAGATGCCAGGGAGATTCATATTGGTCCCTAGAAATAAGCCTTTTGACATCAACATGAACGTCATTAGGAAGAGAGCTGGGTGCAGGATGGACTTCTGAAGGAAGGGATCCCATTAAGAAAGTTTCCATGTTGCGCTGTTATGTTAGTAATTATCACTGAGGAAGTTAGTCTGGGATTAGGACCAAATTTCCTAAAGCTGGATTTGTAAACAGAATGGAAGTAAGGTTTCCTGTTGGTGATAGCAAGATTGACCACTGAACAGCAGCCTGTTTTGCAGCAATGACAAGTCTGATTGTTCTGAAGCTTGACCAAGCATCCAAGCATGGGGATTGATTAGATTAGCCTCCTGTGGGACTTTCAGTTTCTGGTATGCTGGGAGTTAGGTCTTAGACGATGGGTCTTATGCTTTTGCATCATGTTTTTCAACTCTGATGGGGGCTCTATAATTCATGGAAAGGTTGGAACACATGGTTAAATGTCAAACAGCCTAGACATGAGAAGCCTAATGCTGAGCATTCATTATATAGCAACTAAAGACAATGGCATGGCATCCTACACATCTTTACAAACTGGATTTCATCATAAGCTACTAAAAGGTTCAGTTTGTTTCTCAATCCAGAAATTAAAGATGATACCTAGCACATCTAGAGAACATGTGTAGTACATGTGTATTTGTGGAAGAAAACAAAGGCCAAAAAATCCTCCACAGCATAGATGGGTTGAATTCTATGTGTGAAATAGGGAAAAAAAAAAAAAAGATAATACCAGATGATCTCTGTGGAAACTTTTCAGGACAAAATCCAAAAGCTTTCCTACCAAGGTTAAAAAATAAAATCCCCACCACCTTACCCCAACAACTTCTTGAATTGGATAACATTAATTGAAGTTGAACTGACCAAAACAACTCATATACACAAACCAAAGTGAATTATTTATATAACATGATTGTGAACATATAAAGAAAGCCAGAAAGGAAAAAAAAAGAAAAAAATAACAAAAATTCTTTCATAATATTTTCATCCCTCCACTCACACCCTTGTCTTTTGCCAATGTTTGTGATAGAATTGCAATTTGGATTGTAGGGAAGGTATGTCCTCAGTTGAAGAGGCTAAAGAATATGGTACAAAAAAAAAATAGAAAGTCCCCAAATGTTAGAACAGTGGAGAAATGTGGGATTAATGAGAGAAAACTCATGCAGACGGAGTCATAGAAGCATTATTTACAGCAAGATCTGAGGTGACTAGACAGTCAAAGCAGTTAGCAATTAAAAAGCACAAGGCTCTGATTTGCCACAGAAATATTGGTTCAGGAAGCTCACAGAATTCAGAGCTTTTGCAAAATTTATCTTGAAAACCCTTGGAACCAGAAATATTTAACATCTGGAGTTCTGAGTGTTCCAGTTCCAAGTTCCAAGTGTCCAGCCCCTTTGAGAAGGCAAAAGGGACCTGTGGGGCATCTCCTGTCAAGGAAGTCACACAGAGGCAAGAACCAGTACAGGACAACATGTTAACTCATGCATCTGCTCTACCTTTGGACACATTTGATATTACTCTCTGGGTACTGAGTCTTGGCTTGAGTCTGGTTCTCTGTCTTGTCTTATTATATCCCTGCCTATCCCAATCAATGCTTTGACCCATCCTGGGCATTCTTGGCATCCTGTCCTGGCCCTTTTCTTGCCATGGTGTTCTGGACATCTGTTTCGAGGAGTCCTACTTTAGCATTAATATTCACAGTATTGGCTGACAACACTGTCCTAACATTCTGCAATCCCAGTTTCCACTCTGTTCCTAAAGCATCTGACAGTTACCCCCAGAGCATGGGGAGCCGCACCCACCCAGGCCTCTTTGACCTCTATTCACTCTTAATTCCCCACACCCTGTGCTGGAAGGGGCTACATCACTGGGTTTAGTTCCCTGGGAACTGAGAAGTTTTTGCAGTTTGGGAATTCTTGTCTGTGGGTTGGTTGGAGAAGAACAGTAAATATGTTACATATAAATAAGTGTTAATTTCTAATAAAAAGATTCCTCTGGGAATGAACTGATATTGTCTATACAATTGGTTTCAAAAACTCTATAAAAATCCTGGGCATTATTGAAATATTATGAGAAAAAAATTACTGAAACAATTTTTAATAGTTATCACAGGGATAAAAGGACAGTTGCTTATTCTGTAATAGAGTCCATCATAGACTGAACCTACTCAAAGTCACATGGCAGTGGCATATCTGACTTTCAAATTCAGGTCTAATGGCTTCAGATTCAATACCCCAAGTTCAAGGCTCTTTACTTACTTTTCCACTTTAATTTTCATAGGCATGGATTGAGTAAATACAAGACCACCCTTGGGACTGATTGATAAAATTTTAATGGGTCTATCATGTCATCAATGTAGGTAGTCACAGCAAAAGTGCTGTGCCAGCTCATCTTTGTCTTATCATCCTCTGTAATTTTTGTCTATGTCCTATTGTAAATCCTCTACTGAGAGGAGGGATGTGCTAGTAAATTTAACAAGCACCTCTCAAAAAATTGTTTGCAGGACATGATTTTAAATGTAATCTGTATTATTAGCACTTTATTAAGTCTAGACAATCAAGAAAACAATAAATCAAGCCCTGATTTGGAGTGTTTGCCTGCTGATTTCCAAGGTGTAAATGCTCATGGTGAAAATTTAACAGCCAGTTCTTTGGGCCAGCGTATGCTGACTCTACCACACCCTTGGCTAACCCTGTATGTGGGAACTTTTGTCTAGATCTCTTGACATTTTGTGGATACCCATGGAATATGAAGCTTATGTACTTGCTTTCTCTTATTACTTCTATATTACTGGACACATATTTTTCTGGAGATACATATCCATCCATCCATCCATCCATTTATTTCTCTCCCTCTAAACACACACACATATCTTTAAAGATAATTGTCTGGCACAACTGTTCATGGTAATATTCTATGGGCTACTCACAACCGTCGTGCAGTGTGTCAATTTCAAAGTTTTAATGATGGTAGCATTTCATGACATAATTTTATAACATCATTGGAAAAATATTGGTGTTTAAAAATGGGTCTGTTTCAGGGAGAGCCTTTTGGTCGGTCATAAAAAAAGCACTGCACAATTTCCCAAGTATAACCCTTACTCTCTTCTTTTGATTCAATTCTCAATCCAGTTCATTGTCCATATGTAGTATCCCTCAAAGATATAAGCACGATGGTACCAGTTCTATGGGCTGTTTATACTCAGTGACTATTAGATGTAAAGCAAAGTATTTCAGAGAGACTCACTTATTTTCCTCTACTTGGGACTGAAGCCACTGAAGAAAAAAAAAAATAAACTCGCCATATCTGTAAGCTCAACATAAGGATGAAGATTATATAATCAGTCATGGAAAATCTGAAGCTCTATGCCAGAACTAAAATACAAATTCATTTGCTCCTGAAACTTTAAGAACTTTAGTGACCAAATGGAAATGGATGTCTGTATATCTCTAGTTATGACCTCACCAGCTCCCATGAGTTGATTTATCACATCCGTGTAGATGATTCCCAGATCTATATAGCCAGCCCACTTTCTCCCCTTAGCTTCACTCCATCATTACCAGTTGCCTATTGGACATTTCAAACTGAATGTTCCAGAGACATGTCAAACATAATATGTTCAAAACCAAACACATCATCTTTCTTCTTCAACCTTCCTCTTTTCCAGATCTCTCTAATTCTGTGGATGACACTATCATTCTGCTAGCCTCCCAAGTTCATGACCTTGGTATAAACCTCAACTCCTCACTCTCACCTCACATATTCACTCAGTTGCCAAATCTTTCCATTTTTATATTCATAACATCTCTCACAACTGAATGCTTATCTCCTCTCCTATAGCAGCAATCATTTTAGTTCAGGCTCTTATCACTTCTCACCTAAATGATTGCAAGAACCTCTCAGCTGGTCTATCTACTTCAAGTCTCTACCCAGTCTTTCCAGTATATCAATCAATTAGCATTTATTAAGTACCTAGTCTATGCACTGTGCTAAATGCTGGGGATACAAAGAGGGGCAAAAGACTTTTCCTGCCCCCAAGGATCTTGTTGTTTGTTCTTCCTTTTTTGAAGGACATCACAGAGTATTGTCTTGACTCCCGCGGGAATTGGATTTAAGTGAGGCATTGTTGCGCAAGGTCATCAACCTTATTCTCTTTTCCATAGTTATCAAAGTCCAGTGGCAAGACAAAAATCAAGATGACTGGGTGGGCCCTGGATGTAGTGGATGACCTTGGAGTCTTTAAGGTCTCATCAAGTTCTAAGCACCCTACAACACCTGCTTCAGCTGTCTTCATGGCTGTTGGGACAAATTGTTCTCATTCACCCATTCTGCCAGGGGAAATCTTCACATACTTGGGGTTAACACCTCCCAACTCATAAACTGGTTTGAGGCCTGTCAGTTACCTCCAACCTGGCTTAGCCCATCTGCTGAGATAGTTTACTGGGGGTGTGGCCACCGCTCATACTGCATCTTCTTGGAGCCACAGGTAAGAATTGGGTGACAGGTAGATGCCAAACATGGATGAGCAGTCTCAGCTAACCCTCACAACAGAGCTGCTAGTCCTCCCTGAACAACCCACACATACAAGGAGCTTACAATCAAATGAGAGAGACAAAAAGCAAATGAATATATACAAAGCAAGCTATAACAGGATAAATAGGAAATAATTAACAGAAGGAAAGGCACTAGAATTAAGAGAGGTTGGGCAAAGTTTCCAGTAAAACATGGGATTTTAGTTGGAATTTAAAAGAGACAGGGAAATCCATAAATGGAATTGAGGAGGAAAAGCATTCCAGGCATGGGGGATAACCAGAGAAAATTCCTTGAGCCAAGAAATGGAGTATCTTGTATATGGAATATCCAGGAGGCCATTGTCACTGGATGGAAGAGTACACATAGAGGAACAAGGTGTAAGAAGACTGCAAAGGTAGGGGGGGGCTATGTTTTGAAGAATTCTGAATGCCAAACAATGCATCTTTTATATTTGATCCTGGAGGCAATATTTTACATTGTATTAGCAGCAACAATTTGTGTTGGTTTCTGGACTACAAGAAATTGTTGTTTCAACATTTTGTTTTGTTTTGTTTTCCATTGATTTTGGATTCCTGGTCTTCCTTTAAGGTTATGTTCAGGTGTCACTTTCTCCATGAAATACATTTTACAAAGATTATATATCAAGTAACTGGTTGTAATTGAAAGCAGTCTTCTTTAGAGACATGCAAATTAAAACAACTATGAAGTATTTACTACCCCACATCTATCAGAGTGGCTAATATGACAGAAAAGGAAAATGATATATATTGGAGAAGATGTGGGAAAATTGGAATGCTAATGCATTGTTGGTGGAGTTGGGAACTGATTCAACCATTCTGAAGAGCAATTTGGAACTAGGCCCAAAGGTATGTATATACCTTTTGATCCAGCAATATCACTATTAGGTCAGTATCCCAAAGAGATCATAAAAAGTGAAAAAACATCCATATATACAAAAATATTTTTTAGCAGTTCTTTTTGTGGTGACAAAGAATTGGAAATTGAGGGGATACCCATCAATTGGGGAATGGCTGAACAAATTGTGGTGTATGAATGTAATGGAATACTATTGTGCTATAAGAAATGATGAGTGTGTGGATTTCAGAAAAAACCTGGAAAGACTTACACAAACTGATTCTGAGTGAAGTGAACAGAACCAGGACATTGTACACAGTAACAGCAACATTGTATAAATGATCAGTCTGGATAGACTTATCTCTTCTTAGCAATACAATGATCTAAGACAATTCCAAAAGACCCATGATGGAAAATGCTATCCATATCCAAAGAAAGATATACAGAGTCTGAATGAAGATTGAAGCCACTATTTTCTTTTTGTTGTTGTTTTTTCTTGTGTTTTTTGCCTTTTGTTCTCATTCTTCTTTCACAACATGACTAATATGGAAATACGTTTACTATGATTGTACATGTATAGCCTATACTGGATTGCTTGCTGTCTTGGGGAGGGGGAAGGTGAAGGAGGGAGAAAAAAATTTGGAACTCAAAATCTTTTAAGAGTGAATGTTGAAAACTAAAAACAAACAAACAAATAAATAAAGTAGTCTTCTTGGGAAACTATGAAAGGATTTCAATGTTTAATTCTATCACTCAAACCAAGATGAAAGTTCCTCTTTGGAAACTCCCTTAAAAAAACTCACCAAACTAGTATTACCAACTGTATCATGTATCCCACTCACCAGAGTTGACTCTTAGTAATTTTGGCTAATTTCCCAAATTCCCTAAATAATCCATACTAAAAGGATCAAGATTTGCCACCATTGAGGACACAAGAAAAAAAATGTGTCATAGGTTCTGAATTGACAATTCCAAAAGAAAAGGCTCAAAAATGTCTTTACCAATGGGAACATCATTGAAAGATGCTTAGTGGAGGTGGTGGAAAAAGGTCTTTCAGGAACAAGGAACTGTATGTGCAGAAAGATAGGGTGAAGCAAGCCTATGATAAATTCTAAAAACAGTGAATAATCTATTTGGGTTTTGTTCTTGTTTAGCCGTTTTTCAGTCCTATCTGATTCTTTGTGTCCCCATTTGGGGTATTCTTGGGAAAGACACTGCAATAGTTTGCTAATTCCTTTTACGGATGAGGAAACTGAGGCAAACAGGGTAAAATTAGTGTCTGAGGCCAGATTTGAACTAACAAAAATGAATCTTCTGACTTCAGGCACAGCACTCTATCCATTCTTTTTAAAAACTTTTTTAATCAATAAAAAAATCAATGTTTTTTTTTTCTCATTTCAACTTCCCTCCCATTGGGAAAAAAGAAAGAAAAAGAAAATTCTTGTAGTACATACAGTCAAACAAAATGATGAATAATCTATGCTAAGTCAAGGATAGGGCAGGAATTGGGAATGAGTAGAAGTTAAAGCGCAAATGCCTTTTTGAATATCCTGGCAGGAAGCCTGAATTTTAGTCGGTAGGCAATAGGGAGGCTTTGAAAGTTCTGGGTCAAACCTGTGGCATAAGAATATTACTTTGGCAGACTGTGTAAGATCAATTGATATCCTAGAGGCAGAGAGAATAGTTGGGAGGTCACTGCAATAGTCCTATGAGTGGTGGAAGGCTTAAATGAAAGTGTAGCAGGGAGCATTGAAAGAAAATTATAGAGGGGTAAAATTGACATTATCTGGCTGGATACACTCATATTCTACTGCTGAAACTATTCAGTTAGTCCATCAGTAAACATTTATTAAGTGCCTTCTATGTGCCAGGCATTGTGCTAAGCTCTGGAGATACAAAGAAAGGCAAAAGACAGATCCTGTTCTTGCGGAGTTTATGACCTAATAAAATAATGATGATTCTTCAAATAGAAGGAGATAGAAAAAAATAACACTTTAGCTTTGTACTTGAAGGATTATGTAATTTTTTTTTTTACTTCTCTCTCTAGCAAAGAAATTAACGTTGCCCTATAATTACAAAGCTCAGAATATTTTAGGAGTAGTATTCTCTAAAAATCACTCTGAAGATACCTGGATATTCTCTGATGTTCTCGAGCTATTTTTGTAACAGAAAGTGCAATCAGAGCCCTACAGAAATGTATTGGGATTTCAAGTGTGACTTGTTGTGGTTAGGAATACAATTCAGATTCAGCCCAGATGAGATCTCCTGGGAAAGGGTTTGGAAGTCAATGCTGCATTTATTGAAACTTGATCAACCATCTTAGCATGTATGCTAAAGAACAAAGATGATTCTGTCAACGCTTCTCTTGGAGCAAAATGAAGGGATTTCTTTTGAGGCAGTATAATATAGTGGGAAGTATTTGGATTTGGAGTCAGAGTACCAGGGTTCAAATAAAGGTGATGCTACTTACCACCTGGATGAAATTGAGGGATTCACTTCACTCTCCCTATGCCTCAGTTTCTCTATCTGTACAACAAAGGGGTTTTGGACTAAAGGACCTCTAAGGTCCCTTCCAAATCCAAATATATGATCTTATGCTATTGTAACCCTTGCCTCAATAAATGACCAAATCCTTAGGTCCCTGGCATGTCCAATGCCTGTTCCAGACTCTTCCAACCTAATAATCATGAGATGATATGATTCCAAAATTAAAAGACACATCCAGCTGTAGGCACATGTTTACATTCTGGATACTCATACATGCAAATACATACTAGTGGTTCTTTGCTCTGGTGTTGAGGTGATTGCAAAAATGGATGTCTGCCTAAAGAAAAAACAAAAGCAAAACCAATAAACCAAAACCAATAGCTAATAAGATTTTCTCCCATCAATGAAAGAGGGTGGTTTGAGAGATTTCCTCCCATGAGCCCTGGTGAATATAGCCTCCTAGAATTAAAAAAGCAAAATAACATGCTGTTCCTTCCCACCTTTGAGGATTGGTAAAAACATCTTGCTAGTATTTTTCCTTTTGAGGAACACTTTTCCTGACACCCAACACTTCCCATAACTCAATAAATGGTTCATGTGTTCCTTCTAGAAACCAAAATTTATGGCATGGAATTTATCACTTGTTGGAGCACAGAATGGCCACATGTGGTATTGGGATGCATGTTGAATTAGGAGTTGGTAGGAGTCAAGAGACATCAGCCCCAGGTTCTATCTTGTGGTTCTGCCAATTGCTACCTTGACTCAACAAGTCATTTTCCCTCTCTAGGACTCAATTGTCTCATCTATAAGGAGCTTAGTGTATAGTCCAGTTAACAAACATTTATTAAACACCAAATGTGTTCTAGGCACTTGAGATACGAAGTAAAAAAGCAAGCAAATATCTTTTTAATAGTTCCTGCCTTCTGAAGCTTATGCTATACCTTAGGATACAACAAGTTTGCAGATAAGTAAATACAGAATATATATGAAATATATACGCAGTGATTGGATGTGGGGTGGGAATTAAAAACTGGGAGAACCAGGTAAGGCTGAAGGGGGTTAGGGGTTTTAAGAAATGGAAGTAAAGAGGCAGGACATTCCAGACATGGGAGACAGTCTGTGCAGAGACATGGAGATAGAAAGTAGTTGTATTTGGGTTACTGATTTAGGTCAGCTTCCCTGGAGCACAGAATATGTGAAGAGGCAAGAGGTGGCAGGGGAGGTTAATGTGTAAACAGTTTGGAATGGTAACTTGAATTTGAAATGTCAAACAGAGGTTTTTGTACATTTTCCTAAAGGCAAAGGGGAACCACAACCTTCTTGAGCAGAGGACTGATATGATCAGATCTGCATTTTAGGAATATCAGTTCTGTGACTGTATGGAGGGATCGATTATAGAGGGGAGAGATTGAATTCAGAGAGGGTTTTTCAGCAGTCCAGGTGAGAGGTGATGGTCTATTCTGGGAATTCTTAACCTGGGAGGTTTAAGGAAATCCATAAACTTGGGTGGGGAAGAAATTCCTTCATTATTTTCACTAGCCTCTAACTGAAAATTTAGTATTTCCTTCAATTATTTAAAAACATTATTGTGAGAAAAGCCCATGGGTTTCATCAAATTATTAACAAAAAATGCTAAGAATGGTGGGGCTAAAATGATCCAGTTTTGATATTTTATGATTGTTGTTGTGGACAGGACCAGTATTATTTTCTTTTCAAATCTTTCTTTTTTTTTTTAAAAGATGAATTCTCCTCATCTTCCCTAGGCTAGAGGGACAGAGGCTATTCACGAGTTAGATCTTACTACTAATAGCATATGTTCTTGAGCCCTCTGGGAAAGTAATTCCCACACTGTGGCTCAAAGCATTTCCAAACTGGGTGGTAAATAGATCTATCCAGCTAGAGCAGCAGTACATCCAAAATGGCATCTCTCCCTCTTTTCTTAAGGTTATATAAATCTAACAAGGAAGTAGGGATTAGGTGGATTCTTCCACTAAACCACCCTAAATAAACTGTTTTGGGAGATAGTGGTCTCTCTGTTCCTGGAGATCTTCCAGCAGAGGACAGATGACAACTTAACATGAATACTGAAGAGTGAATTCCTGCATGGGTTGAAATATATGACCTCTTAAGTCTCATAAAACCTGGAGATTATGTGATTCTGCTGTCTCAGCATTGAGGAGGTAGTCATAGGATCTAGTGGTCATCACATCATCCCTATCAATGCCCTGAATTGAGAGAGAAGGAAACAGACTTAGGAAAGCCAAGTGACTTGAACAAGTTACAGGTAGTAGGTAGCAGAATTGGGGTTCAAGTTCAGGTCTTTTGACTCCTAGTTAAAGCTCTTTCCATTATATGATAGTTTTCCTAATATACTCTGGGAGAAGACTTTAGTTTTAGGAGTTTATGCACAATATTTATTATGCTGGCAATTCTCAAATCTACTTATCCTGCCCTAATCTCTCTTTTGAACTCTGATCCTGAATTTCCAAACTGCCCTTCAGATGTGTCAAACTGGATGGGCAGTAGACAACTCAATGTGTCTGAAACAACTTATTCTTTCCTGACAAAAGCTCCCACTTATTACCTCCCCAGTTCCCCAGCAACTAGATGACACAGTGGGTAGAGCTTCAGGCCTTGAGTCAGGAAGACCTGAGTTCAAATCTAGCCTCAGACATTTACTAAGTATGTAACCCAGGGCACATCATTAACCCTATTTGCCTCAGTATCTTCATCTGTAAAATGAGCTGAAGAAGGAAATGGCAAACCACTCCAGTATCTTTGCCAAGAAAATCCCAAACGGGGTCACAAAGAGTTGGACGTGACTGAAATAATCAAACACCACAATTACAGGAGAGGACGCCACCAACCTCCTAGTCCCTCCGATTTGCAACCTAGGAGTCATCTTGGATTCCTCACTATCTCTGACCCCTCCCCCCACATCCAATCTGTTGCCAAAGGCCTGTTGATTTCACCTTTGCAATGTCTCTCCAGTAAGTCCCCCTCTCTCTTTGACATACCACCATTTGAGTGTAGGCCCTTATTGCCTCACATCTGGGTTATTGCAACAGCCAGTTGGTGGATCTGCCTGCCTCAAGTCTCTCCTTATTCTAATCCAGTGGTTCTCAACCTTCCTAACTCCACAACCCTTTAATACTTGTATGTGGGCATATCTGCATGTGGGCGGACCCGCCTGGAGACTGATAGAGGAGCAGTGTCTCGGTTCCTAAGACCATTGGAAATGTGTGTTTTCTGATGGTCTTAGGCAATCCTTGTGACCCCTATGAAAGAGTCGTTTGACCCCCAAAGGGGTCGCGACCCACAGGTTGAGAACCATTGCATCAATCTTCCACTGAACCACCAAAGTGGCTTTCCCAAAGCACAGGTCCAACCATGCTATCTCCCGACCCTTATGCCACCAATGAACTCCAATGGCTTCCTACTGATTCCAGGATAAATATAAGAATCTTCCATTAGGCATTCAAAGCTCTGGATAACCCATAACCCCTCCCCCCCCCCAAAAACCCTCCCTCTCCCCTTTTCCAGTTTTCTTACACCTTGCTCCCTGCTACAGAATCTTTGATCCAGCGACACTGGCCTCCTGGCTGTGACACTAACAAGTCACCCCATTTCTCTGCTTCTGGAATTTCTCTGGCTGTCCCTCATTCCTGGAATGTTCTACCTCCTTATCTCTACCTCCTACCTTCTCTGTCTTCTTTTGTTGTTGATATTTAGTTGTTGTGCTTGTTTTTGATTCTTTATGACCCCGTTTGGGATTTTCTTGGCAAAGATGCTGGAGTGGTTTGTCATTTCCTTCTTCAGCTCATTTTACAGATGAAGAAACTGAGGCGGACAGGGTTAAGTGACTTGTCCAGGGTCTCACAGCTAGTAAATGTCTGAGGGCAGATTTGAACTCATGAAGACGAAGTCTTCCTGACCCCAACACTATGCACTGCACCACCTACCTACCTCTGCCTTCTTTATATTCCAACTAAAATTCCATCTTCTACAGGAAGATGTTTCCAATTCCTTTTTAGTGCCTTTCCTCTCTTACTTACTTCGTATTTGTCATACATACATACATAGATAGATGTATACACACACATATAGATAGATAGATAGATAATTTGTACATATTTATCTGTAGCTTACTATGTTTGTTGCTTGCTAATTTACTCCTATTTATCTTATATGTAGCTGTTTTGTCCATGTCTCCCTCCTTAGCTTGTGAGGTCCTTAAGGGCCGGGACTACTTTCGCCTCTTTTAATATATCTGCGGCTTAGCACAGTGCTTGGCACACAATGGGTCCTCAATAAATGTTTATTGATGGGCTGGAATGAATGTAAGGGACTGAGAATTTGCTAGATAGGAATACCCCCCATTTCTGGGCATCTGTTAAATTAAGGGGGTTGAACTAAATAAACTTTAAAGTCACTTCCAACTCTAAGTCCTAGGATCCTATTATTGTTCTGATCAATGAACTGGCCACTGCATACATTGACATAGGCACAACCAGAAAGTCATGTTACCCTTTGGTTAGTTTTTATTTGACTGATTAATTTTTATTTGATTGGTTTATTCTCTCCTACAGAGAGATATTATTTTGTAGTCAACAGAGGACAAGCCTTGACTTGAGAGACTTTGGTTTCAAGTGTTGCCTCTGACCCATTGTGGCTGTGAGTCCATAGGTAATCAACCATTTCATTTCCCAAGCAACTCTAAGATGGTAAGTTGTCCAGAAAGTGTTGGTCTGCTTCGGTAGAAACATCAGAAATTTTCCACGATGATGAAATCAATAGTCTGTATTTTTTTAAAAAAATCTCTTTTATATGAAAATCTGCCCCCCAATTAAAAAAATAAAATAAACAAAAAAAAACCCAAATAAGTAAAACTCTCATTCTGTCATTCACATCATTGAAGAACAAATCCATCTTTCCTGAGTATCTCCAATCAGTCTCCTGTCCAGTTTCCCTTGGAAGAGAAAAAAAAATGTGTTTGGGGTTCCAGAGAAACAAATCTTCATATTTCTATCCCTTTTGGTATAATTTTTCTTTCAGTTCCATATTTGAAACAAACAAAAAACTAAACTAAAAACACAACACAAAATCCTTGAATCTAGCTGATGAAAATGGAATTAATTGTATAATTCACACTCTGAAGCAGCCAAGTACTTAATTTCTTATTTCAAGAGATGGTTAAAGAGAGAGGTTTTTCTTTCTTTCCTTCTTTTTTCTAGATAACTACCCAAGTTTCCAGTGTCAGTGATTGTCATGGCAATTAGGATGAAATTCCCTCTCAACTCAATCTGATTTAATGACAGAGATTCAGTGATTTTGGGGAGGGAGAAGGCAAGATGCCACATCGTGTTTTGTGACCCTTCTGGTCTCTGAGCTAATTTGACTGAAAGGACTATGTCTACAAGGAATTCTTCCCACTCATCCTTTTTCCTCCAAAGGAAAGGTCCCCATTCAGCTTTCTTTCTCTCACTCCTGTAATTGTAAGACTCTAGGGCTGGGATTTGTTTACTCTAAGGACTGGGTTGTGAAGTCCTGTATCCAGGGCAAAATGCTTTCACGTTGGTCAACTTTCTTTCCTTTGGATACACATGACTTTTGTAAGGAAAAAATACAAATCTGGAGAGCAATGGAGACAGAGAGACTGGCCCACTGGTCTAAGTATGAGAATAAGATGGAGAGCTGAATGTGAGAACCCACAGATCCTCCTCCAGGCTGCTCATTTGCAAGCAACAAGGGTGTTCAGAAAATAGAGAGATTGTCAAGCAACACCAAGGACTTTTTCCCCCTAATTCTTCAGAACCAAGGCACTTTCTATTTGTTCACTAATTCCTAATTACTTTTACTGCCTAAATTCCCAGTTTACTTCCAATAATTGTAACTGCCTCCCAGGTGAGGTAGGTCAGTTCTGTTGTAACCTGACATGCTTGACATATTCATTACTAAAAATCCCAGTATTATGCAAAATTGTGCAATAAAAACCATAGAGCTAATGGGGAGAACAAGGCTAGGAGGAACAACACTAAAAAAATGTGTCCATGACACATGAAAAAGATAGGAATTCAATAAAAATGGTATCATGATTTTATACATGTTAAATGGTTAAGAAATACATAAATGTTACAGTATAAATAGTGGTGATATTTATGGCCTTACGTTGTGGCTTGGCCTGCTGTCTGGCAAAATCTACAGTCATGGGATGAGAACAGCCTCAACTCTGGGACATGGAAAACCAGGACTGCAGCTCTGGGAGAAGGTAGAGAGGGATGGAATATGTGAATACTAGTGAGCCTTCTTCTGCCCACAGTTCCTATTGCATTAGAAGATATACAATAAATATGACTTACTTTGAAAAAAAGACTTGAAGTTTGCTTGTGGAAGTGGGCATCAGTAGGGTTACAGCTCATAAATTACTGTGAAGTAATATAGTTTTCTGTGTTCTTGCTGTTTCTCTCTGGTGAAATCACACATAAGCAAATTTGAAATTCAAGTTATGCTCAAATTGCTCCCTAATATAGCAATTGCATTGGAACAAATCCAAATTTTCAAAACAAATGCTAAAGTAGAACTGACTCTAAAAACACCTAATTAGTTTCAATTAATCAAGTACCTATTAAACACCTAATTTCAAAACAGAAACACTGGAGTAGAGTGGCTAGACTGCAGTGGTTCTCAACGTTTGGGTCGCAACCCCATTGGGGGTCGAATGACCCTTTCACAGGGGTCGCCTAAGACCATCAGAAAACACATATTTCTGATGGTCTTAGGAACTGAGACACCACTCCTCTATCTGTCTCCAGGCGGATCTGCCCACATGCAGATGCGCCCACATATGAGTATTAAAGGATCGTGGCATTAGGAAGGTTGAGAACCACTGGGCTAGAGTCTTCAGAATCAGGAAAACCTGAGACCAAATTCTATCTCTGACACAACCTGGTTTTGTGATAGAGGGAGAGTCATTTAATTACTTTAACCCCAGGAGTTTCTCTAAACACTCAAGTTATAAATATGTTGCTTATCAGCGTCTGTGGAGAGGGTGTCTACACTGGAAGTTCTCATCACTAAATTAAGGAAAGTAAAATTCTACATAGTACGCAAAATACCACAATACATAATTAAAATAAGATATATTTTTTCATTCTTGAGTCAAAAATAATAAATATTAAAAATGATCTAGTATACTTTTAGTTCTTTTTCCCAAAGGATTAGAATGCTTGAGAAAACAAGGTCTACTTTATCAATTATAACCTCATAACATCAAATGCACTTGGAAACTCTATGACTTAAAAGAGATTTCTGGTTAAGCTTCAGATGTTCCATTCTCTCTATCATACCTCTTAAATATCTGGCCCTAGCATAGTTCCTAACACACAACAGGTGTTTAACACAGCTTGTTCATTTATTGCTTGATTGGAAAGGCAATCACAGGCTTATAAAATCGTAGTTGCAAGGAAAGATCTGCTTCTTCAGAGGTCTTCTGCTCCAGTGGTCTTATTTTATGGATGAGGAAAACGAGCAACAGAGAGACTAAGCAATTTATGCACATTTTGTCAGTGGCAGAGAAAGAATATTAACCCAGCTCCTCTGCCTCCAACTACATCAGACAGTACAGCTTTTTTTCTCAAGGATCATCCAACCCAAGTCTTCCTAACTCTAAATCCAGCACTTTATCTGCTGAAGAAACTTCAACCACAGTCCATTTCTCATATATGTCCTTTTTGTTTTCTGCTCAGATAACTGCCATCCTTGTGCAGACCCTCATCACCTCTCTACTGGACAATTGCTGTAGTCTTCTGGCTGGTCTCCCCCTCCTCAAGTCTGTCCCCCTTTCCTTCCTACTCCCCCCCAAGGCTATCCCCTGCTCAGCTAGAAAAGTGACCTTCTTAAAGCACAGGTCTGACCATGTCATCTCCTTTCCCTAATGAATGCCAATGGTTCCCTATTACCTCTAAATATATTGAAATATATAATAATGATTATAAATTTATAAACATTATATAATATAGTGTATTTAGGTATTAATATATTATGTTGATACTAATTTTAATAATTGATATTTAATTTAAATAGAATGTTCAATGAGTTTTAATAATTAGTGTATTATATTAATATAGTATATAACAAATGTTATATAAAATAATTATAAAAATATGAATTATTCTTTTTGGCTTTTAGAGTTTACAATCTGACCTCTTCTGATGTTTCCTGTCTTCCAGACTCTCCCCACCCCAAATTCTGCAATTCAATTATACTGGTGTATTTTCAGTTGGAAACATGGTACTTCATTACTCAATTTGATGCCTTTTCTCTGGCTATTCCCCATGCCTGGAAAGCTCTCCCTATTCACCTTTGCTCATAGGGACTGAGCTGTCATTGGGCAGTCCCCCTTTGTAATGGGAACATGGTCAAACTTACATTTTGGAAATACTTTTTTGGTAGTTGTGTGTGGGTGATGTTTTGGAAAGGAAAGAAACTGAAAACAGTGTTACCAGTGAGAAGGCTGTTCCAATAATTTAGATGACAGGGGATGAGAGTTTGACCTAGAGTAGAGGATGTAATGGATATCAAGTAATTTGGAGGAGCTATAGGTGGGAAAGCTGATGGTCAGAGATTAAATGACTAGTTCTTTGTCATCAATCTAGGATGCTTGGGTTGTAGGGTGGGGAAGAATTACTAGTTTGGTCCCAGTCCTGCTTCCAGAAGGAAGGAAGGAAGGAAGGAAGGAAGGAAGGAAGGAAGCAAGGAAGGAAGGAAAGAAGGAGAGAGACAGGGAGAGAGTGAGGGAAGGAAAGAAGGAAGGAAAGAGGAAAAGGAGGAGGAAAGAAAAGAAAGAAAGAAGAAAGGGAAGGAGAGAGGGAAACAAAGAAGGAGGGAAAGAAAGAGGAAGGGAAGGAACAAAAGAAGGAAGGAAAGGGAGGGGGGAAGAAAAAAATGGAGGAAAGGGAAAAGGGAGGGATGAAGAGAAGGAAGAACAAAAGAAAGGAAAGAAAAAGGGAAAGAAAGAACATACTAACCATTTCCTATGTGCTAAGTACTGAGGATAGAAAATAAGTGAAAAGTAAGACAGTCCTTCCCCCCACCCCCAGGGAAGATTGATTGGAAAAGACAAAAGCTAGAACGAGGGACATACATTTCTCTTGTATTCAACATTCTAAACTTTTGTAATGTATGACCATGCCTCATTAAAGAAGCAAACTGCCAGAATCTCTCTGAGAAAATAATACTGAATGAATGAAGGCTTTGTAAGTCACAAAAAACTCTTGTAAGAACAATGCCCCAGGTGCCTCATTTCTTCAAAGAGCCAAGATCAAGAAGCTCAGTGACTTGAGACAAAAATCCAATGGGAGCCATAAAAAGAAAACCATGGAATTCATACATATTTCAAGGTATTGTGACTTCCTTTCTCTCACAGCTGAAGTATCACCTGTGCTTTGCATATATCCAGCTTGGTTTGAAACTTGATTATTTCACAATCAAGTTGTGACTGGCAGCTCAGATTTTACCGGATGAGTGGTTCTGATGGGAAATAACTGATTCAGGCAATGGAATTTCTCAAGAAAAATGTCTATTTCTAGATAAATGACTATAACAGCTAGATGACAGGTCACAAGTTTCCTTCAAGTCTTCAAAAAAGATGAGATGTCAGGTGGAGGATCCTGAATTGTCTTTCTTTTGCCTAATTTGTGTCTGAATTCTTCAGCAGAGTTTGCTGGACTTGGAATCAAGGGAGGGCTGATTTTGAATCTTGCCTCTAGTACTTCCCAACTGTATGAACATGAGCTGGAACTTAACCTCTCAGTTTGGTTATTTGTATAGTGGGAACAATGTTACTTGTGGTACTTATGTCACAGTGCTATTGTGAGGATCAAATGGGGTAATGTGCTTTGTAGACTTTCTAACACTATATAAATTTCCATAAGAAATTGATGGTGATGTGCTGACCAAAGATTTTGTAGTCTCTATATGGGGAGGAAAGGCATAGCCTTCCCATGAACTCTATGACTCATTGTACTTTACTGGTCTCATGTGGCATGACCTACACTCCGAAACTTTGCTTTGTACTTCTATCCCTAGTCATCCTTATGCAACTCTCTCCTATGCTTACTTCTATGCTTCTTCTCCCCTACCTTTCATTTTGACCTTCTCCAGGGGCTGGTGAATAGGGAGTCTGGAGTTACAAGCCAAGATATGGAGGGCACAGAATAGGAACAGAAATTTGGAAGTTTGTAAATCTTTTCTCCCGCGTACTCTGACCTGGAATATGATGATCATCAAAGTGGGAACTTTGAAGAGGCAGGAAAGCATGAACTAGATAAAGAATGGGAGTAGGATAGAAGAAGAACAAATATTTAGTAATTTCCTACTATATATAAGACATTGCTGAGCTCTAGAGGATACAGAGATGAAAAATGACCAAGACTCTGGCCTCAAGAATCTTAACATTCTACTGGAAATAGGGAGGCAAATACTACATCTAGTCATTTAAGTAGAATACAAGCAAAGGCATCACTAGTAATTTTGGAATATGAGAAAGTAAGGTTAAATTCACCACCAAATCAACTTGTAATTCATATTATAAAAATCATACAAAAAGTACTTGAGACAAAAGTAACTGAGTGGAAAGAGAATGTATGGTGGTTCACAGACGACTATTATTAGCAATATTGGCTGTGTGGTAGCTTCTTTTAAATTAATGGGGTTTTTTTGCTTACTAAGAGCTAAGTTCATTTACTGGTAGTTGCTAAAGGAGTGCATATGCTAGCAACATCAAAATGTGGCAAGTTTGAAAATTTCAAAATCTTGTCAAATTATTTAAAAATTTTTTGTGACCTGATCTTCAATGCCCTTGAGGCAAAGCCACATTTTCCACACCCTCTGTGTGACTCCAAATACAAAATAAGTAGTGATTGGTACAAAGGAAATATATAGACAAAGTGTTAAGGAAAATTTGAGGTGAGAAGCAATGCTGGTTGATCATTGATTTTTTTAAATGGGTCTTTCTGGGTCGGAGATTTTTTTCTCCTTTTTTAGTGGAATGGACCTGGGAGGGAGGAAAAAAACAGGTTTCTGTTATTAACAGTTTCTTTTTCTTAGGGCAATCTAGTTTGTTACTTCCCTTCCCATATAACTCTAGAGCACACCAGACTGTCTCTTCATACTATTCCAGATCTACTTACTGATGAACATGCTCTATAGGGAACTTTCCAACTGCATGTCGTAAGCTGGGCAATAGGCTTTCATCATCCACTTTGTTTATCATGTTTAGATAGTTAGGCTAAAGTACTTTGAGTAATTACGGATATATTTCTGGGAGTTCACCAAAGTGCTGGGGCTTGGAGCAATTAGGGCAACGTTATCTGCAAATAATAGTATCTTGAAGACAGCTTGTTCTCCTTCCAACAGTGTCCTAGTTTTATATGCTCAGAGCAAGGCCAGCAAGGTCAAATGGATGTATTTCAGAAGGAGTTGGGCCCTGCTCTCTGCAGTGGTAAAACATCAATACAAGGGCAGCTGAGTAAATAATATTTTAAAACTTTGTCATCTCTCCCCTACCTAGTATTTCTCTAGGTTCTGGGTGAAGAGTAGAGTCAATAAACTGTGATGTCTTACAGTTATTCATCCAAAGGGAATCTTTCTTTGACTTGGATTCTATACTGGATTTCCTCCAGGACAAAGATAAAACAGATCCCTATTTTATGAATTACCTTGTATTTATGATCAAAGGAATTTGGAATAGAATCAATGTATGGATGGGAAACATCTTGTTGGAACAAAGTCTTTAAAAGTATATTTTGTTCTACCAATTCAAATGTATTTTAAAAAATCGATGAATAAGGGGCAGCTAGGTGGCTCAGTGAATCAGAGTCAGGAGGACCTGAGTTCAAAATTGGCCTCAGACACTTAACACTTAATAGTTGGATGACCTTGGGCAAGTCCCTTAACCCCAATTGCCCTGCCCTCTCTCTTCCAAAAAGCAAAAAAAAAAAAATCAATAAATAAGAAGCACAGTGGGTTATTGTAGTCTCTGTATCTTTAGTCGGTTGTGTGATGGTAAACACATGGTCAGTTGTGGTGTTTCACTAAGGCTCATTGGTTTAGAGTGACAAAAGACCCTAGTGATATTGACTTGTGTTTTCTAAATATTGTGTAGGTTTTTATTAAGATGCTTTCCAACTCTGTTATGGTCAATTTAACACTTCTGAGTGTTATATATTAAGGCTGATATTACATACTTATTCCTCCTATCCAGGAAAGTATGCATTGATTCTCTGCTGCTTGTGCTAATTTTGGCCTAACAATTAACACCAAGAAAACAAAGGTGCTGCATCAACCACCACCATACCATTCATATGTGGTACCATCAGTTACAGCAAATGGAGAAATTTTGAATGCTGTTAATAAGTGATAAGTTCACTTACCTTGGCAGTGTACTTTCCATGGATGTATACATTGATAACTAGTTGACGCATGCATTGCCAGAACTAGATCTATGTTTGGGAAGCTCTGAAGGAAAGTGTGGGAGAAAAGAGATATTGGATTGTCTACCAAACGGTCTACAGAGCCATTGTGCTGACCTCAATGTATGCCTGTGAAACTGGGACAGTATATCAGTGCCATGCCAGGAAACTGAATCACTTCCATTGGAATTATCTTAGGAAGATCTGAAGATCAACTGGCGCAATAAGGTACTAGACACTGAGCTCCTTTCTCGAGTTGAGCTGCCAAGCATTCAAACTCCACTGCAGAAAGCACAACTCTGATGGACTGATTGCATCGTTTGAATGTGAAATATGCATTTGCCAAAAGACTATTTTATGGAGAATTCACACAAGGAAGGAGCTCATGTGGTGGTCAGAAGAAAAAAATACAAGAGCACTCTCAAAGTTTCTCTTAAGAACTTTGGAATTGTTTGCGTGACATGGGAGACACTGGCAAAGGGCCACCCTGCGTGCCATACTTGCATCAAAGAAGGTGCTGTGCTCTATGAACAAAGAAGAATTATAGTAGCCCAAAAGAAACATGAGATGTACAAATTTAGAGACATCTCCACCCCAAATGTTCATACGTACTATTTGTGCCTAACCTGTAGTAGAGAATTCTGAACTTGTTTTGGTGTGATCAGCAACAGTCAGACACACTGTACCTTGACTCCAACATAGTGGTCATTTTCGTCCTCTTCAATAATAAAGGACAACAACCAATCCAACTGTGATTTAAGGTGTCAATCAGTCTTTTAACATGTATTCTGCTAGAGCTTTCTCATCAGCTCAATGTGCCTTCCCTGGAGGAGAAGATATTTATAGGTACCTCCTCCAGTAACTGGTTCTGTCATTTAGCCTCTACAAGTATAAATTTCTTAACATTTGTCAAGGAAAAATAAGGAGTATATGCTTTAAAAAAGGATGCCGAAAATGTTTCATTACAAAAGGCTTTGAACAAGTTAGCTGCGGTTTAGGGGGTAAGCAAGTGGATGAACTCCAATGACAGGGTAGAGTTTTGTGTTGTCTTATTAATAGGGAAGGAAGAAAAGAAAGAACAAAGCATTCCCATATTGGGGGCAAAGGTCCAGGAGATATCCAAGAGGTTTAAGCCTACAAATGTGTACAAAAGTCAGGAGAAGAGTTCTGGGCTAGAATGGTGAGATACATTATCTCAAGAAGGAGAATACGAATCAGGTGGAAGAAAAACAGTGACCATTTGCCAATTCTGAATTGATAAGGCATATGAGGAGGAATGCTTAATTATGTTCTCTTTTGTTTGGTGATAGGAAAAGAACCAAAAATGTTGTAGTTGTTGACCCCATTTGGAGTTTTCTTGGCAGAGATACTGGGATAGTCTGCCATTTCCTTCTCCAGCTCATTTTACAGATGAGGAAACAGAGGTAAACAGGGTCAAATGACTTGCCAAGGGTCACACAGCTTGTAAGCATCCAAAGCCAGATTTGAACTCAGGAAGATGAGTCTTCTCAACTCCAGGTTGGCAACTTCATTCACTGTGACACCTAGCTTCAACTGATAAAAGTTTTTATAGTTTGAAAAATCTACTAGAGTGATGTATAGCACAAGATGGTAGTTATATTGAATTTTAATGCAACATTCAGTATTACAAAAATTTAAATAATTAACCGTCCAAATATTTTTATAATTTTTTATTTTGTGTTTTTTGAACTTTTGAAGTTATTAAAGATTAAAGCCTCACTAAGACTTTTGGGATACTCTATATATTTAATATATTTATATATATTGTTATATATTTAATATATGTTTTCACATGATCTGAGATTTCATCAGCATAGGCAGCTCCCTGAGGAAACTTTAACAATTCAGGTTGTCATTTTTATCTGGACCTCATAAAGTCTTAAAGAGTTGCCTGGGGGCCATGGAGACATAAAAGGACTTGTCCAGGCTCATGTAACTGGTATGTATCAGAGGGGGACTTCATTCTAGATCTTCTTAATTCCGGGGCATGCTGTCTGGACACCTTATTATATTGACTCTCAGTATAGAAGATGTCTTTAGACAAACAAACAAAGAAAACTTGTTACTAAAACTTGTTACTAAAGTAACCTGGGTTGGAATGAGCTTGAAAAGTTCCTTAGTGACAAACATATCTAACCACTCTCCCACTTAGGATGAGGTTATATCTAACTCACACCTCACCTCTATTTCCTATCTCAAGGACATGAGAAACTTACCTTAGTGAGACTTTCTTAGGGGATAAAATTGGAAACTGCTGGAAATGTACTTTGAGTTTTAAGTAGTGAGTTTTCAGTAGATAGGACATGAACCCTAGAGTCAGGAGGACCTAAGTTCAAATCCGGCACCAGACACGCACTAGCTGTGTGACCCTGGGAAAGTCACTTAATCCTAATTGCCTTGAAAAATAAAGGGTGATGATGATCCTCCTGGCCTTACCATCTGCCCTGCAGTTTCTTAGTGGTCACCTCACGTACCTATGTAACTTAGGGACCTCTGGGCCTTGCCATCCTTGTCACTTAAGATGCACTTTAAGACTTTCAGGCCTTTCCATCTGCCCTTTAGCTTAACTTTCTTTTATGTGTTTCCTCCCCTGACTAGAGAGTGAGCTGCTTGATAGTGGGAACTGTCTTGATTTTTCTTTTCCTTTTCCCAGTGCTTAGCAGAGTGCCTGAAATATAGTGAGCACTTAGTAAAGGCTTTTTCATTCACTCACTCACTC
>CM053586.1:230304247-230317904 GCA_028646515.1 Pseudochirops corinnae
TGTTTTTCAAAGTGCCTGGAGGGTTGTCTGTCTGTCTGGTTTAGTTCTCTGGCTAAAAGAAAGCCAGGAGACCCAGGCCTTTCCCCCCTGTCTCCTGAAACATGCTAATGGGAAACAGAATGTTTAAAAAATAATAACAGTTGAGAAGGGGGTTGGGGGGGGGAAGCTAAATCTTGAGAAATAAGGCAAAGAAGTTTCCAAAGGCTGGCTGGAAAGAGAATCTTCCAAAGAAAGAATATAGTTAGTCCATGAACTAGGTGGGGAGTGTGAGGAGAGATTGAGTAAAGGGGGTAGTGGCAGCCCAAATGTTCTCCTTCTAGCCTTGTGTGCTCAGAGCAAGGCCAGCAAGAACAAAGGAATGGGTTTCAGCAACAGCTGGGCTTGTTCCCTACAGTGGTGGTACAGCTCTCCCAGAGCAGCAGCCTCAATGTTATTTTAAAACTTCATCATCTTCCCCCACCCCTCACCCCCCAATGTTTCTGTGGGCTCTGAGGCCATGGATTGTGAAGCCTCCCAGGCTTGAAACTCATTTGTGCTCAGGAATGGGAGGGTCGGGGCCATTGACACACACACATCAGTATCCTGCTGCCTATTATTTCCTGTCTTTCCTGGCTTCCCACCAAACCTCAACCTGACAGGTGGATGGAGTTCACAAGAAAGATGAGCCCTGGGCCAGTTTTCCAGGAATTCTGCTAACTAGATTCATAAACTATGGGGGTGAGGTGGGAGGGTCCTCCCTGGACTGAATGGAGAGGAGAGGCTGCTGAATGGGGCATGGGATTTTTTTTTAATTGTCTCTGCTCAAAATCCTGTGATTGTTTTAGCCAGGAACAGCCACGGTTTTGCTCAGATTCTCAGCTCTTTAAGAACTTTCACTGCTCAGTTCAGGGACAAAGACATTTCCAGCTGCTGCTTCCAAGATCTCTAGGTTGATAACTGTGTAGTAACAGTGAGCAGTCAGTCAGCAAACATTTACTATTATGTTCTAGATACTGTGCTAAGCACTGGGAATAAAAAGAAAGGCCAAAAAAATCAAATCAAAATCACAATAATCCCTGCTCTCAATTCTGCTGGAGAAGTTAACATGTAAATAACTTAGAACACATAAGATATGGGAAGAATAGATGAAATCTTTGATGGGAAGATACTGTCAGCTACTGAGACCAGCTAGTGAGATGAGTCTTGAAGGATTCAAGGGAAGCTACTAGACAGCCCTGAGGTGGCAGAGAATTCCAGGCATTAAGGGACAACCAATACAAACATATGTCAATGAGATGCAAGCTCAAAGAGTTCAGGAATGGGAATAAGTTGTTGAGACTGAAAACATAGAAAAGGGCCAGACTATAAGGAACTTTAAATCCAAAGATAGGACTTTATATTTGATCCTGGAGATAATAGGAAACCACTGGACCTCCTTGAGCATCTTTAGGGACTTAAGGTATCTCTAGGATGGATGTTTGGGTGATTGGAGAATTTTGAAAACTGGAAATGAGGAAGGTCCCTGGCCTAGTAATGGGATGACGTGAGATGTGGTAGGGGAAGGAAGCTGACAAATGACTATAGGTGATTCAGATGGAGCTACAGAACCCATTTAAACTTGAGGAAGTGATTTATTCCATCTGAGCCAATTCTAAATAATTTAAAAGCCTCTGCTCCTCCTATCTGCTGATTCTATTTTTCAGTAAGAGGAATGTGGACTAGTTGGATGAATGACAACATGTATCTCTCTCTTCCCTGCCCTTTCCACCAGAAGCCACCAACAGGAAGAGAAGCTGATGCCAGTATTTTAGAAGGGTAAATGGCATATTTATCCCCTTTTTTGGGTGGGGGAGGGAGGTAGTTAAGTTAGACTGATATGTGTATGTGTGTAAATGCATACATATATACACACACATAGTTTCATCATTATTATTTTCTTTCACATAATTATTGTTGATATGATTTATTCTCTGACCCACTCATCTGTTAGGATTTCGTTATTAAATCTCCATTTGGGTTTGTGTCTTTTGCTTGTGGTTCCTGAAACAAATTTATTTAGGGGCACTATTTTTGTTGCATTATGGTCTGTGAAAGATATGTTTACAATTTCTTCCTTTTAACACTTTTTTTGCAATATCTCTGAATGTGGACAGTCAAAAGTTCTGAAAGGGTCATGCTTAAGGTACCTAGACTTGGTGATCAATGTAGAGATTATACAAAGGCACAGTAAAATGGGGTGATATAGCATTGTAGGCTGTAAAAAATAAATATTGGTTGAAATGATACATCAGAAAATCACTATCTTTTGATGACAAGTCCACATAATACAAATAAACCTCAAAAACTCCTGGAAAACCCAACTAATAAATGGTACTAGAATCAGACCATTATCAGAAGTTAAACTTGCTCACAATTACAGGGATATGATATTGATTTAAAAATAGAAAACCCCTTAAGAAAATGTTTTCAATAGTTGCTGCTATAACAAATATTCATAATCTCCAAACTGTATGCTTTTGAAGTAAGACCCAGCAGAAGAGGTAAAAATCATGTGGGAATGGGATAAAGTACATACCATCACTGTTGTCCTATCTGCTATTAGAATTGTGCCAAGTATACTTTTCTGGGTGTTACAGGACATTATCTTATATCTTAGTACTTATATGCAGCTACAGAAAACAATAATTTTATCTACTTTTGTAAGTTAATAGACTATTATACATAAAAGTCAGCCAGGCAATAAATATATATTAAGCACCTACTATGTGCCAGGTACTGTCCTAAGTGCTGGGGATACAAAGAAAGACAAAAGACGGTCCCTGCTCTCAAAAAAAAAAAACAACTCACGATCTGCTATGGAAGATGACATATGAATAACTAGGTACAGGAAAAATTGGAAATGATCAACACTGGAGTCACTAGAATGAAGAGGGATTGGGAAAGTCTCCATGCAGAAGGTAGGATATTAGTTGGGTCTTGAAGTAACCCAGCGGAGACAAGAGGCAAAATGAGGAGGAAGTGCATGGGAGATAGCTGGTGAAAGTGCCCAGTGTCAAGGAATGGAGTGACTTGTTTGAGGAACAGCAATAAGGCCAGAGTCACTGGATTGAGGAGTTTATCAAGAATATGAGGTGTAAGAAGACTGGAAGAGGAAGATTATAATAAACAGACAATTTTATATTTGATCCTAGAGGTAATAAGGAGTCACTGAAGTTTACTGAGTAGGAAGTAACATGGTCAGACATGTTCTTTGTTATTGGGGCCACTGAAAATATGTTCAAGGAGATGGAACTGCAGATAGAATGAGAGACGAGCACATATAACATATATGGAGGCTATATGGTCCTTGTTATCTACCTGTTAGGACAGCTGTGCGTGGCAAATGCTGGTAATAACAGAGCCATCCTTGTCAGAAATGGAGAAATCGTCTCTATATTTTAAAAATTCACACTGGAGATAGAAAGCCAGTGGTTCCAGTACATGGTTTTCATGCAGCGTCATTTGTTGGGAAAAGAGTTTACACATTTGGAGTTTCTAAGAAGAGTACAGAGAAAAAAAAACTTGGAAGGAAGATGCTGTACAGGAACTTCAGTATGACAGGTTGGGCACATAAAACCATTAAGGATGATGACCTGAAGTTTCCCCTTGTATATGGAAAAAGCAAGAAGGCATGAGTGATGGCAACTATTGGGGTAAACAGAGGACTTGGGAGTGCATGTCTCTAACATCTACATAAAACCATTCCTGTCTCCTCAGGTGAGAGTCTATGATCTCACACAGTATGGACATGGAGTAGATGACATGCTGACTCTGGGATGTTTTAGCAAACAAAGAAGTGGCTGAAACAATCATACAATATCTTTCTAACTGTGATCCTGATGATACTCCCCCCAGGCATACTCTGGCAGCTTCAGGCCTGGTCCTGCAAGCCCAAGGTATGCTGAAGGACAGAGACTGGTGGATATCTAGCAACTAGCTGAGCTCTGGAGGCATTTCTATCTATGGAATTCCTTTAATATATGGGAATAAACTGTAAAAAAATCCATATAACATTATATAATATTTTATAACATTGTATAATCAAGAGACAACATTTTTATCTATATCATTTTATTAATACACAGAAACAAATTTTAAAAAAATCATGTAACACTGTATAAGATCTTCTATAGGAAGATAACTGACAACTAAGTGGAGCATGGATTGGAATGGAGAGGGACTTGTGGCATAGAGACTAACCAACAATTTACTGCAATAATCCAGGCATGAATTGATGAGGACCTGCACCATAGTGGTGGCAAAAGACTTGTCCTAGAACTATTTTTAAAACACGAAACCCATTGAAAAAAGGTAAACATGAAATAATAATGAAAATTTAAATTATTTTATGTATAATGAGAAACAGCTTTGGCATAATGGATAAAGAGCTGTCCTTGGGGCCAGGGAAACCTGGATTCAAGGCCCACATTTGGCACATACTTGCTTTGTGACTCTGGGGAAGTCATTTAATCTCTCAGTTTTCTAGGTCACTTTCTAAGACTATACGTTAAAGAACTGTTTATGTGCATAGGTAGAGGGAATTTCCTCACCTGGGAGTTCTTATCTGAATGAAATAATAGGTTGGATTCCTATCCATGTAATATTGTATAATAAATAATAACCCTCTGCAAGTTCAACACAATAGCCAGGCATGTCATAGCCAATAACAGCCAAGGCCAGTGAATTTGTCATGCCATGAGAGACAGGTGACAGAAAAGTAGGTTTATGTTTGCATCAATGTGCAGTGATGGACAGCCTCAGTGAGTCCTGAGAGTCTACAATCCCTGTGAGCGCCTGTCAGTTAGTGGGTGTCAGGTCAGAAGCTCTGAACTGCTAGAGAGCTGAGTTCTAGCAAACTATCTATTAGATTAACTCTTCAGTCAGTGCGATAGAACTACTCCTAATAGTCAAGGAAGTATGTGGGTTCAACTGTTTCCAAACCAACATGATGAACAGCCTGACGCAGAGGATGGCAGCATGATTGGTTATTCTTTGTCTTCTGACACCCTCAGGAGGTTATATATATACACACCAAGTGTGATCAGGCTCCAATCTAGAATATCTAGGGTAGGTGTGAGCAGGTTGCCACTTTGAACACACAGGGCAAGTATGATCAGGCTTCAATCTAGAACACCCAGGGTAGGTATGAGCAGGCTGCCATACAGAAAAATGAGGAACGTCAAATAGGAAATTGAGTAAAAGATGCCATCAAGGAAATGTACCCTAGAAAAAGATGGTTTTTTCATGTGACAAGGGGAAAGGGATGGCAAATACTTAGCCAGAGTACTCCAATAGTATCCTTTCCATGTCAGGAGAAGTGGAAGAATGTGCTAAATGTGCTGGATAAAGACCTTCTTACACACATACACGTACATATACAATACAAACACATACACATACCCATATGTGTACATATGTGTATATATATATATGCCCACATGTAAAATAATTTCTACACTATAATCATAAGTAACATAGCAGACTAGGAAGAGAACTCAGAGTTAGGAAGATTTCGGTTCAAAGTCCACCTCTGATATATACTGATTGTGTGACCCTGATTTCATTCCTCTCTATCTACCTTAGAGTTGTTCAGTCATTTTTTGTTTGTGTCTGAATCTTTGTGACCCTTTTTGGGGTTTTCTTGGCAAAGATACTGGAGTGGTGTACCATTTCTTTCTCTGGCTCATTTTACACATGAGGAAACTGAGGCAGAGTTAAGTGACTTGCCCAGGGTCACACAATAAGTGTCTGAGGCCAGATTTGAACTCAGGAAGATGAGTCTTCCTGACTCCAGGCATACTCTATCCACTCTATAACCTAACTGCCCATTTATCTACCTACAAATAGATGAATAAGCTATATGACATCATGGTAAGAGTAATAATGGATTTAGGAGCAAAGGAAATAAGTGTTAAATCTCAACTTTGCTACCTACTACTTGTGTGACCTTGGACAAGTGTTTAACCTCTCTGGGTTCCAATTTCCTAATCTGTAAAATCATGGGGTTGGACTAAAACAGAGGTGTTGAAATTGCTTTTTGTTGACCATGCAAAACTGCTGGGTGCTACCTAACTAAATTAAAATATAATTGGGAAATGTTTAAAAAAATAAAAAAAATAAAATACAACATAGATAATGTTAATCTGTGCTTTTCAAAGTCAATATGACTCCCATAGGGATCTGTTTTTTTTGAGTGACACCCCTGGACTAGATGACCTTCAACTTCTAAATCTGTAGTTCTACAATGTAAGTTGTATTAGACGTATTTTGCAGCTGAGGAGACAGATTCAGATGTTAAATAATCTGTCCAGGATCACCCAGCTAGCAAGTAGCAGTCTCAGGATACTTCCTGGTGTCTCCCACAGTGCCTGGCGTGGGAGGCCTGAATAGGGAGGCTCAATAACTGTTTGTTAATTTGATTATTATCTTAGAATCTTGTCCTGTGCCGTAATAAGCTCTCTGTACAATAGCAACTCAGGGTGTAGTTGCAGGCACTGTTTCCTGTATTTGGAGCCTTTAAAAAAAAATGAGATTATTTACAAGGCCCCTAATGTTTGCATCATCTACCATTGCTAATTCCCCGATTAGATAATTGTCCATCCCTGGAAATGTTTTCTTCATTATTACAATTCTTGGGAGCAATGCAGCTGACACTTTCGGGAAGGGAGAGACTTCCAGTCATGACCATAACGTTGATCCCAGCTCCCACCCCACCCCACCCCTTCCAGAAGGAAAGGATTCTAGAATTCTAGATAGAGGACAGGACCTACAGAGGTCATTCAGTTCACCCCCTACCTCTGGGCTGGGCTACCTATCTGCCATAACCCCCTCACTCACCAATTTCTCTCCACATCTCCAGGGATGACTTTTTCAATTGGACTGAGGACTAGCACGAAATGTCAAAGGCAGAGCTTTTGCCTAGTCACAGGATAAATAAACATAAAACATGGGAGGATCCTGCAGCTTCTCAGGACACAGTAAAGAAGTCTCCATCCAACCATTAACCAACCCTTAACCTGCATGAGTTTAAACCGGCACTAAACTGCTGTCCAGGCTTCCAATGGAGAAGCATGATTTCCTTCTGAGCTCAACCCAGCCTTGATCTAGTAATAGTCAAAATACTTGACTGCCACCTTCTCTTAGAAAAATTCTTACTTCTCTCCAGAGGCCAGAGATCTCTCTCTTCAGATTTGTTTGCTGTGATGAATATAAGGAGAGGCTTTTTGTCCACATTAGCATAGCTAGATTTGGAGAATTTCAAAATTTTCCTTAGCCTTTCATTTTGTTGTCAACACTCAACCTCCAGAGAAGGGACCCTAGAGGCCATCAATCCAATGTCTCATTTTAGAGATGAAGACTGAGACCCAAAGATGCTAAGTGACTTGTCCAAGGTCATGAGGATAATAAGTTTGATTTGAACTCCTGTCCTCTGACTTTGAATCCAATATTTTTTTTCCAACAGTACCACACCATCATTCAATATATTCCTTATTAAACTCCATTTAGGCTGTGTCCCTCACTTTCCAATGTGGGGCATTCCTTTGCAATTGAGTAGAATTGAATTTTTAATAATTAAATTGTCCTTCGCAGTGAAGAAACTGACTGCTGAAAATCATCCCATGATGAATCTTTTTGTTTTATTTTGTTTTGATAAATCAAATAAAAGTCCTTTTTGTAAAACAAATTGCCTCCCAGGTTCTTTCTTTCATTATTAACCTGCATTTTTCTTCCATTGGCCTCATTTAACTGTCTTGCACCAATACTCCTTACTACACACAGAATAGAAAGTGTTGGATAAAATACTGAGATTTCAGAAGTTCAAAATGGGGCATGGAGAGGAGGTAGAAGGGTGGGAAGCTGGTATATTAAGATCTTTACACTTCCTTGGTCTCCTAAAGATTATGTTGTAGATAGATAAGTATTCTCTTTGGAGAAATCCAAAAACTGCCTTTAGTTGCTAACCCCCAATAATAATAGCCTTAAGAGGCTCTCTTATCCCTCTTTCAACATCAACCTCACCTCTTCCCCAAATCCTATCATAACCTTTCCAGCTCCCTAAATAGTTACCCATATCATTATTTACTCTCTACCACCACACTCCCTTAAGCCAAGACTACTTTGTCTATACCTGAGGTTCTTGAATCTCTTTCTGTCCCCAGTCTCTTTCTCTTAACCATATCCTACCAAAAAAAAGTGCTTTTGCAAAAATCATTGGGATTGTGTGTGTGTGTGTGTGTGTGTGTGTGTGTGTGTGTGGGGAGATGAAAGTCACCCATAAGGTCCTTTAGCTTTAAATTCAGAGGCACCAGCTTTACTCTTGGGATCCCTGACCCTTAAGAGAAGAGAACAAGTATTTCTTGCTATCTCTATTTCATTGCCCCTACCCCAAAACTCAGGGAGAAATCTTGTAAATAATGAATAGTCACAGCTTCTATCTAAAGTCTCCCCTAAAAGGGATTAAGAGGTTCCCTTCTAAGAAAAACAATGTGTAAAGTAGGTATCAGGTAAAGGACAGCTGTTTATTCCCTTTACGATACAGAAAAGCAGCAGAAAATAGAATTAGAGACTTTACTTATTTAGGAAAACCTGACTTCAAGTCCTGACTCTTATGGTACTAGTTTTGATCCTAAGCTTGTTGCTTAGCTGCTTAGTGTACCTGATATCACTATAACAAGACTGCCAATCTGCTCTTGAAGGGAGAGCTTCCTTTTGGGGAGATGTCTATACCAATGGAATCATAGGTACAATTGTATCCCACTACATATTAGAAAAGATGCTTGAAATACAAAAGAATTATAAGCATGTGTTAACGTATCTTTCCTAAGAGGTAAAGATTACTTAATGGGACAGATGAACAGACATCACTTTTGCCTCTGATTGATTCTTTCTTGGTTGGTTAGTTCATGGCTTGCATTCTCTTAGACCTTTCAGTTATAGCATCCTCCTGGTGGTTTCTCTTGGGGTGGTTTGTCTTCTCCAAGAAGAGGTATATTTGCAGGAAGAAGCTCCTTCAGGGCAACCAGTCTTAACTTAGGAACCCAGGCACAACTAGCTGGCACAATGGACAGAGCTTTGTGTTCAAATTCTGCTTCAGATACTTCATAGCTGTGTAACCCTGGAAAAATAATTTAACCTCCCCAGCCTCAGTTTCCTCATCTGTAAAATGAGAGGACTGGACTCAATAGCCTTACTTTCTAGCTCTAAATCTATGATCCTATGATTTTAAGTCTCAAACTGCCAAGCTTGGAAATGTTCTTTCTGAGAATTGCTGCTTAGTTATCTGCGTTTAGGAAAGAAAAGCAAAACAAGAGGCTACAAGGATATTCAGGTCTATTTTCAGTCATGTTTAGGCAAGCACACATCATCACAATCATTCTACCACTCTTGTTGGGCAGGGGAAGGAGGGAGGAAAGATACCTTTCTTCATTTCACTCACTGGAAGTCCAATGGAGAGTCCTAAAGATGAGAGAGGGAGACAGAGAGAGATACAGAGAGACAAAGAAAAACAGAGAGAAGAGGAAAGGAAAAAGAAGAGAAGACAAGAACAGAGAAGAGAAAGAGAGAGAGAGAGAGAGAGAGAGAGAGAGAGAGAGAGAGAAAGAGAGAAGAGGAGAGGAAAAGAAAGAGAAGAAAGGAGAAAAAGAGGAGAGGAGGAGATAAGAGAAAGATAAACAGAGAGACAGAAAGACACAGAGAGACAGAGATGGAACTTTGTTGTTTTTTTTTTTGGAGGAGAAAGACAGGGCAATTGGGGTTAAATGACTTACCCAAGGTTACATGGCTAGTGTGTGTTAAGTGTCTAAGTTCGGATTTTAATTCAGGTCCTTCTGACTCCAGGGGCCAGTGCTCTATTCACTACACCACCTAGCCACCCCAGAGATGGAATTTTTTTCCCCTTTTACAATTCTCCTCAAAGCCTACCAAGGGGGCAACCAGTGTTACTGTGCCACGCGTGACCTTTAACAAGGGACTGAAGTACCTGTCATTCATATGGAGCCAGAAGCCAAAGTGCATGCTCCATAGGATTCTTATTTTACAAAGAATTAGGAAACTAATGGCTAGTGAGCCCGTGGTATAGCCTAAGAACCATAATGCATAGTTTATGGCCATGCAATCATATTGCTATGATTCAAGAGAATGTTACCTAAAGTACCTAGATGAATTGAGGAAAAATCTGTCTATGAATTTTATTAATTGACCATTTCCTATTGTCTCTAGGATTAAAACATAAACTAGATACTCTAGCACTTAGAAAACCCCTCTCCCCCAAATCTGACTCCAATCTACCTTTCTATCCTTCTTTCACATTATTTTTCCTCTGTTCTATGTTCTAAAAATGTCAACTATTGGCTCTTCCTGAAATCAACATCTCATAGGGTCATAGATTTTAGAGCTGAAAGAGATCTTAGAGGCCACTGAGCCCAACCGACTCATTTTACAGATGAGGAAGACTGAGACAAAGAGATTTCAAGAGATTTGCCCAGGGTTACATAGTCCACATTTGAAGCAAGCTTCAAACCCAGGTCCTCCTGACTCAAAGTTCAGTGCTCTATGTGCAATATCACCCTATCCCTCTATTGCACATCTCTTCTTTCTATGCATTCATATAAGTTGTTCCCCATGGCTTGGTATATACTTCTTCTTTATCACTACCTCTTCAAAATCTTTTACCTTCTTTCAAAACTTGGCTCAGATGCCACCTCCTCTGAAATGCCTTCCAGATCCTCCTGTTTTTAGTTCTCCCCCCCTCCTCAAATAACCTTGTATTGCTTATCTGTGAATATCTATTTTCTCTGGGAGCAGGCACTGGCTTCCTGTTCTGAGCAAAGAATGGTGATTTGCACATTATAATGAATGTTTGTCAAATATTGATACTGTCAAATCTCTACTTCCATGGGGTCAGAGATTTAAAGAAGTTATCTTTTTCATCTGTCATGGACTCCTTTGGCAGACTGGTGAAGCCTGCAGACCCCTCTTTAGAATAATGATTTTAAATGCATGATTACAAAAAAAGCAATTCTAATGAAATAGTTACCAAATTAAAAAAATTCATAGATTAAGAAGCCCTGATTTAGAGCTTGAAGGAACATGACTCTAGAGCTCAGACGTTATCTAGCTGAACCCTTTTATTTATAGATGAGGAAACTGAGACCCAGATAGTTTAATGACGTCCTCAAGAAAACACAGGTGCTAGGGGCCGGGGTGGGATTTAAAATCACTTTCCTGGATTCCAAATGTAGACCACTTATCTACTGTCTCACACATCTCACACTTTATTAGGCAAACCAGACAGAAGTCATACTTCTAAAACTTTGTAAAACATCAATTTCTTGTCAAATTAAAATGTTGGGATTGATCCAAATATGTACCCCCTCCACTACCCCCAGATATCCTGGGCTTAAGTTTGGGGTCTCATTCCCTTTGTTCCTCTTTCTTGTTCTTTTGTCTTTTCACTTACCTAACTCTTTTAAGAAAGGGACTAGGATAATTCTAAGCACTGTACTTCTGAATCTTTGACAATGTTGGATCCACAATGACTCCTGTTGTAATCTTTTAAAAATATTCCCATAGTGCTTTGAAGTCCCAGGGAGGGCTTTTATTTTCACTGGGGACTTCATATGACCAGGCTGCAAAATGAAGCAGAATGGTTGGCTTTCTTAAAAGCGTCTAGCTTACCTCATTCTTTCTTTACTTAAAGTGGTTATGGCTTATTAGTATTTATTAAGGGAAGTCAGAAAGCTTTGGGGATGTTTTCCCCAAAACTGTCAGTGCCCTTGTTATTACTATGGTCTGTGACACTAGAGTTCGTATTTTGCCTCTGATTCTTACTAGCCATGTGAACTTGGATAAGTCACTTGACTTCTCTGGGCCTCAGTTTCCCCATATGTAAAATGAGAGAGTTGGACTTGATGGTTTCTTCAGCTCTAATCCAAGCTCTAAATCCAAGATCCTATGAATTGTCATAATGAGCAAGACAGCTTCTCTGCCCCCTCCCCCCATTGTTTCCCGCTGCACATCTGGAAAGGCCAATATTTGGTTTGGCTTTGATGGGCTAAGCCTAGCATTTTGAGATCTGTCAGAACAGGTACACTTGGTGCATCCTGAGATAGTGTTCTCCTTACTCTATGCAAACTAACTTCAAATGGTCATTCTCTCTCAGAGAATCACACCAGACCTTAGAGATCATCTAGTTCTATCTTCACCCAAAGGAGAACCCATTCTACAACACTGCCTGTGATTGGTCATCCAGCCTTTGTTTAGACTCCTGGTATAATGGAAAAGGCTTTGGGCTTATAGCGAAGGGCCCTATTTCAAATCCTATGCATTTATACAAGCTATACCCACACAATAATAATAGTTAGCATTTATAAGGGAAGCTAGGTGATGCAGTGAGTAGGATGCAAGGCCTTGAGTCAGAAAGACCTGAGCTCAAATCTATCCTGAAATACTTACTAGCTGTGTGACCCTGGGCAAGTCACTTAACCCTGTTGGCCTCAGTTCCTCATCTATAAAATGAGCTGAAGAAGAAAATGGCAAACCACTCCAGTATTGTTGCCAAGAAACCTCCAAATGGGGTCATGAAGAATCTGAAATGATTGAACAACAACAAAAGCATTTATAAAGCATTTTAAGGTTTGCAAAACACTTCGCAGGTATTATCTCATCTGATAACAACATTCTTGGGAAGTCAGTGCTATTATTATTCACACTTTACAGATGAGCAGAGTGAGGCGAAGTAATTTGTCTAGGGTCATACAGCTAATAAGTGTCTGAGACTCTGAAGTCAGATCTATCCTGTTTCCAAGTCTACTGCTCTATTCACTGGACTCTTATCATACTATCATGGTGCCTAGGGGCAACATGTTCCTTATTTACTATCTGTTTGACCTTGGGCAAATCATTTCACCTTCCTTTGCCTCACTTTCCTCCATGGCGAAATGAGGTGGTTGGATTAGATGGTCTCTGGGGTCAATTCCTATTCCATATTCATAATCCTTTGCCCTCCTAGTGGGGGATGATCTCCCAGGACAACCCATGCCACTTTTGGCTAACTCAAATGGGTTATAAGTTTGTGCTTTCGCATCCAGCTGAAATTTGCCTCTTTAGGCCAATAAACAAAAGCTTTTCCTTTAAATCTCTGGTCAGGAACTGACTCTGAGGTGCTTCTCCTTGGCTAAAGCCAGTGGCATTCAACAGACCCCAGGTGTCTCCCTGACTCAAACAAAAACCAGTCCAGTGATTTTGTGGGTACCCAGAATGCTCTGGCCTCAGAAGAAAGTCCAGCTCAACAGCCAGTCTTTGTGTCTGTCAATCACCCCTCTCATCTTAAACAGGAAAGACGTTTCTTTAATCCACCTGTTCACTGATTTGTCATGCTGTGGCCTTCTTGCTAATTGTCACTCATGGCCCACTTTCATGTTGTAAGAGGACACTTAATATTCTTTAATGACCTTAAGCAAAGTGATCGACACTAGATACTAGTGTCAGATGTTCTGGTGACGCAACTTAACCTCCCAGTAGCAGAAAAGCTTCCTGCCGTGATTAAGTTAGAGCTGTGAAAGTGCTAAAATGTGCTGTCCATTTTCCCCTGATGCAAGCAATTTTATTATAGTATGTGGTAACAGCAGTGGTAGGAGCA
>CM053586.1:230318004-230346079 GCA_028646515.1 Pseudochirops corinnae
TGTGTGTGCTTTTTTAACAATAGCAGGCTGAGATGGAAGAAATATGTAATTCTGTTTTCTTTGGAATCAGCAAACGGTTCCCAATGGAAGTGATTCAAAATTTCTGAGTAATAACATTGAATCTATTATGAATCAATAACTAGGTGATCTCTTGAGGGTTAACATGATGAAAAAACACTGTCATATACTTCCCCAATTTCTACCCTCCCCAACACACCAACCCCCTCCTCTCCAGTCCCAACACAAGGGAGTTCTGTGAATTCACTGCTGCTCAGTTTCGTAACTTGTAAGTATAATCTCAGCCTGTATGAAGCATGCCATGTGTCTGGAAAGTGGTGAACCTAAGCTGACTGGTACTACTCTAAACCAATGATGCTAATAGACATGTATAAGACTAAAGACATACATAAGACATTCCTTAAGTAGTCAAGGATATAAACAAATAGTTCATAAAAGAATTTCAAATTATTAACAACTGTAGGAATGTACAAATCATTAGTCATAAAAGAAATGCAAAGTTTCCCTTCACCTCCTGCAAATTGGCAAAAATAAAAAAATGGCAGTTATCAATGTTGGAGTGCTTGTGGAAAGATAAGCACAAAGGAATATAAGAGTGAGAGTGAGAGTCCTGTTTGTGGAGTTGTGAATCAGTCTAGCTATCCTGGAAAGTAATTCAGAATCATATAAATAAAGTGACTAAAATAACCATACCCTTTGACTCAGAGATTCCACTATTAGGCACATGTCTTAAGGAATTCACTGAAAAAAAAAAAAGCAAGGCTACACGTATATAACAAAATAATCATAGCAGTATTTTTTTATAGCAGTAAAGAACTGAAAATAAAATAGATGCCCATAGATTGGGGAAGAGTCAAACACATCGTGGCATGTGAATGTAATGGAATGTGATCACTCTTTAAGAAATGATGAATATGAAAATGAAGGGAAGCATGGAAAGACTTTCACGAACTGTTGTAAAGTGAAGTAAACAGAACCAGGAAAGCAATATACATGATGATGACAACAGTGTAAATGAGAAGCACAACTATGGCAAAATAACAAAAAAATGAATGTTGTGTAATTACAAGAAACAAACATGACCCCAATGAGGACATTTGAGAAGACATCCTTGCCCTCTCCTTTGCAGAAATGAAGGTCTATGGGCATGGATCATTACATATAATGTCAAAAACATTTTAATGCATTCTTTGGTTTCACTGATTAATTTTTTTTTCTTTTCTTCTTTTTCTTAAAAAAAACCCTACCTTTTGATAAATGACTCCTTAGACAGGGAATGGGAAAGATATAGGGGGAAATCTAGGTAAAGTAAAATAAAAACAAAAGACATCAACAAAATATATTTTAAAGTTATATTACTTTAACTCAACTGGGTCTTCATTGCCAATTGTTTTACTCTTCCCTGTTTGGCTCTCAACTGCTCTTCCCACAACTGTTTGAAGCTTTCTCTTCTATCTTCAAGCCACCTACACCATCATCCTCCCCCATCTTTCTCAGCAGAGAATCTTTCCTCTTACCTGACTGAAATAGTTGAGATCATCCCTTGGAATTTCATCTCCTCCCTAGATTTGCACTTTAAACCACCTCAGCATCATCTACTATACTACCTTCTCCGTTCTAGTCTCAGAGGATTATCCATTTTGCCATCACCAAACCTTCCATTTGTGCTCTTGATTTCATCCCTTCCTATGTTCTCCAAGAGTTTACTCCTTCCATCATTCTCTTTCTTTGATTTCTAATCAGTCCTTATGTACCAGCGACCTCCCTAACATCTACAAACTTGTTCATATATATGCCTAATCCTTAAAATACCAACAACAAAACCAAACAAACCTTTTCATTTGACTCTACAATCTCCTCAAAGCTATCAGTCCCAGACCTCTTTTCCCTTTTACAGCCATTCTCCTAGAATAAGTTGTCTACACTCTCTTTGCCTATATTTTATCACTTCACACTCGCTCCTCTGTCCTTTGTATCCTAGTTTCTTCTTTCACTATTTGACCGAAGCTGCTTTCTCCAAGGCCAATAATAATTTCATTATTGCTAGATCTAATAGCCTTTTTCAGTTCTCATCCTTCTTGAGCTCTCTGCAGCACTCAATACTTCAGAACGTCTCTTCTTATGGGATACAGTCTCCTCTCTTGGAGATTTTTGTGACATTGTTTCCTTTTTGATCTCTTCTTACCTATCTGGTAAAGTTTTCCCAGCATCCTTTGATGGCTAATCACCCATATCCCATCACCTATGTCTGGCTATATCTCCTGGCTCTTTCCTGAGCCATCTCCCATTCTCTCTCTACACTTACCCTATTGTTGATCTAATCAGTTTTCCTGGATTCAACCATCATCTCTGTGAAAAGATAAGAGTCTAGACCTATTGGGTCACAGGTTTAATGCCATGGCTAAGAAATTCCCTCTACCAATGCAGGTTAGACTATTCTCTGAAATTTATAGCCTTAGAGAGTTGCCTGAAACCCAAGGTCACACAGCCAGTATTTATCAGAGGCAGGCCTAGAACTTATGTCTTCCTTGCTCTGAGGCAAGCTATCAGTTCTCTATTCCATTCTGCCTCTCTACATAGATGACTTTTAAATCTGATACATACAGCCCTCATCTCAACCTTGAGCCCTTGTTCCACATCTCCAGCTACCTGTTGGACATCTCTACTTGGATATCCTGAAAATATCTCAAACTCAATGTATCTAAAACAAAACTAATAACTTTCTTCCTAACTCAACCATTCTCTTGACTTTCCTATTTTTGTTAAGGATACCATTATTCTTCTAGTTACCTGGGTTTGCCACTTCAGAGTTACTCTAAACTCTTCACTCTCACTCAATACTTGTATCTAATAAATTGTTAAGTCTTATTGGTCCATCTCCTAAACATCTTTCTCATCCATTCTTTTCTCTCTACTCACACCACAAACACCCTTGCCTGGGCATTTATCACTTCTTCCCTAGGCTATAACTATAGTTCTTCAATTGGTCTTTCTACAGCCACATGGCTACCAAAATACTGTTCTTAAAGCAGAGATATGCCCATGGCCTTGTTCTGTTCATGAAATTTCAGTGGTTCCCCACTGCCTAGAAAAAAATGCGAACTTTTCTGTTTGACCTCTAAAGCCCTTTACAACTCAAATCTACTCTATATTTCCAGATTAATTATACATTACTTCCCCTCTTGTATTCTAAACACTAAATCAGAGGTTCCTTGATATTTGTTTTTCTGTCATGGAGCCCTTTGGCAATCTGGTAAAACCCATGGTTTTTCAGAATGGTATTTTTTAAATGCATAAAATAAAATATATAGGATTATGAAGGAAATTAATAACATTGAAATCTATCTATCCATGTATCTATCTAAAGTTATAGATTCTAGGTTAAGAACCTTTACTCCAAGTAAATAATAAAATTTTCCAGCAGCTAGGAGAAAGACCTTCAGCAAGGAAGAAATAGTAATTACTCTATAGTTATGAGAAAGTTAAAAAAGAAAGAGAACGTTCAAGAAAGTGAAGGAATTGCAATCCAAAATGATATGTCCTACAAAACTAAGCTAACTCATCCTTGAAAAGAGTTGGGCCTTCAAAATGGAGGTGTTTGAGGCATTCCTAAAAAAGTAACTAGCAGTACTACCACCACTACCATCAACACACAAAAACCTAGTGTCAAACAGAATATTTGATTTATAAATAGTCTAAACCAGTAGAATATAAGAAATGTGAATAAACACAATTTTAAAGAAAAGACTAAGCAATGAAACAAATTTTCTTGTTTTTAGACACTGATTGCAGGGGGTTGAGGCAGAGCAGAAGCAAATATGTTTAATCAGCAATAAGATGAAGAACAAAAGATGATCGCTAAGGGCATAAGGGAGGTTTAGGGGCTACATACCTAAGGAAAACTTAAAGGACAAGACGAGAGGAAGGAAGAGAAGTTGAATTCATATTCCATGGACCAAATTCTGTGACACCTTAAAAATAAATTATTTATAATTAATTCTAAAATAAAAATTCTAAATTAAATTCTAAAATAAAAAATAATCATTATCTTTTGTGGGAGGGATGACACAGTAGAGAATTATGCAAACAGGGTGTGGTAAAATCAGACAGTGAGGGGAACTGGAGATATATCTTGAAAAAGCCAAAGGTAAATAGAGATGGGAGAGTGATTTCTTTGGTTTCTAAAGAATGGAGGCTGAGGGAGAATAGGTTAAATGAAGGTGGAGATCCTGAGACAACGGGATTCAAAGGTAAGTCACACTCCTGAATGGGCAGAGGAAAGATGCTACTAAAGAATGTTTCTATTGTTGAAGGATAGAGAAATATTATGAGGAGACTCATAGAAGTTTTATATTGGCTCTCATTTGGGAAGAATTTGCACATGAAGAAATGACTTTTTACAAGAAAGGGTTATACATCCTAAGAGTGTTTTTCATCATAGAAAAAGGGAGAATAAGAGCCCCCAGAGGACTCCTGCACTACTATGATAGTCTCCTGATAAGCCTTCCTGCCATAAGTCTTCTTTCTCCTCTCTAAAGCATCTTCCATACAACTACCAAAGTGAAAATCCTGAAGCAGAGGGTCTGACTAGATCACTTCTCTGTTCATTTCTTAGACTCCCTGTTAACTCCAGGATTAAATCCAAACTCCATTGTCTGACATTTGAAATCCTCACATCTGGGCTCCAGCCACGGCTATGTCAGCTTGAACTGGCTTTCAAGTCAATTGTTAAATTTTCAGCCTGATCATTTTACATTGGAACTTAGCAAGCACTGCAAATCAGGGTTTAATTTATTGTTTAGTTAATAGTGTAAACTTAAAAAAGCATAAATGAAGAAAAAGTTGCTAATGCAGATTAAACTTAAAAGTGTGTTTTTGGAAAGTTTGTTGTTAAATATTTACAAGCAAACTCCTAGGTTTATTAATCCCAGTCCCGAACTCTAGAATATAGTAAAACATTGATCTTCTTGCTATTTGTTATACAATACATCTGATCTACTATCTCTTACTTTGTACAGGATATTCTCCATGCCTGGTACAGCACCTTCTCTGGGGATACTCCTCCAACTCCCATTTTCATTGATAGGCTAGGTCCCCAGAGATGGTTAAACCATTCTGTTTTCCATGACTATCAACTAGACTCAATTAGCTTTCACAAAAAGTATTTACTAAAATCATATAATAATGTGTTTCCCATTAATAATCAGCTAGACTTAATTAGCTTTTACAAAAATTATTTACTAAAGTGGTATAATAAGAATGGTTGATTAAAAAAATGTCCCAAACTAGGGTCACATTCTCCCCTCTGCTTATATGAGGTCTCTAAGGAGAATGGGCTTAAATTCCAGGAACAATGATAGTGAGTCACACGTGTAGAGAACTCATGTAGCCACAGGGTATCTCATAGCTCCTTGCTATTACATGTCATTTTTTTCTCTTCCTTGAGTTCTTGTGATGTTCCTCTTAGGATCTCTCTGTTGAACTCAGAGGATCAGTGATTCTGTTAAGACCACAGCTTGGACTACTCTATTGTAAAGGCTCTCATTGAATCACTCACTGTCTTTGAATGACTATCTTAACACATCTTTTTGTAATCACTTACTCTTTGGTTGGTGACAACCTGCAGAATCTCTGATGGGGCAGCTGAATTTCCCAAACTCAAGCAGGTTAATGATGGGGTGTGAGGAAGGGTTAGAGAAAGAGAGGTAGAGAGGGGTCTCCTGAATTATTGTGATAGTTTCTTAACTGGTCTTCCTGCCTTAAGTCTCTCCCCTCTCCGTCTATCCTCCAAACAGTTGCCAAAGTAAAAATCCTCAAGTAGAGTCTTTGACCATGTCAGACCCCAGGGATCTGGCCAGAACTTCTCCACCATTATAGTAGCCTGACATTGGACTGCTCAGTTCTTAGTGGGTTTGCTGTTTCATATATAATAAGCCCGGACATATATATGATCCATCTAATCTCAGGATAATTCCTTATCGTTTGCATTTATCCAATGACCAGAGCACTTTATTCCTCTAAGATTGATTAAGGATTTATTTCAGTTTGGATTATGCTTTGGAAGGATTAACTGATTCATTGGAACCACCTGGGCCTTCTGTGATTACATCATTTGTGATGGAGGTGGAACCTCTTCTACCTTGGAATAAATTCTCCTTGCCTCTGCTTCTTAATATGCTTAATTTCCTTCAAAGTTCAGGTCATATGTCATTTTCTTCATGAGTCCCTTCCTTAACCCTGCAGCTAGTGTCTTCTCCAACTGAATTATCTTGTGTTTATTATGTATGGGTTTATATATGTACATACTGCTTCCTGGGACAGAATGCAAGCTCTTTCATGTCAGGAATTGTTTCATTTTTATTTTTGTGTCTGGGGTACCTACTTAAGAAATGCTTGTAGATTGGTTGAGAGGATAACTTGGTCCTAAGGGAGCTAGCTCACTGATAATGGTAAACTCAGGAGATAAGGCAAGGATACAGAGTATCCTCCAATTACATGGCTCACCTTCTAGTCAACATTCCTCCCATTGTGAGTTGATAATACTAAGAGTGAGCACAACAGAAAAAAAAGGAGGACATAGAAGTAGGATAAAGAAGGTGGTTCAACCTTCAGGTGGAAGTTCTGTCTTCATGAAGGAAACAGAGAGAATAAGAGAGGAACAAGAGAGGGTATAGGCTGTGAACTTGAGTACAGAATGAATAATAAGCTTAGAAGGGAAGAGGAAAAAAGGGCAACAGGAAGAAAGAAATTACAATTTTAATTAAGTACAATTATACTTTAATTGCATGAAATTGAAAAGTTTTTGTATAAAAAGAGCAGTGCAATAGGATAAGATAGGCAACTGTTGATGGGGGAAAACTCCCTGTAAATACCTCGTAAAGGAAGGGGCCTGATGTTTAAAATATAAAGGGAATTAAGTACAAATATATCAGCCATTACTCTAATAAAAGTGTTCAAGAGATAGAAACAAATGGTTCTCAAAAAAGGAATTGCGAGGTATTTGCAAGCATAAGAGGATTGTTCCCATTCTCTGCTAATAAAAATGCAAATTAAAACAACCTCTAAGGTTTCACTTTTGTTGAAAATTGATGACAAAAGATGGGAATAATGCTAGAATAGCTGCAAAAAGACAGTCATACTAATATAGGCAAACAAGTATATATCATTAGTGAATCTGTTAATCTGTCCAATCATTCTGGAAAGTGATATTGTATTATTTTAAAAAATAACTAAGCTTTGTTGTTGTTGTTCAGTCATTAAGTTGTATACAAATCTTCATGACCCCATGGACCGTGTATTCTCCACTATCTCTCAAAGTCTGTCCAGCTTCATGTTCATTGTTTCCATGACATTATCTATCCATCTTATCCTCTGCTGTTCTTCTTTCCTTTTGCCTTTAATCTTTCCCAACATTTAGGGTCTTTCCAATGAGTCCTGTCTTCTCATTATGTGGCCAAAGTATTTAAGCTTCAGCTTCAGTATTTGACCTTGAATGGTTTGGTTTAATTTCTTTAAATAATGACTGATTTGGACTCCTTGTTGTCCAAGGGACTCTCAAAAGTCTTCTCCAGCACCACAATTCAAAAGTGTCAATTCTGCAGGACTCAACTTTCCTTATAGTCCAACTCTCATAGTCAACATTGCAACTGGAAAAACTGTGGGATCATGGTTTTTGACCCCAAAATTCCACTAGTAAGCACATAGCACAATGAGGTCAGTAAAAGAAAGGTCTCACACATACCAAAAAAAAAAAAAATTCACAGTAGCACTTTTTGTGGTAGCAAAGAACTTGATACAAAGGAGTTCCCCACAAATTTTGAAATGGCTAAAGAAATTGTTACATGTGAGTGTAATGGAATATAACTACAGTGCAAGACACTGCAGAAATGAATCATTCAGAGAAACATGGTGATACTTAAATTTAATGTTTCAGCTTGAAATAAGTAAGGCACAATAACTATATACACAGTGAGCGCAATCATGCAAATGAAAATAATAGTCAAATAAACTAAACATCATGTAATTATGATGGATGTGGGGGACTGGAGTTGAGGAAATGCACCACCTTCTTTTTGTTGTGGAGGTTGGAGGCTTTGGGTATGGAATGTTTCATATAGTATTGATGTGTTTATGGGTTTTGATGAACTGTTTTTTTTTTCTTTTTGAATCTTTGTTAATAAGGAATGGCAGATGAGGCAGGGATACATATGAAAATGTCTGTGATGTGTGAGAAAAAGCTTACCAACAGAAAGGAAGGAAGGAAAGGAAGAAGGAGGGAAGGAAAGGAAGGAGGGAAGGAAAGGGTAGAGGGAAGGAATGAAAGAAGGGAAGGAATGAATGAAGGAAAGGAGTAAGTGAAGGAAGGAGAAAAGGAAAGGAAGGAAGGAAGGAAAAAAGAGAGAAGGGAGGAGGAAAGAAAAGAAGGAAGGAAAAGAGAAAGGGAAGGAAAAGAAATGAGGGAGGGACAGAAAGAAAGGAGGGAGGGAAGAAAAAAGAAAGGAGGGTAGGAAAGAAGGAGAGAGGGAGAGCAGGAAGGAAAGAAAGAAGGAAAGGACAAAAAGAAAGGAGGGGGAAGAAAGAAAGAAGGGAGGGAAGAAAAGTTGGAATGAAGAGAAACAAAGAAAGAAGTTACTGAAAAATACATATGTTTACTTCTGAGATTTCCTTTAAGTAGAAAGGTTCAATCAGAACCTGATGAGGTACAGGCTCTGGAAACCTCTTGAGCTCTCCTTGAATCTTCCCACATGAGGCGTTTGCCTGAGGCCATAGGCCTTTATTATAGCTTGGCCCAAATCTCTGTTACTAGCTAGCCCTCCATTGTGCTACTTTCCACCCTTGATCCTCCTAAAATATCTATGCCCAAATTGGTTACCCTTAGACTAACCTAGTCCTCCTTTGTCTGTCATTCCCAGGTAGCCTCCAGCTACTTCCTACCCTTAATCTCTCATTGCTGGAGTCTGACCTCATTTGACTCCTCCTCAAGACCCTCCCCAAACTCCTCCTCTAGACCACCCCTAAATCGTCCCACAACCTTTTTGTATATAAGATGTATCTTGCCTCCATGAAGGGACCAAAAATTATCTTGCACAGACTTACTCTCTATCGGATTATTCTGGCCCACTTGTCCAATACAAGCGTCATAGATACTGAAGTTCCTTAAGAGTCTACCCATTATGGCGAATCTTTAATAAATTTTGCTTTACTTTGTCTAAGAGAAGACAAGTCACATTCCTTCAGCAGGACCTGGCATGTTGGTATTTTGGGGTCTCAATCACCCTTAAACCTTAAACTTCAATATTTTATGGTTCCCTGAACTCAACATTTTGGAAAGAAAGCAGGGAGTGAAGATAAAAGGAGGGAGGGAAGGAAAGAAAGGAAGGGACAAAAAGAAAGGAGGGGGAAGGCCAGTGGGATTCTGACCCTGATGGCTGAGCAAGCCCTCTCAGGTAAAGAATCTGTGGATGGACCTGGAATGGTTCCCCATTCCTCAAGGAAAGAGCTCAAACATACAGGTGTGAGGATTATCTTCTTGAGATAAGCGTGTCAAATACACCTACAGCCTGGGAGCCTGGGAACAAAGAAGTATACAATGTCCATAGGGGAAAACAATTAGGAAGGAGATTTTTGGCTGTATAGAGCTTATGCCTGGAAGAATAAAGATTGGCCCTCTACTTTCACCATTCCGGGTCTGTCTCTTTTTTATGCACCCACTTGCAACCTCTGGGTAAATGATTCTTTCTCAGCCCTGCTTGGGGATGGCAGGGTTCCCCACAACTGGCTCTCCACAGGAAGGAAAGAAAGAAGGGAGGGAAGAAAAGTTGGAATGAAGAGAAACAAAGAAAGAAGTTACTGAAAAATAAATATGTTTACTTCTGAGATTTCCTTTAAGTTGAAAGGTTCAATCAGAACCCAGTACAGACATAAAAAGTCTACTAGCTACTGAGATTGGCAGATATCATTGGCAGGAGATTCCACTGAAGTTCTGTTGCAATACTTCATTATAGTGGGAGAAATGACCGCGTATACTTTCCAAGTCTATGCTCCCCAAACCCAAGGTCCAGAAAGTTCTGCAAAGTTGGAAAAGCTTTGAGGATGAGGCCAGTGACAGATAACAGTGAGTCTCCTCACTAGAATGCTGGCCCGTCACTAGCAGGTGATAATGGGTCTTTTGGACCACAGAACTTGCACAGTGCTGTCTATTATATATTCACAAGATTCCTACCTGTGTGAGGGAAGGGAGTGCACTAATGTAATCATATGAAATCCTTCAAAGTAAATATTAAAGACTAGGTAGGCACAGTGTCAGGAAGACCTGTGTTCCAATATGGCCTCTGCCACATACTGGCTGTGGAAATCAAGGCAAATCATGTGCTCCTAGAGCAGCTCGCTAAGCTGGTCTGCTTTGGTACAGAGTGTTTCTTCACTGGAAATTTCCTATACCACTAAAATTACAAGTCTAGAACAATAGCAACAACAAAAATGGAAACCAAAAATGGGAAAATAGTAGGAAAAAAAATACTCCATTCAGTGTGTTAGCTACACTACTAGTTTTGGTCAGATATTTGAATAGCATGAGAGTAATTTGATCATATTCCCAACCATGCTGAATATTTCATTTGTATATCCATATGATGGCTAAGAGTGGGTGTCAATGGTGAATCCATCTTTATAATCCAGAATTTATCATATGTAGATAATTTTGGCCATTTCTTCAAATCCTTACTTTCAGAGACATAGAGACAAGACATTTTGTTTTATATTCAGATGCAAATTCACTTGAGGCAAAGTGTTACTACAATGTGGATGAACACCTCCAATAAATTTATTTGAAGATATCACTGCCTGCTTGTAAATATAGATGCTGCCAAAGATACCTGCATGCCAAAGGTGGCAGCCATTCAAACCCAACTCAGCTGTGCATTACAATTCACTGCAAAGTTAATCACAATATTATTAATCATCCCAGAAGGGTTCCTGGCCTGGGGGAAGGGAAGCTGTTTGAGCTCTTTTAGGATCTGGAACATTCAATTTTCTAGCTCTCAAGTTTCAAACACAGTTGGAGCCCTGGGGGGATGGGAGTTATTTATTTTTGGCAGAAAAGATTTCCTCCTTCTAAGAAGAAAGAGAAAGAAATGAGATTGTAAAATGCATGTGAAAAGCCTCCTTGGGTATCAAATAACTAACACCAAAGTCATGCTTCCCTTTAAACCAGTGGTTCTCAACCTTCCTAATGCTGCGGTCCTTTAATACTCATATGTGGGCATATCTGTATGTGGGCAGACCCGCCTGGAGACGATAAAGGAGTGGTCTCTCGGTTCCTAAGACCATTGAAATATGTGTTTTCCAATGGTCTTAGGTGACCCCTGTGAGCCCTGTGAAAGTGTCGTTCGACACCCAAAGGGGTCCCAACCCACAGGTTGAGAACCACTGCTTTAAACCCTCAACAGAAATTGCCTGACTTTCTGTCCCCTTACTCCAACCCAGATATATCTATCTGCCCCCACCTGTGAGTTCAGACACATACATGCATGCTGAGACTAGTTCTGGAAGGAATCTCTGCCCCCAAATATAGCTGGATCAACATCAAGTTCCATTCTTGCTTGGCCATTTTGACTATATCTGACTTGTTGTACAGGCAGGTGGTTCTGAACTACCCACTCTGTTTTGCCTTCAGCTTCTGCCTTGTTCTTTGATTCTTTTGTTAATTGTCTGCTAACATGGTTTCTCAATTGTCACTGTTTGACCTTCCTGTATTTTGGACCCCTTTCCTTCTTAACACCCTGATATCTTTTTATACTTTGCAAACTATAGAGTATGACTCATTTTTTTCAACGGTACAATTCTGTTAATAGCAACTACTCTGACTACTTTGGATGGTTGAGAGGCAAATGAGATAATGTATTTTAAAGCTTTTTAAAATTTCCCAATGCTATGTACAAAGGTAAAGTGTTGCTACTATTCCTTGGATAAAATATTCCCCTCCTCCCTTTTCATTTTTTGTCTTAACCATTTTGATTCATTTCAAGATTAACTAATATGGTTGCAGTTGAGATCAGTTAGATCCTTAATGGTTGAATTCCTAAATGAACATTTGACATTAACCAGTGAATATAATTAAAAAAAAAACCATTAGCTAGAGTTTAGACTTTATCTAACATGTTATCTAATAGTCTATTAGTTAGACTTTATGTAACATGTACATGTTTATTTGTATGTATGGGGAAGGTTCGTGGCATGCCCGACGGAGTGCTCCTGAACTTGAGGTCAGGAAGACCTGAGATAATATCCTGCCTCTGATATTTAGGAGCTTTTTGACCAGGGCAACTTAATTAACTTTCCTAAGCCTTTGGCTCTAAGCTGTTAGATGGGCTGTGATCTACATGGTGAAATGATTTCTCACATTGGTGAAATCAGAGATGCTTGATGTATATCGCTCACATATGTACATGTAGGTTCCAGTCTCATATTAGCTACATGACTTTGCGTAACTTTGCTTCACTTAAATCCAATTCACATGCAAGTCAAGACATCACCCACGATGTCACTGGTCCTTTTCAAAAAACAAAGGATGAACAATATGACTTTGGACAAGTCACTTGGCTTCATTCATCCTCTATTTCATTATCTATAGAATGGCGCATTAGTACAGTACCCTATTAGCAACCCCTTCCTCCCTCAGCTTCCATGCTTTACCTGAAATGCTGGTTCCCCACCCTCCAAGCTTTTGGAAGCATGTGGATGGGACCTAAGGCAGGGCAGGGCAGGGACTTCACTTGTATTTGTATACCCAGTACTTTGCCCTAATAAGCATTGATTAAATGCTCTCTCTCTCTCTCTGTCCTCATGTGGGGGACCACAGCTATCAGTCATACTACCTACTTAAATATCTCTCTACTTATCTGCCTATATGTTCTCTCTAGGGCATGTCATCAATATTGGAACAATCTGTCTTGCAGGAATGTTGTAAGGATCAAATGAAAATGTATGTGAAAGCAATTTGTGCCAATAAAGAGCTCCATAAGCTTTGGGTAACTACAATATCCTTTTGTTCATGGTTCGTTTTGTAAGCTCCCATTTATTCACAGCCATATGCTTGGTTGTGCACAGTAGTTTATATTGTCGTGACTCTCTAAGGGATTATAGTTTAAGACCAATCTTTATCTTCTGAGTTGAACAACATAACCTTGGCTCTCTTTCTTGGAGGTCAGGAAACCAGGGATTAATAGTCTACAGGAGCCTGAAAAAGCATGTGATTCCCTGGGATTGGTAGTTCTATGAAGGTGGTGCTTCCTCATCTAGGAAGAACCATAAGATATTCACTGGGACAACTAGTGGGTGAAATGTATAGAGCTCTCGTTCTGGAGTCAGGAAAACCTGAATTCAAATCTGGTCTCAGATATATACTGGATGAGTGACCCTGGGCAAGCCACGTAACTTGTTATGCCTCATTTCCTCATCAGGAAAATGAGCTGGAGAAAGAAATGGAAAACCACTCCAGAATCTGCCAAGAAAACGCCAAAAGGCTCATGGAGAGTCAAGATGTGACTGACATGACTCAACCACAACCAAAGACATTCACTTTGAAGTGAGGAATATGATATATCTCCTCTGTAAAAAAGAGAGGAGAATACAGCACCCTGGGTATATCCACTAGGACTCAGGAAAGAAGAGATTTTTTCCTCCTTTAGTTCCAGGAGGCATCTTCCTAACTCCCAGTTCTCCCCGGAGTCTAAATCATTCCCTGGAAACATATGGCATGTAACCTGCTGTACAGGGCCCCCTTGTGGTTTGGGAAAAAATACATGTGTTCACTTCTCCATTTTGAAAGGCAGGACTATCTGCGTAGTTCTCTAGGTTTGGTTCCCAACTAGAACCTGTATTACACGAAGAAGTGGGTTGCTATAATTTCAGGCTGAACTGAAACCACCTTGCTTCCCTCTAACAAACTATCTTAAAAGGATGGTGATTGTGTATAATCCATCTTATTTCCTCATTTTTCCTACAAAAATAATAAAAATGATTAGTGAATCCTCCCACTTCATGCCTTAGCTAGAACGGGCTGGTGATTGCTGAGTTTGTAATACTGTTTCATCTATCCAGGTCCTTCAAAAGAATGGTGTGTGTGTGTGTGTGTGTGTGTGTGTGTGTGTGTGTGTGTCTGTGTGTGTGTGTATGTGACATAGGTCACAGAGCTACCTTATATTCCTAGCAACTACCCAAACTAACTGAAGCCCTTGGAGGCAGTGGGGGCCCTCCAATGTTCTCTCCCCTCTGCCTGGACATAGTGCCTTACAGAGAAAGCCAAGCCTTTAAGACTGTCTCACTGTCAGTGGGTGTGTCCATAGTTGTTATTTCAGTGACAGGGAAGGTTTTGTACATAGCCACATGTATTCTCTGGCTCAGTTTCCCCTGTGAACAACAATATACCTTCATAAAACAGCAGGCCACAATTCAGGATGCAGGCTTTGACTGGGGGACAGGATGAAGATCAATGACCTGAACAAAGATGGAAGAAGTAACTTTGGTCTCATTAGCCATTGCTAAAGTTCATCAGAAGTAACGAGGGTAAATGAAGCATCTTATACAAACCAAAGTGGAAAAAGTTTTTTAAATTCAAGCCCCAAACCTCCTAAGCTATAATTACAGAGAAACACTTTCATCTGGAGTAAAAGCTATTCTGCTTTCTCTTGTCAGTTCCCCCCAAAGTGAAGGTTTCAGAATAGAATTTATTACTGAAAGGGGCATTTCTTTAGATGAGTTAAGAATGTTCCCTACTACCCTTTGACAGCAGTAAACCATTTATTTCAAGAGAGTCAATGGATTTTGGATGATTAAGAGCTTCCAATAAAGTGTCCACGATGAAAAAAAGATCCTTTAGGAAGCTTCTAGCAGCATTGAGTATTTATTATTTTAAATGAAAATTACATTTAAAAACTTTTATATAAAAATCATTGAAAGTGCTAGATTGGATCATTTCAATATTAATTTAACCCAACAACATTGCCTCCCAGATCTGCTTGTCCTTTGTTTACTTTTGACATAAACCATTACAAACATGTTTATATCTAGCCAACAGTGAAAGTTAACAAGTTAAGAGTTTATTCTTCAAGAAAAAAGTACCACCAATGAGGTCACTGGAACAGAATAATAAAAATAGATGCCAGAGAATTAGCTTATGGGGTGGGGATGGGGAATCGAAGAATTTCAGGGAAATAAAATCAAAAGTGATCTACACCTTTGAAGTCTTCACTGTGTTTAAATGCTAGAATGTTACATTAGTGATTTTTTTTTTTGTAGACAACTCTCAGATACAGCAAATCTGTCCCATTGTCTTGTTGTTTTGTTTGGTGCCTTCTAATATTAACCAGGGCAGTTAAGTGGAACAGTGGACAGTGCCAAGCCTGGAGTCAGGAAGACCCGAGGTCAAATCTGGACTCAGACAGTTACTGGTTATATGACCCTGGGCAAGTCACTTAACCCTGTTTGCCTCAGTTTCCTCATCTGTAAAATGAGCTGGAGAAGGAAATGGCAAACCACTTTGGTGTCTTTCCCAAGAAAATCCAAATGGCAGACACAACTGAAAATGACAAAACAACAATGAAAATATTAGCCAAGCATTGACTAATAGTCTTCATCTCACACATTACTCCCTACAAGTGTGATGTGGAGAAAAAGCTGACTTATCAGTCTTAGAAACAGTCTTTGCCATCAAGTATGTCATCAAAGAGGACACAGGTCATGAGAGCTCTTCCACTCTCAATCTTCTCCCTGACTGCCAGCAAACCCTTCCTAAATTTGCCAATTGCATTTTCTAAATTGGCATTTAGAAAATTCCAGTTGCATAAAATATAGATGAGTATGCATATACTAATCATAAAGGTCTGACAAAGTCTGGCCAGATGTTCAGGCCTCAGATTTCTGTTTGATCATTTTTTCAAGCAAACAAGCTTCTCTGATTTACCACCAGAACTGTCTGACTCTCTCGTCTTTTCGATTTCTTGCTCCTCTGCCTTACCTTCCAGCACAAGGCACTGGAAGCCAACAAAAGAAGTCCAGAGGACAGTAGGATAAGTCCCAAAATGGAGATGATGGATCCATGAGAATTGAAACTGTAGGCTATGGCTGTAACCACCACTCCAGCAATCAGAACAACCACCGCAAAGGGGATGACGCAGCGGTAACAGGAGAGCTCGGCTCCCCCTGTGGCCGCTGTCAGCTGAACCTCACTGACCAGGGGAATCGCAGTGACCACACACTCATTGTTGTTGCTCTTCTCCATTCTCACAGGCTCTGGCCCCTTTGGTGTTCCCAAAATCTCTTTAAAGTGCTCTTCAGGCATATCGTATTGCAGGGATTTCTTGGTGAATTTTTAGACTAATTCTGGAAGTGTTCATTAAGACATATGCTGTATGGAAAAGACAGAGACATTCAGTTGAAGAATTTCCATTCCAGGCAATACCAAGAAAATGCAATTTGTAGTTATGATAATAATGACTAAATTTCTATAAAGCTTATACTGTGCTAATTGTGGGCTTTGCAATTATTGTCTCATTTAATCCTCACAACAACCCTCAGAGGTAGGTTAATCTCATTTTACAGATCAGGAAACTGAGGCAAACAGATTTAATGGCTTGCCCTGGGTCACTTACCATTAAAGTTTTTCTCCCCTTTTCTTTGCCAACAGATTCCAAGTTTTAACCCTTCCCCACTTTTGCTCTCTGACGTGGTGTCAGAAAGGTTTGAATACCCTTGAGTCAGTGCTGCTATAGTAAGTGTCTGGGGCTGGAGTTGAACTCAGGTCTTCTGCTTAGAGGCAAAGGACTGGAGAAAGCCTGTCTCCTTACCCTAATGCCACCCTGTGCCACACCTCTCCCCAATAAGTTAATTTTATTAATGCCTTTTATTTGTACAGAACAGTCATTTCTGAATATAGGACCTCTCTTACCCCCTTCTACCACCTTCACCTTGAATTGAAGGTTTTCAAGTAATGAAGAAAAACAGCTAAGTAAAAATAACAGTGATGACATCTGAAGGTGTATACAATGAAGATAGATCTGTTTCATTCTGTTTTCTGGGATCAAAAGCTTCTCATTCACACTATTGCATTCATTTATATGTTTTATTCTCCTTGTTCTTTTTATTCACCTCTGTCTGATAGATTTATCCAAACTGCTTAAAGATATTCAAAAATTAGCTTCATGTTTTTCACCATCAGCTGATAGATGAAGCCAACAGAACTGAAGAAAAGAGGGGTTATAAAAACCAGGAAGCATTTTACAGTGTTTAATAGACCCAGGAGGTCTACAAATGTTTTACTAGCTCTTCCGTTATGCCCTATTGCTGCTTTCCCTCTTGAAACAGAACAGAAAGGACTGAATCCAGAATTAAAATGTCATCAGTGCAAGGGGAGGGAGCATTTTAAACAGATACCCATGACGGTAACTAAGCCAAAGTTGTAGCTATGTAAAATGCATTCCTTACAAAAGATGATCCACTGACAAAAGTGATTGTCAATGGGGGCAGAGCCAATAAAACAGTAGAAACTCGGACTGTGGCTCCTCTATTAGCTGTCATCTAGTTAGCAGAGGAAAAACATGTTTCTGGAATTGCTACTTCTCTCTTCCATATAAATATGCCTTTCAGGCACCTCTTGTGGTGGGAAGTGTTACAAGATTTTAGTTATAATGAGTATATATTTTATAATCCAAAGTGACCTGGAGGCTTTCAATCCTTAAACAAAGAAATTAAAAGCACCATATGCTAGAGAGGGTTGGGGGAGGAGGGAGAAAGAGTGGGATTGCAGAGTGCCCCATTTTTACTTTTTCTTAAAATTTAAAATAAAACTGATTTTCAGTTGATTCTTATTCCCCCTAATTATTAGTGCTTGCTCACTTTCCCTCTTAAATGATCATGGATATACTTATTTGTTTACGTGTTTCATCACTCTGGCAGAAGGCAAACTTAAGAGTTACCGTCTGTCTACACAGACCTTTATTAATATACTCCCATTTCTTATCCCCCCTTAATTATTTTGTATACATTTAGTACAAATTTATGTGTATACATGTCATTTCCCTCAATGGACTATAAGTTCCTTGAGGGCAAGGGCTGTTTCATTTTTATTGTTGCAACCCCAATACCTGTCACAGACACAGAATAGGAACTTAATTCCTACTGAAGTGAATTGAGGTCAGGGACTGTTCTTTTACAACACCCTCCTCCCCCATTTTGTCTGTATGCTTCCAGTACTTAGCACAGTGTTGTGAACATGGCAGGTGCTTAATAAATGCTTGTTGGGTCATGTTTATTGAAAGATACAGCATTGAGCTGCCAAATCATGATTTCTATCAAAGTAAGAGAGCATCCTTTAGGCTACCTGTAACACACACATGCACATGTACACTTGTATGCATGCACATATATCCACAGAGCTAATTTTCAATAAGATTTAACAGATGCATTCCAATTCTCCTTACTTAACCTTATTGAAATATTCCTTTTTTGAAAATCAAGTCAAACCTGAAAATGCACTGAAAGTCTCCTAACAGACACAAAAAAAAGCAGTTTGATGAAATTCTTGCCTGTTACTCAGGCTTGTTAGTCACTTCCTCCCAGTTTTGAGAAACAGACAGCCAGAAGTTCTAAAGGCGTACATTTCAGCCCCTTCCAGAACCTTTCTAATAGACTTAGGGCTATCTGACAGAAACACTTCATATTGAATGATACCCTGGATATTTTCAATAGCCACCAAGAATAATGTCAAAACAAAGCAGTTTTCACAGTCTCTGCCTGGGTCCTAGCAGTCAGACATCCTCTGGGAAGGAAGTCTCTCCAACATTTTGCTACAGCTATCTAATGAAGTGCTTGTACCTATTTCAGGCACAACAAAGAGCATTTCCCAAACCCTGCAGATACCCAGTAGAGACTACCAATCAGAGTTGAGGCTACCTGGGACTCGGAAGTGGGATGTCTGTGGGGGGTGGAGGGGAAAGGTAAATACCACTAAAAATTGTGAGATGGAGTAAAAACTATAGACAAAACCCATGTTCGAGTTAAGCATACCTACCTCAGAAAAAGGAAATCCATTGACATCAAACTCAGCTTGATCTCTTAGGGAAGAAGGAGTAAGGCTTATCTCTCTGAATCTCTTCTGTCAACTTGAGAAAAAGAAGGCAGCGTCAGAAGCTCTCCTAAACCCACTGGTAATGTGTCTTGGCCAAGGGAGCTCTTTGAAAAGATAAATGAGGAAAGAAACTCTAGGGAAGAAAACAAAACAAACAAACAAGACAAACGAAAAAACACAAAACAACCCACTCAGCTTCAGCACTCTGGAGCTCTTTCCTCTTGCCCTCTGCCTCTAACACCCTGTGCCTCCAACATCAAAAAGAGCAAAAGCTCTTCTCTCCCTTCCTCCCTCTCTTTTTATCCCCTCCCTCTCCCCTCCTCCTCTTCCCTCCCCGTCATTTTTTTTCCTTTTCCTTGCCAGCAGATTCCAAGTTTTAGCCCTTCCCAGCTCTGACATGGTAAGTGTCAGAATCATTTGCTTAGGTCCCTAGAGAAAGGACACAGCTTTTACTTTGATTTCTCTCATCGAGTTGACTACTTGTGGATCCTGACTTTCATTACTCATGTTTTCCCCCTTAGGCTTCCAGCTTAGGGCCCCCACCACCGCTGCCTCCTCCTTTGCCCCAAGAGTTTTTAGGAGAACTGAAAGGTTTAAATACCCTGGAGTCAGTGTTGCTATAGACCTGGCTGAGGGCGGCTCTGGGGGAAGCTCCCAGAGGCCAGCCAAAGGATGGAAATGATTATGGACAGCAGGAACAGCTGGGAAGCCACCAGGCAGCTGGGTTAACCTTACGAACCAGAAAAAAAAAAGATTTATGTTCCTAAGCTTTTCCAGCCTTCCTCTTCTGAATGGGTGTGAATAGGCCAGCACAGGAGTTTTGTAGAAAGCTGAATCCAGAGCAAGTTAATCTTGGGGATGGGGGAGGGGAGGAAGAGGAGGGTCATGGATTTCCAATGGCACAAAATGTTGACTTTAAGTTGTTGCCAATTAAACATGGTTATTCACAGCCTGCATCCATGATTAGTTGAATGATGGGCACACTATAGCAGATAAGAAATTTCATGGATCTCAAATGGAAATGCCGATGACTTTTCTTTCATCTTTTCCAAACTTTTCTGCACATATAAGCCTCCACGTGCAAGATGGGGCTGTCATTTAGGATTCTCATCTTTAAGAATCTCGAAATATTATAAGTACTAGATTGTTACAATGAGTTTTTTTTAATGGCAAATATACCAGAGAATTTATTGTGCAAATTTTTCCTAATCCGTTCCCAGTTTTAAAATCCCATGGCAGTTCTTGTTTTAGTGAAATCCATGCATTTTCTAGTAACTCAGCAGGTTGACCATCTCAGTTCAGTAGATCCACATGTTGTAATGAAATTGCAAAATAGATTTTTCCCTTGTTCACTTGCATTAGTAAACATGGCATGGAGGTGGGGGGGGGGGGGCAAGGCCAGGGTAAAGATGGCAATTCAAGTCACTTAGACATGTAAGTCACTTTCTGGAAAAGGACATTATTGCTCCCTGTTTAGCAATTACATTTTCTCATTTGCCAAAAAAGAAGCATAAATAACTGAGTGTGTGGGAGTGTGGAAGTAGAGGAGGATGGAAGGATTACTCCTTTATTTTTACAATGAGGTTGAAAAATAATCACACACATGCCTGTGAATTCTATAAATGTACAATAAATGTGAAAAAGTTCAGCACCCTGCTTAATTGCCTGATGAAGAGGTCAGCTACATGCCTGGGGTGAGTGAGAATAACTGGAGTGGCTCAACTGTGCTGCTCTCACCCCTTTTCTGCCTTTTACAGAGTAAGTGGGGAACTCAAGGAAAGTTATCCCCAGTAGATCAGTGACCAATGTAAGCTCTTGGTTTGACATTCTCCTAACCCTTCTAGAGATCTTAGAATCATAGACATAGAGCTGGAAGGGGTCTTTGAGGGGCTCTAGCCCAACCCCTTGATTTTCCTGATGAACCTGAGATACTTGTCCAAGTGTAATACAGCAAGTAAATATCTGTGGTGAGATTTGAGCCCAAGTCTTCCTACCTCTGAGTCCAACATTCCATCTATTCCTGCCCACTGCCTCATATATGTGATATGCACACATACATATGCATATAAGCATACATGTGCATACATACATGTATACACACCTCTATGCTTATAAATGTATACATGTATGCATATACATGCATGCATACATATACACATATAGGTATATATAGATATACATGTGTGTGTGTAGTGATATTAAGAGTAGGGAAAAACATCCATAGAGATAGACCTGAGTGTCCTGTCAATAGGTGTTCCCTCTCTACTTTATCAGCTTCAGCTTGCCTGACACCTTTGCACACAACAGTCCTCCCATCCCTTATCTCACACCAAACCTCCTGCTTCCATAAGGTTGGACACCAGGCTGCTATTCTCTGGCTTCCTAAGCTACAATGCATGAGATGAGAGAGGTGGAAAAGTCATCAACCTGCTAAGATGGGCGGCATGCATGAGTGTCAGGGTGCTTGTGGCGGTGGTGAGTATGTGGGTGGTCCGTGGTGGAGAAGACTCAGGAAGGGAGGGATGTCTGTGATCTTTCTCTTGCAAAGGCTCACTTCAGTCTTTTGATTTCTCTTCCACTCTTGGGCAGTCTTTTCCCTCACTAACAATCTTAACCCCTTCCCCCAAGTGTGCTGAGAGCTCCAGCTCAGTAAGAAATTTGAGGGTCGGGGAGCTGTTGTAAAAGTCCTTCTTGGATACAAAAGGTAGAATGTTCCAACCTTCATGTTTGGAAGAGAACAGGCAGAGATATCCAGAAAAAAAAAAACCCGAAGAGACCGATCTCTCAGAGATCCCCTTAAGGAAAGCTACCTCTCAGCAAACAAAACATATTCTCCTTTCGGTCTTTACAGATTCCAAAGTCCAAAATTAAGAATTCCTGCTTAACAATGTTAGCTGTCTCTTAATGTTTCCCACTCCCAGCAACCCAGGATGGCAAAACAAAAAAATAAAAGGAATGAAATACAGATCTTCCAAAGGACATGCATAAGTAAAGATACTTCACCTCCCAAACGTGATCATGCTTTAAAAATAAAATCATCAGCATGCTGCACCCTGAGACCAACATCTATCGCAAAAAGAAAAAAAAAGAAAAGAAAAAAAAGAGCTCTCTGAACAAACTCTTCAAAGCACATGGCCCAAAAGAGAATTCTTTGGTTTAAGGAACTTTTCTGACTGTCCCTAGCTCTCTGCAGCCAGCCTCCATCAATGATCAGGTTAAATCGGTGGGTGCCTTAGTCATTTGCAACAGCCACATACACACACATGCCTGTGTACGCACTCTCTCTCTCTGTCTCTGTCTCTCTCTGTCTCTGTCTCTGTCTCTGTCTCTCTCTGTCTCTGTCTCTGTCTCTCTCTCTCTCTCTTTGTCTCTCTCTGTCTCTGTCTCTCTCTGTCTCTCTGTCTCCCTCTGTCTCTGTCTCTGTCTCTCTCTGTCTCTCTCTCTGTCTCTCTGTCTCTCTTTCTGTCTCTCTGTCTCTCTCTGTCTCTGTCTCTCTGTCTCTCTGTCTCTCTCTCTGTCTCTCTCTCTGTCTCTCTCCTTTTCTGTCTCAGAGCTTCAGATCAGAGAACAGAACGGAAAGAAAATCCTTACCTTGCTCCAGGCGGAATGGAACGGAGACCGACTCTCGGACAGCACAAACAGGAGCAGGGGATGCAAATCTGTGCTAGGGATTGTAAACAAAGTACTCAGCAAGGTTTAAAAACAATTAAGGGACCAGAGAAAATGTGGTGAAAGGAAATCCCCGACCATTGCCTCACAGCTGAATTTCACCCGGTCTCTCTGACGATGTAGCCCAACTCTTCTGTATTTGGAAAAGTTGTTTCCTTTCATGCTATGTTGTCCTTTGAGTAATCCTTATCCTCCCTCTGGTTTTCATTTTCAAAGTTTTCCCTTCAGAATCTGAAACTCGGGTTCTGTGAATGATAGTCTAGAATTAAGGATTCTGCCTTCAAATCAAATGTCCATCTTTTTTGTTTTCTCAATAAACATTCATTGGTCAATAAATATTTATCAAGTACCTACTATGTGCCAGGCACCATGCTAAAGCATTAGTGATACAAAAAAATAAATAAAAGACAGTCCCATTCTAAGATAAATAAATATGTCATTGTAATTATGACATGACAAGCATAAATAATGAGAGGAGTAAAAAACCCCCCAAAATAAGAATTTCAATAACAGTTTGTACCTTAGTAGGGAAGCAGTGTGGTGTGATGAAAAGAATATTGACTCTGAATTCAGAGGAAATGGGTGCAAAGTTCCCTTCTGATGTATAAGACTTTAAATGATTCACTTACCTCCCTTGATCTTAGTAACTTTATGAGAGGAAACTGGGTGGTACAGTGGATAGATAATGGGGTTTTGGAGTGAGGAAGACTTGAGTTTGTATCCTGCCTCAGACATTTTTTAGCTGTGTGACCCTAGACAAGTCACTCTGTATCTCAGTTTCTTCATTTGGAGATAGTAATAATACCCCCCTTCCCTTCCCTGGGTTGCTGTGAGGATCAAATGAGTTAATATCCATAAAGTGCTTTGTAAACTCTTGGAACTGGAAACGTTTCACTTATGTTTTAGCATCACTAGAGTCTGGCACATAGTGGGTGATTGGTAAGGGCTTATTGATTGAAATATTTGATCCTCACAACTCTTTGAGAGAGTAAGGATGCATAGCATTAGCATTAGTTAAGTGGAAAGTGTGAAGTTTCAGAATGAGAGACTTGGGTTTGTATACCGGTTCTGTTATTCCCATCTGTGTGACTAGGGCAGATTGTATAACCTCTCTGGACCCCAGTTCTCCCATCTGTAAAATAGCAGATAATATTTATATATTACTTTAAAGTCTGAAAAGAGCTTTGCACGTCATCTCATGTTATCCTCCTAACAACTCTGGGAGGTATAAGATCATACAACTTTTTATAAGATCATACAACTAATTAGTGTCTGAGATAAGATTTAAACTCAGGTCTCCCTGACTCCAGGTCCAATGTTCTATGCACTGAACTAAATGCACTTTAGCTACCTAAGAGGATCAGACTAGATTATTGTTAAGGTCCCTTCCTATTCTAGATCTATAACCTCCAATTTACACATGGGAAAAATAAGGTGCAGGGTGGTAAATGAAGTAATTTATTCAGAACTGTGTTGCTAGTAGGTAGTAGTAGAGTCAAAGTCAAGACTAGGTTAACTGACTCCAAGTTTAGTGTTCTTTCCTGATTCCATATCTGAAATGACTTGCCTAAGATGCTATAATTAATAAGTAGCAGAACTAGTTCTAGAATTATTTCTCCTAACTCCCAGCCAGACACTCTTTTGACTATACCAGAATGTATTTGTTTTGCGAGATTGTACTTGACATACTGCACACAAGTGGCATCTATGGACTACATGTGATATGTTGTGATGGTTAGGACACTACAGTAGTACAAATATCCCAAAATGAATTTTGTGAGGCCTTCCTTAACCATACAAAAATTAGAGTGTCACTAAATACATTATCTAGTGAAGGAACACAGTATAGTTTGCCCCATAAGCCACTAACCAAGAGGTCTCACTAGAATTTCACTGTGATATAGGTAAAATAGCTTTTCCCCGAAGCTCCCCCTGCCATATTATTCAAAGGAAGTACATTTCCCTCACTTTAAATATGGATGGTACTGACCTATTAACTATATCAAAACTCCATTTCTTTCCCATCTGTATAGTCCTATTTTTGTATATGTTGTTTTCTGTCTAGTAGGAATTAAGCTTATTGAGAACAAAGACCATTCAGTTTTAATTTTTGTTTTCTTGAGGTCTGGAGTTGTTCTTTGCACATAGAAGGACCTTGAGAATTGCTTATTGAAAGCAAGCAAGCAAAAGGGAGGGAGGGAGGGAGGGAGGGAGGGAGAAGAAAAGGAAAGAAGGAAGGAAGGAAGGAAGGAAGGGAGGGAGGGAGGGAGGAAGGAAGGGGGAAAGGGAGGAAGGGAGGAAGGAAGGAAGGAAGGAAAGAAGGAAGGAAGGAAGGAAGGAAAGAAGAAAGGAAGGGAGGGAGGGAGGGAGGGAAGAAGGAAGGGAGAAAGGGAGGAAGGGAGGGCGGGAGAGATGGAGGAAGGGAGAAAGGGAGGAAGGGAGGGAGAAGGGACAGAGAGAGAGGGAGGGTAGAGGGAAGGAAGGAGGAGAGAAAGAAAAAAGGAGAAAGAGAGGGAGGGAGAAAGGAAGAGTGAGAGGGAAGGAAGAAAGAAAGAAGGGAGGATTGAAGGAAGGAAAAATACATAAATACATGCTTGCAAATCTTGGAACATCACAATCTTAGAAAAATAAAAATTACAAATAGCTAAAAGGATACAAGAAAGACAAATGTGGAACATACACATGCTATAGAAAGATATATGTACGAGAACTTCAAGGGGGTAAAAATGACTAAAGAAGATGGCAGACCACATGTGTAGAAAGTCAAAGGATAAGAGATAGGCAGGTCTTATTAGAACATTGATACACTGAGATACTAAGAGGAGGAAAAATGCCTTCTGGTATGCTGGGTCTATCCAGTAAGGAAGATTATAGGAAAACATGGCCAAGAATCACACAAAGTGAAAAGGCATAGAGGAGCTGCTATTTGCTTCTGTGGAATCTTAGCATTCACAATGATGGAATCATATACTTTTCACAATATTGAAGAAAAAGATGGATGAGAAACTTAGATCAAGAAAATTGTGACTGACTTCCCCCAAAGGCATTGTGAAGGCAGAAGAGTTACATTTTGCAGAGTAGGTGCTCACTATAGGATTGTTGGTTTGAGTTTAATTGAATTGATTTGTCACCTCCCTCCTCCCCCAGCCCCCAGAACTTCATCAACTCAGGAAATGTCTTTAAACCAAGAAACATTATATGGGGCCCTATATTTTTCATTTTTATTAATTTTTTCAATTACCACGCATTTCTTTTCTATCTGTATCACTTCTCCCCTCCCTCAGGAAAGGACAAGAAAAAAAAAAAGAGACTTTTAATAGATTCACAGTCCTATACAGAAAATTCATATGTTGGCTATATCCAAAAAAGATATGTATTTTGTTCTGCATATTTGGTCCATCACTTCTCTTTCAGGAGGTGGGTATAAGCCATGTCCTATTGGAGCCAACATAATTTAAATAAAAGGCTACGGGGGAAGGAGATGTTATTCTTTCAGCACAACATAAAAAAAAATCAAACCATACATGGCAAAGAATTGGAAATTGAGGAGATGCTCTTTAATTGATGAATGTGGCATAGGACTGTGATGGAATATTATTGTGCTATAAAAAGTGATAGATAGGATTGTTTCAGAAAACTTGGGAAGACGTATGTGAACTGATGCAAAATAAAGTGAACAGAACAAGAACATTGCATACAGTAGTAGTAACATTGTAAGGATGATCAACAATTGTAAAAGACTTGGCTACTTTGATCAAGGCAATGATCCAAGGCAATTCCTAAAGGCCCATGATGAAAAATACTATCCACCTCCAGAGAGACAACCAATGAACTCTGAATGCAGAATGCCGCAAACTTTTTTTACTCTTTCTTTTTCTCTTTTTTTTTTTGTATGTGTGTTTTCTTTTGCAACATGGCTGATATGGAAATATATTTTGCATGGTTTCATATGTATAATCAATATCATATTGCTTGCCTTCTCAAGGGTGGTGATAGGGTAGGCACTGAATTTGGCACTGAAAATTTTTTATAATAATTTTTTTTTGCATCTAATTGGAAAATACTTAATGAAATAAAGAAAAATATATTGAAAAAACTCACGTAATGCTAAGACTTCTGTTTACCTTTATAAGAGGCAGTGGGTTCTAGTTCTAGGTTGGGAGGCTGGAATGTTTTGATTTTGTGGTTATGTTCACCATAGTTTGGGGGTTGCAACATTCTCCCTTATGAATGCACACATTTTGCATTTTGCCCAAAGCATCTCCATATGCATTGGATTACTTGTCCATATTTACTTTCAGTACATTTTCATGTAATGTGGTTGACTTGGCAATATTTCTGCAGTTCTGAAGGATCCCCCAGGGCATCCAACCATGGCACAGTTTCTAGTCCAATCTTCATCCAGTTCAAGTGGGTCCCATTGGATCCTGGAAGCTTGCCAACTTTCCCTTTCCATGTTTCTTTTAGGAGTATGTCTGAATTTGTACTCTGAAGGTAAATGTATTTCAAAAGGTGGTTTGGAATACAATTGGGCCCTTCCAAATTCATTCAAACCCGCCAGTCAATTTATTATTATTTTTAAAGGATATTTTCCTCTCATGTTTATTTTTCTAAGAGCAGTGATCTCATAGCATCAAGAACAGTAGGCACAGACTGGGAATTAAAGCACTAGCCTGCATTTTTGTGGAGGTTTAAAATGCATTTTTCTTATAATAACCTTTTGAGGTAGGTAGTGCATTTTTTTCCATTTCTTTAGGCTCATATTTATGATTTCATCGCTGAGGGCAGAACTAGCTGGGTGGGAAATCCCTACACTCATGTAGATCAACTTGTTTGTAGATCAATGTCTGTGATTTCTAGCCTCAAAAATTTGCCTAGAGCACTTAGAGATTAAATGACTTGTTCATGGCCAAACAGCCAATACACTTCATAGGCAGAACTTGAACCCAATCCTTCTTTTATTTTTTTTGGGGGGGGAAGGGCAATCGGGGTTAAGAGACACGCCCAGGGTCACATAGCTTGTAAGTGTCTGAGGTCAGATTTTTAACTCAGGTCTTCCTGACTCCAGGGCTGGTGCTCTATCCACTTTGTTCTATCTACTTTACCACCTAGCTGCTTTTCTTATTTATTTGCTTGTTTGCTTGCTTGTTTGTTCATTTGCTTATTCATCTATCTATCTATCTATCTATCTGTCTGTCTGTCTGTCTGTCTGTCTGTCTGTCTGTCTGTCTATCCATCCATCCATCCATCTATCCATCTATCCAT
>CM053586.1:230346579-230362470 GCA_028646515.1 Pseudochirops corinnae
TTTTGACCCAGTAATACCACTTCTGGGGTTGTATCCCAAAGAGATCATAGAAGTGGGAGGAAGACCGATATGTACAAAAATATTTATTGCAGCCCTCTTTGTGGTGGCAAAAAACTGGAAATTACAGGGATGCCCATCAGTTGGGGAATGGCTAAACAAGTTTTGGTATATGAATGTAATGGAATACTATTGTGCTATAAGAAATGGGGGGGAGACAGTCTTCATATTCACCTGGAGAGGCTTATACAAACTGATGCAAAGTGAGAAGAGCAGAACCAGAAAAAATTTGCACACAATCACATACACATTGTATGTGTGATGACCAGCTTTGATAAACTGGACTCTTTTCAGCAATGCACAGTTATAAGACAACTCTGCAAGTCTCGGGATGGAAGGAGGTATCTACATTCAGAGAAAGATCTATAAAGAACAGAGTTTAAATGGAGACTGAAATAATCTACACACTATCATTCTGTTTCATGTTTGGATTTCTTTCTTCTTTCCCATAGTTCACTCCATTGGTTACAACCCTTCTATACAACCAGACTAATGTCCAGTGTGAAAGTATTTGCAGATCCTATATTTGACTGTATGCCGCCATGGGGGATGGAGGGAGAGGGAGGGGTGAAAATTTGAAACAACGGATTGTGGAACTGAATCTTGTAAACTAAAAGTAAATAAACAAATCAATTTTAAAAAAGAATGACTTTGAGCCAATAAGCCATTTTGACTCTTACAAATACCCAAATCAACTATAAAGGGTATATGAAGAAAGATGCTATGTGCATTCCGAGAAAGAATTGATAAACAGAAGTATATAGAATAAGTGTGTGTGTGTATATCTATTCATGCCGAATGGTAGCCATCTCTAGGGCAGGAGGGGAGGGAAGAAAAAAAGGGGAAATATTTACATTTATTATGATATTTAACAAATATAGCAAGCTGTACATAATAGATTTGCAGGTTCATATACAATCATTTTTTTATTATATTATGTTATGGAAACTCTTGTTTCATTCCATAAGTTTAAAAATTAATTAATTAACTTTAAAAAATCAAATCAAATCATGGATCAGGGCATCCAGGCAACTTATAATTATGAAAGGGCCTTGCCTTATTTATCTTTTTTTTTTTTACCTTCCTCATCACCCAGCACTGAAAATCAGATACTTAATAGGTCTTCATTGAAAAGATGAAAGAATAAACAAATGAATATAGCAATGGAACAACTAATCCACAGATTAATAAAATCAAAGACTTATGGCTAGAAAGAAGGTGTTATGATCCAGGGGAAAGTGTGCTGCCTTTGGAATCAGAAGACCTGAGTTCAAATTCTATCTGTCACTTACTACTTATGTTATCATGGACAAGTTACTCAGCCTCTCCTTGCAACTGGGGAATTGATGCTGAGCTGGCAGCAAAACCCACCATTTCCTAGACTCCTAGAGATGCACTCTTTTGACTTTTTGAAATCCACAAGTTCACAGCCTACAGACCATTCTACTTCTAAATCAAAAGAACAAATGCCAAAGCAGGCAAAGAATGGTGCCTGTATGAAAGCAGACCATATGAGGCTTCAGGGAGAGGGGGAGGACCCAAACCCTCTCCCCTGTAACATTGTCTTTTACTGGATGCCATCATTGAAGGAGCAAAAACCAATAGCAGAGATCCACCAAGAAAGAGAATTACCAAAGGGAATGGCCAAAGCTCTAGTCAAGTTAATATCCTGGTCAGCGCCTCTCCACCCAATCAAAAAACTTCCCATTCACCATGTGGTTAGCCAAAGGGATCCAGATCTGAAACACTCACCCATGCTCCAAAGTCTCTCCAAGGCACTTCTATTACACGTAAGACTCTCTCAGAGCACCTTCCCCAGGCTCATTCACATGGGAAATATCGTTCAAGGTGATTCATACATGTCAGTCCCCTGTTATAGTTCTAGAGCATCCATTTACTTAACTTTGTCATTTTCATTAAATAGTTTTGTATTGTTAGTTATATTTTCATGTGGGCAGACAGTCCCAAGGTTATGAATATTCTCTCTATAAAAATATCCTATACAGTCAACAAATTTTATAACCCTCAGATAAGTAATAGCTAATAACAGGTAACATTTTATGGTACCCACTATGTGTCAAAAATTGTACTAACTGTGCTAACTTTACAAGTATGATCTCATTTGATCCTTACAATGGTCCTGGGGGGTAGGTGTTATCTTTATCTCCCTTTTACAGATGGCATTAAAGATGCCTTTAACTGAGGCAAACAGAAAGTTAAGTTACTTGCCCAGGGTCACAGGACCATTAACTATCTGAGGTTGGATTAGAACCCAGGTGTTCCTGACTACAGGACAAGGGCTTTTTCCACTGTGCCGCCTAGTTGCATTTACTGATTATATGACACAAAACAAGTCATTTAGCCTCAATCAGCCACAATTTGATCATCTATAAAATGGGGATAATAAATGTGGTAGCAGGGGTGGCTAGGTGGCTCAGTGAATACAGCACCAGCCCTGGGGTCAGGAAGACCTGAGTTCAAATCCAACCTCAGACACTTGACACATACACACAAAAACTAGCCGTGTGACCTTGGGCAAGTCACTTAACCCCAAATGCCCTGCCTTCCCCCTCCAAAAAAGAAAAAAAAATTTTTTTTAATTAAATGTGGTAGCCAGAGGCAGTATCCAGGGTCAACTTTGGAGTTAGAAAGACCTGGGTTCAAGTCCCAGGTCCCACCTCTGATAGACTAGCTATGTGACCCTGGGAGAGTAACTTAATTTCTCACTGCTTTAAGCAATATCCTAAGACTATCATTTCAGATTACCTAACTAATTTGCATTGCTGAAGGAAGGTTCTAAAACAAAAACGACAAAAAGAAAACAATAGCAAGAATATTTTAAATGTTTTTATTTTATTTTTTCAATTACATATAAAAACAATTTTTAACATTCTTTTTTCTCCTTATTTTATTTTATTTTTAACTTATGGGACAAAACAAGCATTTTCATAACAGTATAATAAAAAAAAAGATTATTGTACATGAAACTGAAAATCTACTCTGCATACCTGCTATTCCTTTTAAATATACAACAAAGTTATCATGTAATTTTTTTTCTTCCCTCCTCCCTCACCCTAGAGATGGCCACCATTAGACACAAATAGGTGTGTGGGGGGGCGGGGGGGAAGTATGGGGGCATGTAAAATTATTTTATACATCTATCAGTTCTTTCTCTGGATGCAGATAGCATCCTTCTTCATATGTCCTTTATAGTTAATTTGGGTATTCATGATGGTCAAAATAACTTATTCACTCAAAGTCATTCTTAAAATAATATTGCTGCTACCATATACAAATCCCTTGACTCACTTCTTGGATCTGTTCATTTCATTCTTCATTATTTCATGAAGTCTTTCCATGTTTTTTTAATATCATTGAGCTCACCATTTCCTATAGCACAGCAGTATTCCATCATAATTATATACCACAACTTGTTCAACCATTCTCCAATTCAAAGGAATCCCTTTAATTTCCAATTCTTTGCCACCACAAAAGTATAAATATAAATATTTTTGCATGTTTAAAACCTTTTCCCGTTTCTTTTATCTTTTTCACATACAGTCTTAATAGTGATATTGCCTGGGTCAAAGGATATGCAGTTTTATAGTCCTTTGGTTACAGTTCCAAACTGCTGTCCAGAATGGTTAGGTTAATTCGCCACTCCACTAAAAGTACAACAGTGTCCCAATTTTTCCATATCCCTTCCAATATTTGTTACTTTCCTTCTATTATTTTATTATATTTTATTTATTTATTATATTATTCTATTATTCATTATTTTATTATATTTTATTAACCAATCTGATAGATCTGAGGTGGTACCTCAGAGAAAAACAAAAATAAAACACAAACACAGTCACATCTCACAGGGTTGTTCTGAGGATTAATTAAAGCTTGGCAACCCCTAACGAACTCTATAAATTCTCATAAGTTAGAATCTTTATTCAAATAGCCAGCAACATATTTACAGAGACTTTCCTTTCTTTAAACTAATTCATTACCATTCGTGCCATTTCTGTGAAGAGAAGGGGAAAAAAATTCTCCTGGTATAATGATTGTTTCCAATAACTGGAAGGACTGAACAATCAGAGCCTGTAATCATCAGCAGGGTGACTGATTGCGGGGCCAAGAACACCCACGTCAACCCTTATCCCTATCCCCATTGTTCTCACTTGCTCACCTCCACCACCACCCCCAGCCTGTTTTATGAGAACTGATCTCTATCCTGCTATGTCTGAATGCCAATCCTTTTAAATCATATAAATCACTGGGAAATGTATCAGCAAAGTGACCAACTCCCCGCCCCTGCCAACACACACACAAGAAACAGACCACCCTGATAAATGTACAGATGATCATTAAGGTCTTGGCTTGTTTCCCGACCACCCCCAACATCATCATTCCCAGGAACCTGAGTGATCAAGCTGTCTTTTTAATTTATTTATTCCTCTCAGGAAAGAAAAGCTTGGAAGAAATGGAACCTCTCCAGATAAGAGCAATAGTGGGAAGGAAAATGACTTACTTTCAGAACTCAGACTGTTTAGCATTATTCAGGCCAATGAAGGGGCCAGTGATGTGAATAATGGAAGAACACTGAATAATCTACAAATCATTTCTAGTTGTTCTTAGAATGCATTATATCACAGGATAGGGACAAATTTGTCTTTATTAAAATCTGTATATATTTCCTACTTAAATTGGTGCTCATCGAGAAGCATTTTGGCCTAATGCATAGAGAGTTGGCCTAGAAGCCAGGAATATGGGACCACAAAACCTGTGTAACCCTGGGCAAGTCACAACACCTGTGTTCTAGGAAGCTCTCTAAGGCCATAAGTCACAGGAACGGGATACTAGTCAGGAGAACTTCTGTACCTGGGAACTCCCTATACAATGAAATCCAAGGCTGACCCTCTAACCCTTCATTTATCCCTGAGAACCAATCAAGGCAAAGGAGCCCAGAAAACTACTGGGTGGTAGGGAAAAAGGAAGCCAGGATGAGCTTAAACACATCTATTAAGCGGCTAATCCATGTTAGGAAAACTAAGAGCTGTTGAACGCCAGATATGTCATAGCTAAATGATGAACAGAATGACAGTTTTACCTGGCAAAAGAGCAAACTATAGCTTCTCACAACTTTTTCTGCTCTGGGCTCTGCTGCCCCCAAATTCATCATTGCAAGAGCCTCATCATTTGAATTACTGACAAGATAGCCCCCACAAATGCAAATGGTTTTCCTCCTGAATATTTTCCTCCTCAGTGGCCTTGAATTTTTAGGCCAACTACATGGGAGAGAGAGAACCAGTCCTTGGAAAAACATCGTTTTCTCCCCTCACATCTTGGATTAAAGTAATAAAAGAAGGATGGAAAAAGGATTTAGCCAGTGTCTGCATGATACAAGACAGCTGGATTTTTTTTAAAAGGAAACGATCCAAACCTTATTCATATATTTCATAAAAGCATCCAATATTTCCTAAATAGAAAAAGCAAATTACTGGATTGAATTTTCAACTTTTCATGGAAGTAACTGTTCTAACATTAATGCAGCCCAAAGCCACAGTCAAGGTTTTGACTGCAGCTCATTATTCTAATTCATCCTTTTTCTTCTCTGCCAGGGAAAATTGTCACCTCAACTCATCTGAGGAGGGTTCACCCTGAAATAACAACTAATTGAGAGGATGAGAAAGCTGAAAGAAAGAGGACACTTCTGATTTCAAATGGTATTATTTCTTCAAATGTCTTGCCTTTCTTGCCTTTTAAAATTTTTTCAATTGACAAGCATTTGTTTTTCTCTCTCTTGTACTCCCTCCACACATAAAAAACCCTGTCAGTCTCCTGAAAGATCTCTGCTTCCTTGTCAGTCTAATAAACTCAGAATTCAGCTCTGCAGAATCCCCAAAATGAGCCATTTTTCAAATCCTGAGTCAGACAGATTCAATACTGAGTTTGGCCAAATAATTTGTAACTGCTTCAACAGTGATAACCAAGTACTCTCAAAGTCTGAAAGTACAACAAGAATTTTAGAAGTTGTAAATCAGAGAGGGCAATGGTGAAATAAGCTTTTAATCTAAAAACTACTAATAAGAAAGAAGAATTTTGAAAGGCTTTCACTGATGACTTAAATCATACTTTGAGGGGCAACTAGGTGATGCAGTAAACAGAGTAAGAGCCCTAGAGTCAAGAGGACCTGAGTTTAAATATGGCCTCAGAAACTTAACACTTACTAGCCATGTGACCTTGGGCAAGTCACTTAACCCCAATTGCCCTGCCTTCCCCTCTCCAAAAAAGCAAAAAAAAAAAAATCATACTTTGAGAAGAAAAAGAAAGCCACTATTATATATACACATCATATGTGTGTACATATGTGTACATGCATGCATATATATTACATATATACATGGGTATGGCCACATATATTTGTGTTTATATATGTAGAATGGGGCAAGATCTGAGATTAGTATGTATTTACATATGCCTATACATACATGCATATACATACAAATATGCATTCAACATAGCTATCCTATTCCCAGGTCTAGTCTCTATTCCACGTATACACATACACATATACGTGTTTATGTATGTATATGTTTATACATATACATGCATGCATATGCATACACATACATGTGGAATGGGGACTAGACCTGAGATTTCATTGATATAGGCAGCTCCCAGGTGAGGAAATTCAAGGCAGGCTGGCACTTTCTCTGTGACTTTTAGTCTTAAAGACTTATCTGGAACACTGAGAGGTCAAGTAACTTGCCAAGGGTTATACAATCAGTCCATGTCAAAGGGAGGATTTGAACACAAATCCTCCTGGCTTAAAGGCCAGAGCTCTACCCACTATATCATGCTGCTGTGCCTGTTTTTCTGTCTGTCCTGTCTGTCTCTGTGTTTGTCTCTGTGTCTGTCTGTCTCTGTGTCTGTCTCTCTGTCTGTGTGTGCCTCTCTCGGATAGATAGATAGACAGATAGATTGATGGATGGATGGATGGATGGATGGATGGATGGATGGATGGATGGATATATCAGGTGTATATATAGATATATAGATATGTAGATAGATATGCATGTATATATACATATGTGCATATATAATACATGTATGTATATGTGTGTGTATGTGCGCATGTATAACAGAGTCTGGCATATTTCCAAAGTTCCTGGAATGACATCTTGCCCAGGAAAAGTTGAGAAGCTTACTTCAAGGAGTCTCAACTATGTGAAAAGGAAATAATTTTGGAGAAATTCAAGAATGGCTAGACATGCTATAACTGTTCCTAGTGGGTCACTTGTGTGATGAAGGCTCTTTGGTCAGCTGTGAAGGCATTTAAAAGACTTTAGTAAGCTTCTATAATCTCTCTTCACCTCCTTCATCTCAGCACATTCTTGAGGTGACTCCCTTGCTCACAGAGTTCATTGAAGGTTAATACTGTGAAGAAAGGGTGCAGGTAGCCTTGCAAAAGGGCTTCAGGTCTTTGCCTCTGCCATTTTTTCCCCTGATTTAGGTAAAGGTGTTTAATCTGGAAGTCCAGAGAATGAGGCAGGAATTCTAGAAGTTGGAGTTGCAGCCAGGTTTTGCAGTCAGACCATCTCTGATGCCCCAAGAAGAAGGGAGAGATCTTTGGGACCCAGGGCACTGAAAGCTAAAAGGACTCACCTGGAAATAAGACCATATCTGGATGTTAACTTGACCATCTAGTACTGATATTATATAAGAAAGGGGCTATGAATAAGTCCCAGAGGTACTGGAGAAAATATCTGTAAGTGTGGTCTTAACATATCTTTGAAGTAAATATTCCTTTATAAAAGCTAATTCATCTTAAATGGTTAAGTGTAACTGGGGCTCTAGTCACTAATCCCTAATAGTATGTGTGAGAGATGGTGGAACATGGCCAATAGGAGCTTGAATTGATGGCAATAGAGAAGAGAGGCACACACAAACTCCTTAGGGTACTCAAGAGCCCTCGGAGGGGGAATGTAGCTTGCCTGGCTCTCAAAGAATGAGACAGAGCATACTCAGACCACATACAGATACACACATGCACACATACACACACACACAACATATAAATGCATGTATAACCCTGAGGTACTTCCTCACAGTCATCAAACTAGCCAAGAAGCTGAAAGATAGAAAAAATGCATTGTTGGAGAATCTATGTGAAGATAAACTTGCTAATTCATTTCTGATAGAGTTGTGAATAGGTCCAACTATTCTGGAAAGCAGTTTCTAACTATACAAAAAGTTTCTGAACCTCACTATTGGGCTAAATATGCCAAGAGGATAATTGACAGAGCAAGACCCATGTATAAAAAAATGTTCTTAGCAGCAATTTTCAATAACAAAATTTAAGATACAAAATATGTGCTTACTAATCAGGGACTGGTACATACAGGAATGTAACTGCACCATAAAAATGTGTGTATATAGGGTCAGGGTGGGGAGGAATTCAGAGAAACCTTAGCAACTTGTACAAAGTGATATAGAATGAAGAAAGGAGAGCCCCAAATGACTGTAATAGTGTAATTAAATACACATAGAAAGGCAAAACAAATCAAAAAAATCTTTGGTAAATCTCAATGGTTGGTGTTTTGTATTCTATGGCAAAGTTAAGTAATCTCTTGCTCCTCTAAATCAGTAATTTAACTGGTTAGGCTGTGGGGTTGGGACACTTTGAATTCCTTATTTTGGGTATTTGTTGGGAAATATCTGTTGTTCCAAGACAAAATGTATCTGCATTTTTTCTTAAACCCCAAGCAAAAAATGTAATATTTAAATAAATATCAACTATTCTTTATACATTTCAATAAATCAGTCAATAAACATCAAGCACCAACTACATGCTAGGAACTGTGCTAAGTGCTGGGAATACCAAAGGAGGCAAAAGATCGTCCTTGTCTTCAAGGAGCTTATAGTCTAATGGAGGACACAAATGCACAAGTATATAAAAAAAATCAAAACAGGCTGTATGTTGGAAATAACTGAAAGAAAGACAGTGCTGGAATTAAGAAGGGTTAGGGAAAGCTTCCTGCAGAAGGTAGAAATTTAACTGGGACTTACAGGAAGCCAGGAAGGTCAGTCATCTTATCAGGGGAAGGAGAGAGCCTTCCAGGCACAGGGGACAGTCAGAGAAAATTCTGAGAGCCAAGAGATGGCGTGTCTTGTTTTCAGAACAGAAAGGAAACGAGATTGCAGGAGGACATGTTGGGGAGTAAGGTGTAAGAAGGCTGGGAAGGTAGCAGGGGGCTAGGTTATGAAGAACATTGAATGCCAAATAGACCATTTTGTATTTGCTCTGGAAGACACTGGTTTTGGAGGGTTGGGGAGAAGTGACATGATTGAATCTGCATTTTGGGATCATCACTTTAGTGACTGAATGGAGAATGGGACTGAAGTGAGGAAAATCTTGAAGCAGGGAGACCTGCCAGAAGATTTTTGCAATAATCAAGGCATGAAGTGATGAGTACCTACACTAGAGGAGAGGAGGTTAAGTGTCAGAGGAGAGAAAGGGGCATATTTTAGAGATGTTGCAAAGGTGCAATACGAAGGCCTTGGCAAGAATTTGGATATGGGGAGAGGGGTGAGAAATAGTGATGACTGTTGCAACTAAAGGTTGCAAGCCTGAAGGATTGGGAAGATGAGGTTGCCCTCTATCATAAAGGGGAAGGGTTTAGGCCTGGGAAAAGATAAGCTCTTTTGGAAATACTGAGTTTTATGATGCCCACTGGACATCCAGTTTGAGATGCCTGAAAGGCAGTTGGAGATGTGAAATTGGTAGTCATGATTGAGTTTGGGGCAGGACAGGTAGACTTGAGAATCACCAACATAGAGATGGCAAATAAATCCATGGGAACTGCTGAGATCATCAAGTGGAAAAGCATAGAGAGAGAAGAGAAAAGTGAACAGAACAGAACCCTGAGAGGCACTTGCATATACATCTGGGTTAGAGAACCTTCCTGTGTCTCTGGGTTGTGATAGGATTTTAATTTTTTCAAAGGATATAATATTCTTTTCATCATGGAATCAAAACAACACTATGTTGTTCCTAGGACAGTACTTGAAGCTCTCTAAAGAGCCCCATGCAGTCACATGTCATGTGTTCAGCTGTTGGAGAAAGCTTTTAAAGTGAGTTGTTATTTTTACCTATGACAAATGCATCCTAATGATAACTGAAATTCTGTCAGAGCCTAACTGTTCTTTCCCTTGCAATTAATCAACAAATATGTTTTATATACTTCCCCTGGGCAAGACACTGTGTTAAGGCACTGAAAAAGATACAAAGATTGGTAAAACAGCGTTCATCACTGCCCTGAAGGCATGTAGAATGTGGCTGAGAAGGGAAAATATGAACAGGCTATTCCCAGTTTATAGATGGGTTGGATTTTAAAAGTTCATTTGCAAATTGGTTGTTTGGAACAGAGAAAAAACATCTTCCTAAAGAAAGAATATCACATGCAGTGGTTGGATTCTCAGGCTAATCCACAATAGTCTTTTTTAACTTGCAGTAGAGATAAAGATATTATACAATAGGAGAAAGAATGGGAAATAATTTAATTTGGCAAGTATGTATTAAGTGCTTACTAGTGTGCTTAAAATGTGGTTAGGAACTGATCTGTGATTGTATGAACACAGGAACAATGCAAACCAATACAGATCATCACTTTCTCTGTAATTTAAGTCTTAGAGCTGCCTGGCAGATTTCAGAAAAAAAAAAAACTTGAAAAAACTTACATAAACTGATAGAAATTGAAGTGAACAGAACAAGGAAAACATTGTATGCAGTATCAGCAACATTGTGGAATAATCAGTTATGATTGACTTAACTCTTACCAACAACACAATGATCCATGACAATTCCAAAAGACTTATGATGGAAAATGCTATCCATATCCAGAGAAAGAACCGACTGGAGACTGAATGCAGCTTGAAACTTATTGTTCTCTCTTTATTTTCTTTATGCTTTTTTTTTTAACTTTTGTACTGTTTCTTCTTTCATGGCATAACTGGTATGGAAATATATTTTACACGATTGTACACATATAACCTATATCAAATTTCTTACCATCTTAGGAAGGGGATATTAGAGGGAGGGAGGGAGAAAATTTGGACCTCAAAATTTTATTAAAAAATAAATGTTAAAAGTTGTTTTTGTATGCAATTGGGGGGAAAATATAGTATTTATATAAAAGAAAAAAAAAAGAGTTGCCTAGATCACTGAGACTTGCCCAGAGACACAGCTAGTATGTTTGAGAGGTGGGCCTTAAATCCAGGTTCCGCCCTGTCCCCTCTTTCCAACTTTAAGGCCAGCTCTCTATACACTAGTAGAGGGATGGGGAACTTTGTGGCCTCGAGGCCACATGCACCCCTCTAGGTCCTCAAGTGTGGCCCTTTGACTGAATCCAAACTTGAGCCACACTTGAGGACCTAGAAGCCCACATGTGGCCTCTAGGCAGCAAGTTCCCTGCCCTTGCATTGTAACCATACTGTGTTGCTTCCCAGGTATTGGGGATACAAAGACAAATCAAGCAAACAAATAACTCCACCCCGAAAAGAGTCTCTGCTTCAAGGAGTTTACATTTTACAAGAAAGAATATATATACAAAAGTAAGCCTTACTCTAGAGCAGTGGTTCTCAACCTGTGGGTCGCGACCCCTTTGGTGGTCGAACAACCCTTTCACAGGGGTGAAAAAGACCATTGGCAAACACATATTTCCGATGGCCTTAGGCACTGAGATACTGCTCCTTTATCTGTCTCCAGGCAGGTCAGCCCACATGCAGATACATCCACATACGAGTATTAAAGGGGTCGCAGCATTAGGAAGGTTGAGTACCACTGCTCTAGAGGGTTTTTAAGTTCCTGGTTGCTGGTTTTACATTTTGTGTGAAAGGCAATTGGGAGTCAATGAAGAAAGTTTTTGAATAGGAGAGTGACATGAAGCCATTTGACTACCTGTGAACAGGAGAGCATTACCAACAATTGCCTCAGGTACCACTCAAGGGCACATAGAGACCCAGAGACTATAGTGTCTGGAAAGGACCTTAAACCATCAGCTGGTTCAACTTCTCCATTTTGTTGTTGTCATTGTTGTTGTTTCTTTCCTTCTTGAAGAGGACCATGACGTCATGGAGGTGATGTCATGACATGCAAGTGAATTGGATTTAAGTGAGGCAGGGCTGTGCTAAGTCACCAGTCTCACCTTCTCCACAGCCATCTGGGTCCAGTGGCCAGATAAAGATCAGAGAAGTGAAGTAAGATGCTCCTTTGAACTAGAATCCAGGTAGCTTGGTGGCCAACACAGAGTTCTACACATCCTACCAAAATTTCTAGCTCTCAAAGAGTGGTAGACTACAGAGAATAAAGATACTCTAGTAATACTTTGTTAGGAAGCCATGGTTGACTATTTATAATCGATGTTACTTTATTTCAAGGGGAAACTAGGTGGCACAGTGTATTGAGCACTAGACCTGGAGTCAGGAAGGCCTGAGTTCAAATATGACCTCAGACACTTACTAGCTATGTGACCCTGAGCAAGTCAAGTAACCCTATTGCCTCAATTTCCTCATCTGTAAAATGAGATGAAGAATGAAATGATAAACTACTCTAGTATCTTTGCCAAGAAAACTCCAACTGGAGTTATAAAGAGTCAGACATAACTGAACAACAATATCTTTTTAAAATAGATTTTAATTGATTACCTTGATTTCTCTGTAGGTCCCATCTCCTCATCCTCCCAGGAAACTCTCCTTTATAGCCAAGAATTTTAAAAGGAAAAAGAGTAAGAAAAGGTAAAAAATGAGCAAAAACAATACATTGGAAGAAAATGACACTGTATTCAGTGTTCCATATTTGTGAACTTCCTACCTCTAAAAAGGAGTGGGAAGATAGGTCTTCTCTGATCTCTTCTTTGGAGCCAACCTTGCTTCCTTATGATTTAACAAAATTCTTTTTTTTTTCATTATTTTATGGGGGGGAGGGTGTTCTTTCCATTTATATTGTTGTCACTGTGTCTGTGTCTCTCCCAAAGTTGCAAAAAAAAGGTATCTATTTCTACTCATTTCATCATAGGTTCTTAAATAATAACTATTCTGTAAGTGAAAATTTTTCTCTACCAAAAACATAGTTATCTCTGATACCAGAAGCTTACAAGAGGGTTCTAATGCAGCCTTATCACATTACCCTCCCATTACACATTTTGCTTTCCCTAGTCAAACCAAACTACCCACCCTCTCCTAAAAAGGCTTTCCCATCTCGGAGAAATCATTCATGCTCTTTTCTATATCTGGAACACCCTCCTCCAAATGATCATACCTCTAACTGTTGAAATCTGACCTGCCCTATAAGAGTAAAATGACATACCATCTCTTCTATGAAAGTTTCCCTAGAAGGAAATTGTCTTTTGCTCCTTGAAACTTCTAGAATACTGTGCTCATAAATCTCTCTTAACACAGAGTTTTATTTTGTATTGTCACCACATGTATGTCTAATTATCTCAAGTGGACTGTAAGTTCTTCAGGAGCAGGGGAGAAGCATTTGTGCTTACCAATTAAGGTTTGAAACTTGCATCAGCAATGATAATATAATCTACCACTGCTGGTGGGGACTGAGTAAATATAACAGTTGAAAGTAATATTAGCCAATGGAAGCAAAAGAACAGAAAGCCACATTTCATGGCTTAGTTATGGCAATTTCCCAAGGAATAAGAAAATCCCCTAAATAGGAATTGGAGTAAAGAGGAAGAGGTAAATCTATTTTTTTCTCTGATCTAAGAGTAAAGGATAGTAAAATTAAGAGAAATAAAAATTTTTCAAAACTGCAAGCAAGTGGACCAGTGAACATGACTTTGATTTCTAGCAAAAGTATACATTATATAATAGTATTAAAGTGATGATGAGTGAACATCAAGAAAAGATATAATTTAGATCTAACATGGTTTCATGAAGAATAGTCATGCCAGACTAACTCCATTTCTTTTCTGTTTATTTTCTCCAAGGGTGTCTCTCTGTCTTAACAGAATGCATGTACAGTTGCCACTCAAAGACCCAATTCCAATAATAATCAGCAGGGAGCAGGTTAAAGCTTCCATTTTTCCAGTCTGGGCACATTTGTCCGTCCCTTAGTAGCCCCATAGCTCTCTGCTTCAAGGGGTTCACTATATTAAGAATAAACTGTGCAGACACCTTGACTTTAGTCCTACTGCAGCTCAGAATTCCCAAGCTCAAGTGATCCACTAGTCTCCCCAGAAGCAATGACTAAATGCATACACTGTGACACTTCTTTTCATTTTCCACAGCATTATTTCACCAGCAGATCAGAGAAATGCCACAGATATTATTTACCTAGATTTTAGTGGCAAAGTCTTTCAGTCTATATTGGTTTTGAAGACCGAAGGATATGAGCAAATATGATAGTGCATTTAAAGTACAGATATGGAAGCAGTGAAATGACCATCAAATTCAAAGAACAGTCATTAATGGGTCATTGTAAACTTGGGAGGGATCTACTGCAGTGCTCCAAGGATTTGTGTTTGACCTGGGGATGTTTAGCATGTTATCGAGGGCACCAAAACACGCTCATCACATTTACAGATGACATAAAGCTAAGTGGGATAACTAACACACCAGATGAGAGTCAGGATCCAAAAGCATCTTGACGAGTCACCAGAGGATTGGGTTAAATCTAGTAAGGTGAAATTTAATTGGAGTAAATTTAAAGTCTTACTCCTAAGTTTAAAAAAAAAATCAATTTTAGATACTTATTGGGAGGTGGAGCCAAGATGGCAGCATAGAAGCAACAAGGTTCTGCAGCTCTCACATAGCCACCTCAAATACCCATAAAATATGACTCTAAACAAATTTTAGGGCTCCAAAACTCACAAAAATACACCTCCCACTGAAGGCAGCTTGCTAGGAAGGGCTCATCTCAGCATACTGGGAGCCTAAACCAGCCCAGCCTGAAACCACGGCTTGGCTGGGGGGGGGGGAGGGGGAGAGAGGGGGGAACAGAATAGCCAGGATGAGCCTCAGCTGGAGCCTTCAGGAGAGTGGATCAGCGGCAGCTGTAGCAGTTTCCAGAATTATCAAGCCATAAGAAACAATGACAAAGCGAAAGGTCAGTGGAACTCAGCTAAATTTGGGAGAGAAAAGCAGTTTGGCCCAACTGCCTCCAGGGCAAGGAAGCGGCAGAAGTGGCAGCCTTGCAGCCACCTCCATGTGGCTGCTTCAGAGCTCCCGGCCCGTAGACTGCAGGGGGGCCAAGCAATTGTTCAGAGGCTAAATGCTCTTGTGTTGAGTGGCCTAGATCCAGATTGTGGTCTTGGGTGGTTGTCATGGCGTGCATTTTCAGTGAGCCAAAGCTGTTGGGGGCTGCAGTGCCCTCCTAATAGGTCCAGCAGCTGTGAAATCCCCAGCAATTTGGGACAGAGCTTTCCCCTCTGGAAGCAGAATTCCACAGAGCAAAAAAGTTAAGTAACTGACTGGCAACAATATGAGCAGGCAAAGGAAGCAAAGTAAGAACAGCAATCAGACTCCAGATTCCTTCTCGGGGGACAAAAAGGATCAAAGCATGGAATGGGAGGAAGACAATACAGTCAGAACTCCCACACCAAAGGCTTCCAAAAAACATGAAGACTTCCTACAAGCCATAGATCAGCTTAAGAAGGATTTTGAAAATGAAATAAGAGAAGTGGAGGAAAAATTGGGAAGAGAAAAAAGAATGATGCAAGATAATCATGAAAAGAGAGTCAACAACCTGACTGAAGAAAAGAACACCTTAAAAAATAGATTAACTCAAATGGCAAAAGAGGCCCAAAAACCAATGAGGAGAAGAATACC
>CM053586.1:230371485-230382615 GCA_028646515.1 Pseudochirops corinnae
TGGTATATGTCCTCAGAAAGGTCATTTTACCTCTTGGTACCTCAGGTGCCTCATCTGTAAAATGAAAACACTCACCTAATAAGGCTGTGGTGAGGATCGATAGAGGTCATATATGCAAAGATCTGTATAAACTGAAAAGTTTAAATAAATGTCAGCTCTCATTCAGCTGGCATTTAAAGCAATACAACCTGGCTCCAATCTACCCTCCCAGTCTTACTATATACACATGACTCCCCTCTACTCCCAGCCAAATTAGCCTGCTAGCTGTTCCTCACATGTGATTTTCTACCTCCCCTCTCTATGACTTTGCACATGTCCCCTATGCCTGGGATGTGCTCCTTCCTTTCCTCTGCCCATGGATTCCTTTGAAGTTCAGCTCAAGCACCACCTTTTTAAATAAAGTCTTTCCTTATCCCTTTAGCTGTTAATATCTTCCCCAAGCCATAGGAGAAAATACCTAAGAATTATTTTGTTGTGTATTTATACACTGATATATATGTATCTGCACGTGTGTATACACACACAAGACTGTGAGCTACTTGAGGGCAGGGACTGCTTCATTATTTATTTTTTGTCTCTGGTACCTAGAATAGTACTTGGCATAGAATAGGTACTTAAAACATGCTTGCTTATTCATTGATCATCATGATTATCATTCAGTACAAAATTCGATTCATTTTTAAGTACCTAATATAGACAAGGTACCATTTCAGATGGTAGATGCACAAAGACAAAACTGAAGTAGTCTTAATTTGAGTATGGGCAGTGAAAACAGCTGTTCTCTGAGTGAACTGATGTCTTCTCTTCCCTGAGCAACACTGCTTGAACTGGAGGGTTAGCTGATAGCTTTTTTTTTTAAAAAATCATTTCTTCATTAATAAAATTTTAGGCACTCACTGCCTAGGAGAGATTCTGAAACATCTGCGAGCCCAAACAGCCATATGTGCTTTCATCATAAAATAGTACAGTCAGAATCATGTGATGCCAGACAGATAACATCCTCACATGTCTCTATGTCACCAGGAGCAAAGTCACCTGTTTGATGGCTCCTTTCTAGGGCTGTCCTGGAATCGTAGCAAAAGTAGAAGGCCTGGGTTTGAATCCTAGCATTAAGCAATTTTGAGACAGTCATGGCCTCTCCAATTCTCAGTTTACTTATCTGTAAGATGGGGATAACTATAACTGCCTACCTGCCTCAGTTTTATTCTGAAGGTCAAATAAGATAGTATATATAAAGTGTTGTACAAAGCACTTCTCTCTCAAAGCACCAGGAGGGAGATAGCACAATTATTATTCTTATCCCCATTTATGGAAGAGGAAATTTAGGTCAAGGTCAAATGACTTTCCCATAGTCACACAGCTAGAAAAGTAGGAAAGTCACATGCATGTATTTGAGAAGGAATAAAATATATAAAGGGTAGCTAGGTGGTGCAGAGGATAGAGTGCCGGGTCAGGAATCAGGAAATTAAAAAAAAAAACAAAACTGAAGTAGTCTTTACCCTCAAGAATCATCCATTCTGACACACCCATAAGTACAAGCAGTGTCTTTTGCACATTCCTAGGCATTTAATACATGATTGTTGAATGTTGAACAAATGAATAAATGGATAAATGCTGAGGGAACACCAAAGGAAAGAACCAAGCAGAGTGGATGAAGCACAAATCCCATGGGAAGGCTTCTTAGAAACCAATCCTAATTATTACCCTGAGGCTGAGGCTACAGATCTGGGTTGGTAGCAGGTGGTTTGCTGAAGTTTCTAGACACATGACTCAAAACAGTTTCAGCAGAGGCATCCTCAATACAACATATGCAATGCAAAAAATTTATTAAATGCCTACTATGTGGAAGGAGAGGCAGCTATGTAGCTCAGCAGATAGAGCACTAGGCCTGAAGTTAGGAGGCCCTGAATACAAATCTGGTCTCAGACACTGAGTAGCTAAGTGACCTTGGGCAAGTCACTTAACCTCTGTTTGCCTTAATCCACCGAATAAGGAAATGGTAAGCCATTCTGGTATCTTTGCCAAGAAAACTCCATGGACAATACTGGCATGATATTGTCCACAGGTTCGCAAAGGGTCAGATACCACAGAATGACTGAACAACAACAAGAAATTGAAAGGAATCATGCTAGTTACTAGGGATTTTTTTTTTTGGTCCCCACCTATGATTTTATTGCCATAGAAAACTCCCAGTTAAGGGAATTCTCCACCAAAGCAAATCATCAGCTATTCAGGAACTTGTGGTCTCAGGGGACTGTCTGGGGGAATAGAGAGATTTAAATGACTTGCCCAATGCCACCAGCCAGAATGGGGGGCACTTAAAGCCATGCCAACTCTCTATACACTAAGCCATCTTGCTGGATTGTTGAAAGACAAAACCAAAAGTTTCTGTTTCCCAAGGTTTCGAGTGCCTTTCAAGAAGGATGGAAAGAAATGTCACCTATACATGAGAAGTCCCCAAAGTGACAACTGCATTCGATGATTTCAAAAGAACCCATGAACAGATCACAAATGAGATTGTTCAGCAGTTCTGTTTAAAAGGATACATCTCTGTTATACATGGGAAAGGGGTAATTCACTTCCCAGTAGACAACGGTCTTCCCTTGGATCTCGGTTTCATAGAGTTCTATAAGAGAAGAAGGGAAGAAAACAAGTCAAGAATAGTCTTTGGCCTCATTTCCTAACTGGTAGATGTATCAGAGTTATGAGATTATCAGCCTTAAGAATACAGAGACCTAAGAAATCTCCTACTTCAAGTCCCTCCTTTGAGAAAGAAGTTAAGTGAAGTTCACAGAAACGAAAGGACTTGTCCAAGGTCATACAAATACTGCGTGGTAGGAGCTCAGATTCTGACTCCATCACACAGTATAATAAATAATAAAAGAGAGAAGCATTCAAATGCTGGGTCCATCTCTTAGAGAAGGCAATACTAGTAACTACTAAGGTGAGGGCATGTCCTAAAGACCTCAAAGGTCACTTCCAATAGAAATTAATGATCTATAGCTGTGGAACTCTAGAAAGCACTGAATCAATTATACCACAAGACAAGTCATTAAGAAAACAGGTACCAATGAAGATGGGATGGGTTTGGGGTGGGTGGAGAGAAGAAATTAGCCTAAAAACAGAATAATTAATTTCTCAGTGCTCCTTATAGTTTCTCTAAGCCTTATGTGGTAAATGGATTTCTGATATAGCTTATAGCAAATATGTAATAAATGTCTATTGATCAGTTGACAGAGGGAATGTCTGCACTGAGATTTCTCTACACCAGTGAAATCACAGGTACAGACCCTGCTCATTACCCTTCTCACACCCCCATTCTCCCCCCTCAAAAAAAACCCAACAACAAGATTTGACCATCTTTAATGCTACAGACCTACTTTTCAACCTAGGACACTGTTTCAGCTGCAGAAAGCTAACAGTGTATTTGTCCTGAAGTTGTTTTTTTTCCTTTTTAAAAATGTCACAATTTCCACCAGAGGTCACCAGAGCATCAATGTTTTTACTTTCGGGAGTTTTCCTTCCCTTTGGTTTCAAACATTTCTTAACTTGTATATAAAAGCCTGCCCTCCTTTGGGGGAGGACAGTTAGTGAATATTTTTGAGTGGGTTTGTTCACAGACAGCTTGGTTTTGCTGACAAAATAATGAGTGACTCTCCTGTAGTTGAGAAAAAGTCTGAGGGGCAGGCAAAGGCCCCCAAAATTCTGAGAGGTAAGGCCAGGTAGATGTTGAGCTGAAAACATGAAGAATTACACTGTCCCATTAGAGCAAAACTCATCAGAACCAGAATCATTGTCCCCATGTTTCAAGAGACTAGAGATGGTGCCACAAAAGCTGAGGTCCAGAGAACTATGGGGAGAGGAGACACAATGTTTGGTGCTTATATTTATCCTTGCCTTTTCTCAAAGCTGAGCTGTATGTTACATCACAAGGTAGAGGGGTGGAGGTGGGGGGTTGAGATGCCAAGCAATCCACAATCATTTAAGAACAGCAGTAGTAACAATAATAATAACTAACATCATATATATTATATATATGTTATATATTATATATAGCACTTAATATATGGCAAGCACCGTGCTAAACACTTTACAATTATCTCATTTGAGATGCACAACAACCCGGGGAGAAAGATACTATTGTTATCCTCATCTTACAAATGGGGAAACTGAGGCAAGCAGAGGTTAAAGTGACTTGCCCAGGGTCATACAAGTAATAAGAGTATTCACTAGAAAGATTAAGTGCAGCCAACAGAGTTTAATTACTCATTCAATAAGCATTTATTAAGTACCTACTGTGTGTAGCATATTGAGCTAGACAGCAGTTTTGGTAAGAGAAAGGGTAGGTAGAGACAGACACTGGATTCCAATCTTCAGGGATCTTAAGTTCAGGAGCTGACAGTTTATTAAGGAGATATGATTCAAACAGAAAGCTCTAATGAACAGTTACATAGTAAATACACAATAGATGTGAGTTTTTTGCAAGGTTGGTTTTGTTTGTTTGTTTTTGGTTTTGTTTGGGCAAGACCCAAGATTTTATTAGTATGTGAACTATCCATTAGGAAACTCTACCAATGTAGATGAACATTAGCATTGCAATCTTTGATAACTTTCTAGGGGTACACAGAGGTTAAGTGAATCACCCAGGGTCACACAGCCAGTATGTGTCAGAAGCAGAACTTGAACCCAGGTCCTTCTGGCTTCAAGTCCAGCTCTCTATCCGCTATGCTAACCTTCCTCAAATTTGCCAACTATTCAAAAACTCTTTGAACTGGAGGATTATTTTAAGGAAAAGATAAGAGTATATTTTTGGCATGGAATGAGAAAGATAAGGTGCTGGAAAATGAACAAGGTTGCACCAAGATCATATAGGGTTTTGGTAGGAGACAGAAAGGAGGAGAGAACAAAGCAAGGGAACAGACCTGCTACCACACAGAGTGAAGGACCTTAAAAAATCTTGCATGAGGAAAAGCCATCTTTAAAGAAGAAGGTAGAACATCAACAGACAAAAGGGGGAGAGGAGAAAGGAATATGCAATATACTCTAAAGAAACTTAAATCGGTCTTTGGGGACAAAGAATAATTCACTTGTTTTAAATATTTTAGAAAGAGCCCCAGACATACAAGCATGTATCTTTTTAGAGTATATGCTTTCTGAAAGGAAGGTCCAAGTTGTTGACAGAACCAAAGACCTAGAGTTGGATGAGACCTCAGAGGCAATATATTCATAGGATCAGAGGCTCAGAATTGGGAGAGACCTCAGAGGTTTCTATTCCACCCCCACCCCCACCCCCACCCCCACTCCCCCACATTTTACCTATGAGGAAAGAGGCTTAAAGTATTTAAATAACTTGCCCAAGATCACACAGTTAACAATAGAAGTGGGATAACATATATCCCACTCAGTAAGCTAAAAGCCAAGTTTGGAATAAGCAAATTGTCCAAATAGTTCAACTTCCCATTATCTGGACACCAGTTAAAAACAGTTGCATTTTGACCCAAAATATCTAGTTGATTGAGGCCAATCTGTATTTTGTTCTACTCACTTCCTCATTTCAATACTTCAAGAATCTATTATTTCAACAAACTACACCAACTGCAAATTCCATCCTCTCAGAGCCTGAGTAGAATCATGAATTTTTAAATTTAAATGGAATGTGCTAGAGGACACTGTTTCATTGGTACATGGTTGAAAATGAGAGAAATGATAAGAATTCCACTATTACTTACATGGAGTTTTTTGTATATCGATTCCATTAAAATTAGCAACTTTTTAAGAACTGTTATGGGAGAGAAGAAAAAAAAAAAGATCGCTTTGGTCATTATACTTTCCAGTGACTAGAAACTGGTTTGTTCAGTTGAATAAAAATGTTTTGAGCCTTTATTTTGTGCAGGTCACAACCTCTCAGGACCTCCAAAGCCCATCCCAGACAACTTTCTGACTTTAAGTCACAGGAGAGATGCAAACTGTCTTTGGTATAGGGAATTTCCTTTCCCCAGAGGTCTTTAGACCAATGAAAGCCCAGATCCTCTCCCTACTCCTGTCTCTTTGTGAAGCACTGCTCTTCATTCTGGAGACACAAAGTTTCTCTTCTTTCAGAGAGCATTCATTTTGAGAGATGTGATGTGACCTGTAAACATCATTATATGCATATTTATTTAAGAAGAGGAATGAAACGACCAAATACTGGGGTCCCAAAAAGCTGCCCATAGGAAGAGGCCCCTGACCTTGAAGGAATCTAAAGATTCTCAGAGACAGAGGGAGTGCATTGCAGTCCCAGAGTGGGATACACAGCCCATGCAAAGGCACAGACGGAAGAGATGTAGCCCTAAGTTCTAGGAGTAGCAATTAGGCTGGTATATACAGTGTGGCAAGGGTGATATCCATCCATTAGGCTTCACTCTCACTCCATGGTATCCTTCATCTGTTCATACCTGATACATCTTTTCTTTTTCCTCTTTTTTCTTTATTTTTTGTCTTTTTTCCTTTATTTTTAGCTTTCAACATTCATTTCTACAAGATCTTGAGTTACAAATTTTCTCCCCATCTCTTCCCTACCCCCCACCCCAAGATGGCATGCATATTGATTACCCCCTTCGTCTGCCCTCTCTTATATCTTCCCCCTCTTCTGTGTCCCCCTCCTTCCTGCCTTCCCCCTTACTTTCTTATAGGGCAAGATGGATTTCTATATTCTATTACCTGCTGATACATCTTTTCCGATCAGAAACCTCATAGAGAATAAGTAGCCTTGTGTAAATCTAAAAGCTCTAATATATATTATGAGCTATTATTGTTGTTATTAATTATTGCATTGACTTCCCAAAATAGTTATTCTTTGAGAATAAGTACTTATTCTATTCAGGCAGTTAGGTGACAATAGAGAGTACTGCACTTAGAGTCAGGCAGACTTGAGTTCAAATCCAACCTCAGACACTTGCTAGCTATGTGGCCTTGGACAAGTCACCTAACCTTTGCCTCAGTTTACTCACCTGTAAAATGAGGATAACATAGCACCTACTTCACAAGGTTGTTTTGAGGACGAAATGAGTTGATATTTGTAAAGTACTTAGCATAGTACTGTCTTATAGCAAGTCTTAAAAAGTGCTTGTCTGCATTACTGATTTAGAACTTAGAACCACTGAATCCTTAAAGCAGGAAGGAACCATAAGGGTCATCTGGTTCAATCCATCTAGTCTGATGCACAAGGCAGTGTGGTACAATGGAAAGATTAAGGGTATTAATAGTCATTTAATGCCCTTTGGGGACTTGTTCCACCTGCAGAGCTATTCCCAAAAGGGCTTTACGTTTAGAAGAACTGGGCCAGATTCCTTCCTCTGCTCTTTACGACCTGTCACCTCCCTAGACCTCAGTCTTTTATGTATAAGGCAAACCAGATGAGCTCAAAGTTCCGCACCAGCTCTAAGTCTGTGGTCCCATGTATCTTCTCTGCCATATCCTTACCTGGTATTTTTGGCTACATTTTTGTGCACGTGTTGAAGGCAGAGTGGCATGGTGGGAAGGAATCTGAATTTGGAGTCAAGATGCCAGGATTCACATATACTACTGTACAATATCACTGTACTACTCCTTCTCACCATGGGACTCAGACAAGTCACTTAATTATCCCTCACTCCAGCAGGCAATCCTTTTACTCCTCTGAATCAATGTAATCATCCTAAAGGATTCTCTATACCACTCATTCACAACAGCTGTTCTGAAACTTCTCTCCTCAAGCCTCCTCCATCTACTCTCAGTTAAGGGCCTTATCTCATATTTCACTAAGAAAATGAAGGGAATAGTACAATGAGTTTCTGCTTCACTTCCTCTCATTTCACATTCATCTGACATCCATCATCTCATTCTACTTTTCCCTTTACTCCAGTTTCTGATGAAGGATTGGCCCTTCTTGCTGAGTCTGACCCCTCCATATGAATCCTTGATCCTCCCCTCTCATCTTCTCCAGTAGATTACTGTACTCCTCCAACTATTATCCCACTCACTCAGTAATCTCCAGGCTCTATCTGCTAGCTCTTTTCCTGCTACCTACAAACATACCCATCCTCAGGAAAAAAAATCCTCACTAGATCTTACCAAACCCACTAACTATTCACCTTTATTTCTTGTTTACTTTCTCAGCTAAACTTCTGTAAAAAGTCACCTACACTCAGTCTCCACTTATCTCATTCTCTTCTAAATCCTCTGCACTCTGCTTCTGATCTTTTTTTTATTCAATGGAATTGTTCCTCTCAAAAGTTACCAGCCTTCTGGTAACTCTTCATTGCCTAATCCAAGGGTGGGGAACCTGTGACTTCAAGGTCTCGTGTGACCCTCTAGGTCCTCAAGTGTGGCCCTCTGACTGAATCCAAACATCATAGAACAAACCTCCTTAAGAAATGAATTTGTTCTGTAAAACTCAGACTTAGTCAAAATGCCACATCCAAAGGCCTGGAAGGCCACATGCGGCCTCAAGGCTGCAGGTTCCCCACCCCTGGTTCTAATCTATTGACTAATCTATTTCTGTCCTCATCCTTTATGAACTCTCTGATGCACTTGATATTGCTGATTACCTCATCCTTCTAGATGCGCTCTCCTTTCTGGGTTTTCGGATGCTTTTCTCTCCTGCTTCTCTTCCTACCTATTTCTAGTTGTTCCTTCTCAAGCTCCTTTGCTGGTTCTCCTCTCATATTATTCTCCTTAACTGTGACTCTACTCCAAGGTTCTGTCCTTAATTCCTTTCTCTTTTCCCTCTATATTGTCTCATTTGGTTATTTCATCAACTCCCATGGGTTCAATTAACATTTCTATGGAGATGATTCCCACATATTTTGTGCTCTCTTAAATTCTAGTTTGAAGTCATGAACTTTCTGCTGAATACTTCACAATGAATATCCCATAGACATCTCAAATGCAACCTATCCAAAACAGAATTCATTATTTTCTTCCCTTAAACCTTCCTTTCTCTTTATAATTAAATTTTATGTCTTTTGATCAATTAAAACCTGCCTTTTCTCCCTCCCTGAGAAGGAAAGAAGAATTTAAACCTCTGTTGCAAACATGTATAGTCAGGCAAAACAAATTCCCCCATTGGTCATGTCCAAACAGGTCTCAATCTGACCCAGAATCTATCGCCTCTCTTTCAGGAAGTGGGTAATATGTTTCATTATGAGTCCTCTGGAATTATGGTTGGCCATTACACCAATCAGAGAAACTCTCCCCTCTTCTAAACATCCCCATTACTGTTGAGGGTAACATCATACTTTAAGAGACTCAAGGTTCACAACCTTGGCAACATCCTTGATCTCCCACTCTTTTTCATCCCACATGTTCAATCACTTGCCAAAATCTCATCACTTGTATCTCTACCACATGTCTTGCAAACATACCCTTCTCTCACCTCGCACAGGCACCACTCCAGTTCTTCATCACCTCCTGCATGGATTATGCAGGAGCATGCAATAGCATGCTACTTGGTCTCCCTGCCTTGTCTTTCCCTCCTCTAATCTATCTTCTACACTACTACTAAAGCCGTCTTCCTAAATTTCTGATCTAATCATGTCACTCTCCTGCTCAATAAACTCCAGTGACTTCCTAGATCAAATTTAAATTTCTCATTTTGGCATTCAAAGCCTTTGATAACCTGAACCATCCTTACCTTTCTAGACTTTTAACACATTATTACCCTCCAAATACTTTATGATCCAGTCTTATTGGCCTCCATTCTGTGTATGTATACACACATATACATATACATATGAATATACATGTGTGCATGTACATGCAAAATTTTATATGTATGTGCACATGTGTGTACATATATGCACACACATGTGCGTGTTCATATACATATATGCATGTGTGCCTTGTGTGCATATATGAATATGTTAAATTGTGTGTGTGTATACGTGCGTGTGTGTGTTCTGTCTTCATGTCTTTGCCTGACTATCTATCAACAACTATGCCTGAAATCCTCTTCCCTCCCAAAGATGCCTCTTAGAATCCCAGGCTTTTTTACAACTTAACTCAAGCACCAGCTTCTAAAGGACACCTTTTCAGGTCCTTGCTGAGGCTTCTACCCTTCCTTGTAAAATAACCTTGTATCTACTTTGTATATGTCATATAAAATTACTGCATATCTTGTTTCTTCTGTTACAATGTAAGTTCCTTTGTGGACAGTATCTGTTTTCAGATTTTGCCTTTGTATCTCCAGCATTTAATATACTGTCTGGTATATCATATATGTTTAATAAATGCTTGTTGATTAATTAATTGCTTGAGATGGGTTTTAAAGATTGGATAGGGACATTCTTTACCGAAATAAAAAACAGAGTCATTTATCCTTAAAAAAAATTTTAAAAAGTAAGTGGAAATAGAGCCAAGATGGTGGGGTACAGGCAGCAATTGGTTCAAAGACAGAATAACTACACACTCAGTTGGGTAGAGAAATTCATCTTCCCCAACAGAGAAGTAGGAGTGAAAGGTGATAAGAGAATGGGAGGGGGTGATAGAAGTGAGAATAGATTAAGGGATGTCAGAAACAAAACAGACTTTTGAGGTAGGACAGGATAAAAAGAGAGAAAGAGGGAAAGAGATGGAGACAGAAAGACTGGGGGGAGGGAGGAGACAATTACCTGGGTGGGGAGGGATAAGATGGAAGGAAATACATAGTAATCATGACTGCAAGTGTGAATGGGTTGAACTCACCTATAAAATGGAAATATATAGCAGAATGGATTAGAAACCAGAATGCAGCAATACATTGTTTACAAGAAACACACTTGAAACAGAAAGACACACACAGAACAATAATAAGGGGCTGAAGCAGAATCAACTTCACTTCCCCTGAGTCCAAAAAGGCAGGTGTAGCAATCATGATCTCAGACAAAGAAAAAAAAAAAACAAAAATAGATCTAATTAAAAGAGATAAGCATGAAAACTACATTTTGCTACAAGGTACCATAGGCAATGAAGTAATATCAATAACAAGCATATATGCACGAAATAGCATAGCATCTAAAAGTTAACTGAGTTACAGAAGGAAATAGTAAAATTATACTAGTAGGGGACTTCAATTTTCCTCTCTCAGTACTAAATAAAGCTAAACAAAAATTTAAAAAATTAGAATAGTTAAAT
>CM053586.1:230389737-230405885 GCA_028646515.1 Pseudochirops corinnae
GTATTCATATATGCAATCATAGAATAATGGAACGGCAGAACATTGGAGCTAGACGAAATCTCAGAAATCATATGCTCTAGCCAAGGTTTAGAGAGAATGGCAGAGTGGAAGGTGTGCTGGATTTAGAGTCAGAGCACATATGTGACCTTGTACAAGTCATATAAACAAGCCAGTGGTGTATTTACAAAACACAGGCACCGTGCTATAAGTGCTGACAATAGGGATACAAGAAGAAAGAAAGAAAGACTCTGCCCTCAAGGAGCTTACATTCTAATGGAGCCTCTTTTAACTCATTTGTAAAATGAGGAAAGAATTGGTATAGGTGACTACAGAGGTCCCATCCAGTTCTCAGGCTATGGTTCTAGGAAATGAGGCCTTGCCAGGACTAGATCCTTTAATCTCCTGACCCCGAGTTCCATGGTTTTCTCCTGCTATACCAAACTACCTCTCCCGCAAAACATAAACAGGTCACTGAACAAAAATACTTTAGGACAATTATTAAACATGCTAAAAAAGATTTGCCTACTTACTCAAGTCAAAGGTCAAAATTTGTCAGCAACCGGACAGTGTTCTTGAATTCCAACCATGTCCAGAACTTTGACCAGTTGAAACTTTATTGTTGTTCAGTCTTTTTAGTCACATCTGACTCTTTCTGGCTCCATTTGGTGGTTTCTTGGCAAAGATACCAGAATGGTTTGCCATTTCTTTCTCCAGCTCATTTTACAAATGCAGACACTGAGGCAAATATGGTTAAATGACTTGCCCAGGGTCACACAGCTAGCAAGTGTCTGAGGTCACATTTGAACTCAAGTCCTACTGACTCCAGGATCAGTGCTCTATCCATTGCACCACGTAACTGCCCCAAAATAACTGAAATTAAAACTTAGGTCTCTTGACTCTGAGACCAGAGTCCCATCCACTATGTTTTGCTTGCTCCCTATATATATGTTCAGGCACTGTGAGGCATACAGCTAGTATAATTTAGAGCCTCTGCCCTCAAAGGAGCTTACACCAAAGCCTAGGAGAGAAAGCCAAACATTTAAATGGCATTTCATATAGGTAAACATTCCAGAAAACTGCATTTTACTCCAATGTTTAAAAGTTTCATAGAATTATTTTCCCCCCTGAAATATACTTTATACTACCCTCTCTTGAATAGAAGATATTTAACCTCTTTTTTTAGCTGAGTCATCATAGTAAGCAACAATTATTATTCTAGCTTCTAACAATTACATTGTGTCAGACTCTTTAGCCTGTGATTTTGTATTATTCTTCTTGTTTTTTTGGTCATAGTGTTTGTTTTGGATTAGAAAGGAGAAAGGCTGAATGCTGGGAGACCAATTAGAAGTTTATTGCAATACACCAGGGAAACGGTGATGTGTGCCTGAACTAAGATGGTGACCATGGGAATAGAAAGAGAGGATAGATGGAAGAGATGAGCCATGACTTCAAGAGAAGAAAATGTGCCTTAAGCAAAAATGCTACTAACTAATGGTCTTCTCTGGACCATTGATGTTGACTCCATTTGGTACTATTGTTTAAATTGCCTGACATCATGAAGTTTTGTGAGAAACAGACTAGCAATCACAAGGGCCTCTTCAAGAGACGGAGTCAGGCACATCCTCGACTTACTTTAGACATAAGAGCCCAAGACACAAGTTTAAAATTGTGGTTGGGGCTGGGGAATAGGAACACTCCTGGGCTGTAATAGATAAAATCTGAATGGAGTCCTTAAATTTCTCACTCCAAGGAATCAGTCAAATCTCCTGTGAGAGATTAGTCATTCAGACTCAGGGATTAAGATTCTTTGAAGTGGGAAGTGAATAGGGAAAGTGAAAATGTGAGGTAAGAAGAAAGGGAACAGGAAGGGAACAAGCATATATGTTCCAAGTGCCATGCAACATGCTTTACAAAGCTCTCATTTGATCATCACAACGACCCAGTGATACAGGTGCCATTTTACAGTTGAGGAAACTGAGGCAGTCAGCAGTTAAGTGACTTGCCTGAGGTCACACAGCTAGTGTCTGAGGCTGGAGTTGAACTCAGATCTTCCTGTCTCCATTATCCACTGTGCTACCTCTATTCTAGCTGCCTCTAGGAAACTGTGAGGTTTGCAAAGTACTTTAAAATATTATCTCATTTCACTCTCAAAACAATCATGGGAGGTAGATATTGTTATCCCCATTTTACAGATGAAGAAACTGAGGTAGACAGAGGTTAGTCATTTGATCATGGTCACAGCTAGTATGTGCCTTGAATTTGGATTTGAACCCAGGTCTCCGTGATTCCTAGCTCAAGGCTCTGTCCACTAATCCAATCCACCTAGTTGCCTAACGTCAAATGCAGGCATTTAGCAGAGCCCAAACAATACATAATGAGCAAGGGACATTTGTACTGGGTGCCCAGGGGAGAAAACATGCCACTTTCCATGTTGATGCCCTAGGATGAAGCTCCATTCATCTTTCATTAGTTATACCTGTAGTCAGTAGCCTGATGAGAGTAAGAATAAGAGCTCTCCCTATTGGTTCCAGACTCCAGTAAAGCCAGGTTCTCATTTGTAAACAAGGATGCTGTTGGCTTCTGGGGCAGCAGGGAGGCTGTGAGCATGAAATATGCAACTAGCTTTCCTCTCTCCATTCTCTCCTCTATTATCTATTCCTATTCCAGGAAGCCTCCTGCTTCCTCCCTAAGATTAGTCCGTTAATTCTGTTCCCTATTAATGGCAGTTATACCTTTATGTTTACAATTAAAGGGTCACTAAAATTTAATGGTGGATGGGATTTCAAGTGGACAGATGATTTAGTGTCTGTCCCCTTTCCCATCAGTACTTTCACCAGCCGAGGCAGATGAAGCAATCTAGCTGATGAATAGCTGTGGTGAATCCAGTAAACTGCATCAAAGTGATTCCTCTCTCTTCTTCCTTGGGCAATATATATGTATGTTGACAATGCTAAGCTGTGTTTAGTTCAGCCATGGTGTGAGAGCTAGTCTTGGGGAGAAGAGCAATACCTCATGTTCTGCAGAAATAGTCCTCACTTGACTCACAGATAGGCTTTCTCAGACATGAATGAGAAGTCAGGATCACAGATGGAAAAAATTTAATTTTCTACTACGCCATCAAGAAGTGTGCCTAAGTGGAATATACACTAGATTTGGGGATCATGGAATGTAGATCTGCTACTTACCACCAGTGTAACTTTGGACAAGTCCAGGTATGTGCTGGTGAATATTTAATAACTGGCTGCCTGAAAAAAATGTACACAGGACGCATTTTTAAAATTTAATCTACATTACTGTTATTTTCTCCATAACCTTCAGTCTATACAATCAATATACCAATAAGTCAAGCCTTGAAATGTAGAATTTTCTGATTTTGAGGTATAAATGCTCATGCTGAAAAGTTAACAATTGACTCCAGCATAGTCCTGGGCATATAATAATAATAATAATAATAATAATAATAATAATAATAATAATAATAATAATAATAATAACTAACCTTTTTGTAAAATTGTGAAGTTTGCAAAGCACTTAACATGTGTATATTAAAGAAGTAGTCTATGACAATAGAGAGTGATGGTTGGAGCCAGGAAAGCCTGAGATCAAATCCTACTCCTGACATGTTTTCTGTTTGACCCTGGACAAGTCACCTAACTGCTCAGCTCTCTATGCCAAAAGCACTAAACTCAAACAAAAATGGAAACCCTGCTTGTTGCATATTGAAATAGAAAACCACAAATTAGCATTATCTATATTGTGCTGTATTGTATTGTTATTTATTTTGTTAAATATTTCCCAATTACATTTTACTGTAATGGGGCTCCCCTTGGGAGAGTGGTGAGTTTGACACCTCTGTTCTCTGCAGTTTCTTCACCTGAGAATTCCTGAAATCAATGATATAACAGGTCTAATTTTTTACCTTTAGAACCTTACAACAGCCGTGTGAAGTTGGTATTAGAGTTATGATTACTTCTGATTTATAGATGAGGAAACTGTGCATTGGAGGACTTACACGTGGTTATATGGACAGCCAAGTGGTGCAGTGGATAGAGACTGCAATGGAGTCAGGAGGACCTGAGTTCAAATCTGGTATCAGACACTTACTAGCTGTATGACCCTGGGCAAGTCACTTGATCGTGTTTGTCTCAGTTTCTCATCTCTCAAAAGAGCTGGAGAAGAAAATGGCAAAACCACTCCAGTGTATTTGCCTAAACAGGGTCAAGGAGTCTTGGAAGTGACTCAACAGCAACAACACATGACAAATATATTGTCAACATTATGTGATCATATGTTTTGTTGTCAACAATATTTGATCATATAGCTAGTGTTGAGTTGTTTCCATCGCCTCCGAGACTCTACGACCCCATTTGGGGTTTTCTTGGCAAAGATACTGGAGTGATTTGCCATTTCCTTCTCTAGTTCATTTTATAGATGAAGAACTGAGGCAAACAAGGTTAAACGACTTGTCCCAGGGTCACACAGCTAATAAGTGTCTGAGCCTGACTTTGAACTCTGGTCCTCCTGACTCCAGGTCAGATGCTTTATCCATTATACCACCTCTCTAGTATTAGAAATGAAATATTAGAAATGAAAGATTCCTGATTCTAAGATCAACATTCTATCCTCTACATCAGGAGATCTTAGAGGTCTCTTATACATATGTGCACATATACATACATACATACATAGAGAACTATTTCAATCTAACACATTTTCTTTGTAATCCTATGTATTTTATTTTATTTATTTATTCATTTATTTATTTCATTCATTCATTCATTCATTCATTCATTCATTCATTTATTTATTTTAAGGTGTCCATAGGCTTCACCAGAACACCAAAGGGGGTCCATGACACATAAAAAGTTTAAAATCCCTGCTTGACACCAGACACCATTCTGTCTTACCCATATGAGTCTTTGTTTCATTATCATTTAAATGGGAGAGCTGAATTCGAGGGTTTCTGAGGTCCTTTCCAGCTCCATATAGGCCATTTTCCTCAATGACATGGATGTACAAGAGGCTGTCAGAAAACTGAATCACAGCCTGTGAAAGTACCAAGAAGATTAAAAAGAAACAAAACAAAAGCAAAATCATTGCCATCTTTCTCCTAACTTGCAACTTAAACAACAAAGCAATATCAGATGAAAATATCCATTCTGACATTTTCTTTCAACACAAAAACTGTAAATCCTTTGTTGCAGGTGATAGTGTTATCTATCCATCTTGTATTCCTGAGAGTGAACTATGAGGTCCAGACTAAAGCAGAAGCATTCAACTTTAATGCTTGTCTTTCTGGTCATTAGGTTTAGAATCAGCACTTAAAATGATTAACAACTTACACACACAAACACACATTCATACACACACACATGTGCATGTGAGCATACACACACACACACACACACACACACACACAAACTTTAAGGCAGGAGGATTGAGGGCTAAGCTATTTTTTCCTTGGCAGCAATAATCATATGATTTAGAGCATGAAGGAGGCCTTACAAAATCCCAATATCACACGCTTAAAACTGGAAGAGATCAAGAGGTTTTATGGGTAAAGCCTCTTTTGGCAGGCTGTTAAAGTCTCCATACCTATTCTCAGAAGAATGCTTAGTTGCCAACAATCTTAAGGCAACAAACCAAGCCAATAAGCATTCATTAAGTGCTTACTATATATCAGATTCTGTGCTGGGGACACAGATAAAAGCAAAAAGAAAGACAATCCCTACTCTCAAGGAACTTACTTTCTAAAAGGGGACCGTCCCCCAGCACATGAAGAAAGTTAAAAAGCAGGTGAGGGAGGGGATAGCAACTGAAGAAGTCTGGACAATCAGGAACAGATGATGGAAAGGAACAAATGAGTGACCATGACTGACCTGAGACCTTCCTGAAGAATGGAAGTTCTGGGAGAGATTGACCAGTCAGAGGCTGTGACTGCAGAGGCTGAGGGATCTTTCAGGATGAGGAGGCTTCAAGGCAGAGGGATCTTCTGGAGAATAGAGGCCCTCATATATTGAGACGAAGGCATCTTTCCACACAAGAGGCTGCAAGGAGTACAGTGAAAAAAGAAGTCTGGAGCAAAGCCTAGAGAAGAATGAAGGAATTTCCTTCATGATGGAAAGAAATGCTAAATTTCAGTTTAAGGTAGATGAAAATAAAGAAGATGTTTTTTCCTGTGCAAGTTCATGTATCTATCTTCTGAAATCTATCCACAGACCAATCCATTAGGGGTCTGGGAACCTTGGGTAAAAAATCTGTTCCAGAGGCAATCTACTCCAACCTTCCCATTTTGCAGATGAGGTAATTAAGACATATAGTGCAAGTATTTTGCCCATGCACACACAGCTAACAAGTGGCAGAGTTAGAATTCGAACCCAAGTCTTCTTGCCTGAAACTTAGTGCTTTTTTAAAAACTGGCATCACCACTGCCAACTGTAGAAAAGCTCCCTTCTCCTAGTGATGGCCCATGGGACATTTTCCCTGTTGGAAGAGAGATGGTGACTTTTATTTTGTCTCAAATAGCTTCTGAAAAGCAAGCTCTGTTTTTAAGTGACTGGAGACTCAGCTCAGCCACAAATATACCATTTCATGGTGGGGGGCCCATAAGTAATCTTCATCACTAGGAGCCTGTATTACAGACCTGATGTTGAATAATTACTAAACTGCCGAAAGTCTTCAAGTGGGATTCTTTCTCCCCCTCCTCCCACCAAGGCCTGGCTCATTTTCCCATTTCAGTTACTTTAAGCTTTGTAAACAGCATTCATTTTCCATTACAGCCTAGGAAATGTGACTGCACAGCAACCATGCCCAGGTCCCTGGAGATGGCTGGCCAGAGAAGCGATTTCCTCACACTGCTATTCATTTTATGGCTTGTCTGCTCGATTGAGTAATCCCAGCACCTCCATGTCTTCCCATAGTTTTCTGTTCCACTAACTTATAAAACAGCCAGCGACTGACCCTGCTTGAGGACTAGAGGAGCAGCCAGATGTTTCCTGAGTGAGGATAGCTCTGGTTTCCCCTTGCGCATCATCATCTTGTTGGGGGTGGGGGTGAATCCGTTTGACATCATTGGGCGAGGTAGCCTGGGGGACAGTTTCGAAAGCAGAACTACTTGGCTCAAGGAAACCTGGGCTGATGCAGTGTAATTAAAGGAGCCTGATAACTTCTAGAGAAAGTAACCAGCTACTTCCTTTATTTGAACTGTTAGTCACAAGGGTCATCTACACTCACTGGCAGTCACTCAAATGATTGAGGGGAAAAAGGGAGATTTTAAAGCAGGCAGGGCCTTTGCATGTTATAGACAGGTATATGCTGCTAACTCAGCTATATTGTTCCCCTATCATCTCCAACATTCAGTTTCTTGCACCAGTGTCAGGAGGGAAATACAAAATTAATTGGAGGGTCAGGTGTAAGGTAATGAGCTAAGTTTAGAAATCTCAGGCCCACCTCAGATGCCTCCTTCTCCATGAAGCCTTTCCTAAACCCTTTCCCTACAGGTGAAATAGACTTCTCCCAACTTTTCATAGCATTTTGCCTGAACATCTCCTTTGCATGTGTACCATAGTTATTCATGTATTTTTACTTGTTTAGGGAGGAATTGCACTTCTGGTGTGAGGACTTGCTGAGCCCTTTTCAGGGCTACTTATCCACCTTTGGGGTCCACCTGTCACCCAACTCTCACCTGTGGCTCCAAGAAGCTGTAGCATGTGTAGTAAGCCACACACAACTAAAAACTGCCTTGGCAGATGGACTAAACTAGGTTGAGGATAATGAACAGAACTCAAACCCATCAATGAGTTAGGGGGAGGTCTACCCCAAGCATGTGAAGACTTCCCTCAGCAGAATGGGCAGATGAGAACAATTTGTTCCAACATCGATGAAAGCAGGTGAGCAGGAGCTGTGGAGCACTTGAGAGCTTGGTCAGACATCAAAGATGCCAAGGTCATCCACTGCATCCTGAGCCAGTCAGCTTGACTTTTGTCTTGCCACCAAACTTTGATGACTCTGGAAGAGAGAGTGAAGCCAATGATTTTGTGGAACTCTGCCTCACTTACCTCCAATTCACGCACATCAGTACATTATCCTGTGATGTCACTGGTCCTTTTCAAAAGGAAGGACAAACAATAACTTCTCAGGTACCAATATGGATATGCTTTAGTGGGCCAATGTACCCTTAGAATGTGGCTGTCAGAACTGAGCACATACTCAGGATGTAATCTGACCAGCACAGGTAGAGAGGTATGCGTACTTACTGTGATAATGGGAAGTATTGATTATATCAATTTAATTAATTTAAGAGTGCCTTATTTATTTTAGCAGTCACATCACATTGCTGACACAAATAAGCAGATTGGTCACTTTCTTGCCTCCTGTTTTATGCAGTCAGCTAACCTCTTCCCAAGGTTTTTTCATATCAGCTGCTTCCTTATATATACTTCATATTTCTGAATTTTGCTTTAGTAGTTTGTGGCATAACTAGCCTCCCAGTTTTGCTTCATGTTCAGATTTTTGTCAGCATTCCACTTATGTTTTCATCTATATAAAGGAAAAAATATTAGGATCAATGGATACAGATCCAGGAAAACCTAGTTCCAAGTCACACCTTTGACATATATTGGGTGTGTGACCCTGGAGAAGTCACTTAACCTCAGTGCTCTTTCAGTCATGTCCAACTTTGTGACTCCATTGGGGTTTTCTTAGCAAAGATACTGGAGTAGTATTCCATTTCCTTATCCAGCTCATTTTATTGATGAGGAAGCTAAGGCCAATAGGGTTAAGTGACTTGTCCAGAGTCACACAGCTAGTAACTGTCTGAGGCTGGATTTGAACTCAAGAAGATCAGTCCTCCTGACTCTACACCTGGCACTCTATCTAGATAGGCATCCCCTAGCTGTCAGTAGTTGCTTAGTTTCTCTAGGCAACTGTGTAAGACTAAGTTGCAGAGGAGGTGCTGCCCTGGATTGGTGGAAGAAGTTTCCTTAACCTAGAATACCCTATATCAATTAAATCACAGGTCTAATCCCTATCCGCATTTTCTGTACCTATGACACGCCACGAAACATCTTCCTCCAGCTTCAGAGCAATCTATAAATCCATGCTCTTTATACAGCTTTTCCAGCGGCTTTGAATGCATCTAACAATATAATCTTTTTTTTTTAACCATATCACTGGAGAGGATATAATGGGAAATTTTGTCAGCTCTGACGTAATAGAGATAGTAATGCTTTACATCTATATATTGCTTTAATTTTGCAAGTACTTTACATACATTGAAGACATGATATAGACAGGATGTTTGATCTGGTGACAGAAAACATGAATGTAAATATCATCTGTACTATTCACTATTATAAACTTTGGACAAATCACATAACCTCACTAGGACCCATTTCCTCAACTAAAATGAAGGGTATAGATTAGAAGATTTTACAAGTTCTCTTGCAATGATTGCAATAGAATCCTGATTAGTCTTCCTACCTTGAGTCTTCTCAGTCCAAACCATCCTCCACTTAGGTGCCAAAGTGATTTCCCTAAAGTGTGAGTCTCACTGTGCCACTGCTATACTCAATAGTCTTTAATGGTTCCCTCTTACCTCCAGGATTAAATATAAAGGAATCAGTTTGACATTAATTTTTTAAAAATAAATACATTTTTTAAAAATTAAAATTTATTTTTTAACATTATTTTTAAATTGAGTACCAAATTTTCTCCCTCCCTTCTGGCCCTCTCCCACCCTCTAAGAATGTAAATAATGTGATATCAATTACACATGTGAAATCATGCAAGACATTTCCGTATTATCTGTGTTGCAAAAAAGCAACATATAAAGAAAGGAAAAAGTATAATATAAAATAATATAATAAATATAGTATTTAAATAAACATAATATATGATGAATATAATAAAATACAAAGTGAAGAAATTATGCTTCAATTTGCCCTCAGAGTTCATTAGTTCTCTCTCTAGAGGCAGGCAGCACTTTTCATCATAAATCCTTTGGAACCGTGTTGGATCATTGTATTGATCAGGGAGTAGCCAAGGCTTCCAGAGTTGATCATTGTGATATTGCTGCTTCAGTCTGACATTTAAAGCCCTTCCTCACCTGGTCCCTTCTGAATATTCTGCCTTCTTACACTTTACTCCCTTCCCGTTCCTTACATGTGCCACTCCATCTACTGTCTTCATCTTTTTCACTGGTTGTCTCCCATGCCTAGAATATACCCCTTTTTATCTCCTTCTGTTAGTTTCATTAGTTTCTTAAAGTCTCAGCTCAAATCTCATTTTCTAGAGGAGACTATTCCCATCCCACCCCACCTTCCATCTTCTAATGTCTTCTTTTTCTCATGTTGTGTATTCCCATTGAGGGGAGATCCTTGAGGGTAGGGACTCTTTTTCCTTCCTTCCTTCCTCCCTTCCTTTCTCCCTCCCTCTCTCTCTCTCTCTCTCTCTCTCTCTCTCTCTCTCTCTCTCTCTCTCTCTCTCTCCCTCTTCAAATGTTTTCAGTCATGTCCAACTCTTTGCAACCCCATTTGGGGTTTTTGTGGCAAAGATACTGGAGTGTTTTGCCATTTCCTTCTCCATTCCTTTTACAGATGAGGAAACTGAGGCAAACCAAGTTAAGTGACTTGCCCAGGGTCACACAACTATTATCTGAGGCCAGATTTGAATTCAGGAAGATGAGTCTTCCTGACTCTAGATCTAGCACTCTATATGCTGTGCCTAGCATAGAGTAAGCTCTTAATAAAAGCCTCTTGATTGAATGATCTCATTTGATAGTCATAGCAATTATTTGTGAGGTAGTTACTATAAATAACATTATGCCTGTCTCACAAAGGAGGAAACTAAGGCTCAAACAGGTAAATAGGATTGTTTATGATCATATAGCTGGTTAATGTCAGAAGTAGGGCTTGAGTGAGATGAACCCAAATCTCCTTCACTTTATACTCTTGATTGCTGTCTCTTTCACATTTTAAAGAGTGAGTGCTGCAGAGTATTTATAATCATTCATCCAGAGATCTCCTACTACTGTGGTGTGTGTGTGTGTGTGTGTGTGTGTGTGTATGAGTGTGTGTATGTGTGAACTCTTGATTTTAAAACTGAAAAGCCAGAGTAAAACCATTTCTACATGATACCCCATGATATTCCTCTGATAATGAAATATATCAAAAAGGGTAATGTTTCATTTGCCATACTTTTTCTCGATGAAACCAAGTTTTATCACCTACTGATCAATGCTCTAATTGATTATGTAGCACTGGAAAATTTACCTGGGATCTCCAACTGCTAAGAAACTTCAGATTTCTTATGAAGTTACAGGTAGGTTGATATCTGTTTTGGCAAAATGAGTTCCCATGCCTACAAAATCCAAAATCTTTGATGTAATGCTATGTGTTTGTTTTCTATGTTCTGTGTGTTTATATATGAATAGACATATAAGACTATAGACTGAGGGTTCTCAAATGGGGTTTAACAATTTTTTTTCATAATGATTTTAATATAGTTTCCTTTGTAATCTTATGCATATTACTTTATGGATTTAAAAACATTATTCTAAGAAGGGGTCCATACAATTTATTAGATTGCCAAAAGGGTCTATGATGTAAAAAAGGTGAGAAATCCATCTTTAAGATTGTTCCTGACTCAGTTCCTTATATCTGTACCAGAAAATAACTGGACACTTTCCCCTCTTTGCTTCTTCTTTCTAAGTTGCACACATCCTCTGTAATATATTGTTTTTCAGTTCTCTCTTCCCCTTCTTCTTCTTCTTCTTCTTCTTCTTCTTCTTCTTCTTCTGCTTCTGCTTCTGCTTCCGCTTCTTCTGCTTCTTCTGCTTCTTCTTCTGCTTCTTCTTCTCTTCCTCCTCTTCCTTCTCCTCCTCCTTCATCATCATCATCATCGCAAACATTTATATGACTCTTTAAGGTTTTCAAAGTCTCTTACAAATATTATCTCATTTTATCCTCACATCAACCCTGGGAAGTGGATACTATAATTGCTCACATTTACAGATGAAAAAGGGGAGACACAGAGAGAGATTAAGAGATTTACCTAGGGTCTCACAGCTCATAAGTATTAGAGGCCAGATTTCAGCTCAGGTCTCCCAGAATCTGGGGCAGCTAGGTGGCTCAGTGGATAGAGCCCTGGTCTTGAAATCAGGAAGACTTCTCTTCTTGAGTTCAAATCTGATCATAGATACTTACTAACTGTGTGACCCTGGCCAAGTCACTTAACCCTGTTTTCCTCATCTGTAAAATGAGCTGGAGAAAGAAGTGACAAACTATTCCAGTTTCTTTGCCAAGAAAACCTCACATGGGGTCATGGAAAGTTGGATAGGACTAAACAACAACAACTCCCTGATTCCAGGACCAGGGTTCTATGCCCTGCACAACAGAACTGCTTAAAATTCAGATTAAAACTATGTTGATAAAGTCAATGAGTCAGGAGCCAAACATATTCTTCCCTCTCTTCCTGGGGTAAATTCTGATCCTTTGTCAAAAACATGTCATTTTGGGCATATGGTCCATGATACAGGAAAACAAAACTTTCCCATTGCCAATCATCTATGGAACCAGCCATTCTTTTGTCACATGGTCCTTTTGATATGACAATGCCCATGACTATTGCCCAAGTCATGGAACAACAAAGTGTTAGAACTGGAAGGAGAGCTTAGTGACATAATTAGAAGGACCTGTGGTGTAGTAAAATGTATGTTGACTGTGCTTTCCATAAGACTTAGGTTTAAAACTCAATTCTATCATTATTACTTGTGTGGCTCAGGCAGGTAAGTCAGTTGTCTATTGCTTAGTTTTTAATTGGTAAAGTTAGTCCTGTGGACTAGGTTATCATTTACATCTCTTCTGGTTCTCACTTACATGACCTTGGGCTTGTCAATTATACTCTCTGAGCCATTTCCTCATCTGTAAAATGTGAGGGTTGGACTACATGGCTTCTGATGGCTTCCAACTTTTAAATCTATCATCTCCTAGTCCAAATCTCTCTCTTATATGGACAGAAACAGAACACTCATGTTATACCTACCATTTTAGAGTTTCTAGAGATGCACTCCAGAGTTCTTCTGACTATATCATCAAAAGCCAATGAGTGGTGGTGGGGAATGAGGGGGTGATTCTGACTAAAAGAGGGTAGGGGACTCAGAGGAATGAGAATCATGGCAAAATGGTAATTGGGGCCAGCTGGGTAAGCATTCCTAACAGCTGGGACTGGGGCTGTAACCACAGAGGAACAAAGTTTACTAGCTGTTTCATTACCAGGATGTCTGGTGGAGAGGAGCAAACTCAGGGGGAAATTGAGGCAACGGATCCAAGGGGCTTAATCAGGGCATGTGATTCTGATCCAAGTCAAATTGACATATGCTGACTGGGCAGACGAAAGGGAAAAACAAAACCCAAGACAGTGGTTTGGTGGTTACGAGGTCACTAACCAGGAATTGCAAGATGGGTCACTATTCAGACAAGTAGTCAAGTGACAAGTTGAGCTCTTTGTGGGTTCCTTTTAATGAGTCATTCTGGCATGGCAGGCCCACCCATCATGATTCCTTACAGAGCTACAGAACAGTAGCTTTGGATACTGATCAGACCATTGCTTCCTCTGGTTTCTCTCTCTCTCTGTCTCTCTGTCTCTCTCTGTCTCTGTGTTTCTCTCTCTCTGTCTCTCTCTATTGCTCTGTCTCTGACATTAATAATGGTTCTACGGTAGAGGACAAAGGCAGAGAAGGTAAAACTGTAAATTAAGGTGATAATATCAAAAAACAAAAAGTGATAATATCAAACAATGAAAGAAAATGATAAATTTAAAAACCATTGGTTCTCACAGGAATAAGACTGGAAGTGAGGATACTGGGAAGATCGTATTGTGAAAGATAACATGGTACAAAACTTCTCCCACACCACCTCCATCCCAAATCCCCAAATCTCCAAATCTAAGCACTCTCAAATGCAACATCAACAAATCAGCAATAAACAGGAAGAGGAAAATTGAGAGAGCATGCCACAATGTAATATAGGAAAAGTAACAAAAGTTACCTGTTAAGCAGCGCATTACTCCTGGTGCTCCTGCTCCTCTTCTTCTTTATTGGCCATGGACACAATAACCAGAGTTGGACTTTTATGCCTAGTGTTGCTACAGTTATAGGCACCAACTTTTAGTTAACCTGGGAGTGCTTAAGAAGGGCAGTTAGGTGCTGCAGTGGATAGAGTGCTAGATCTGGAATCAAGAAGACCTGGATTCAAATTCAACTGCAGACACTAGCTATGTGATCTTGGGCAAGTCACTTAACCTTGTTTGCCTCAGTTTTCTCATCTGCATAATGGGATGGAGGAAGAAAATGGCAAACCACTCCAGAATCTTTGCCAAGAAAACCCCAAATGTGGGCATGAGGAATCAGACACTACTGAGCAACAATAAAAGAGTACTTAACCCTTTTGTCATATCACAGGCCCCTTTGGCAGTCTAGTAAAGCCTGTGGACCCCTTCTCAAAATGTTTATTGCATAATTGAAGACATTGCTAAATTTCAGTTAAAGGTTAATAAAATAAAGGTATAATTTTCCCTATTCATGACCATGGACTTTTGAAATCCAAGAACCCTTGGAGTTTAAGGACCAGGTCAAGAACCCCTGAGTTAACCTTTTCAAAGTGGCCCAAACAAAAACCTGCTCTCAGGATATGTTAAGACTTCTTCTGTTCCAGAATATCTTCTCCTTCACCTTCCTCCAGGAAATATTAGGTGGGTCCTGCATCCTTCATGACTGCTGTGCTTTTGATCTCCTACTTTGTTTTTATCCTTCCGTTTTTGGTTTCCCCTTTTGGTTTGGGTGTTCTAACCCAATCTTCCTTTCTCTTCCCTCCTGCTCCCTTAGCTCATTAACTCTTCTCAGTCAAGGATGTTGTTTTGAGTAATTTTCATTCAGCCTCTTTTTTTTTCCTTTTCCCTTCCAAGTGACTCTAGAAGTTATTCTCGGAAATATTAGTTCTCTACAAAGCAACAGAGTGCAGTAGGAAATGTTTTATAACTAATGGGGAGGGGGAGAGATGAGGACTGCAGATCTAGTTCTTTGCCTTTTTTCTCATTATTTATTCCCTCCTTTTTTCTTCATATTATACTCTTTGACCATTACCTCCTCCTTCCTCCCAATGGGAGCTGGCACCAGGACTTATGAATCTGTCTTTAGAGGCTGATTTCCTGAAATGACCAATCTTGCCTCCCAGCAGAGTTTATTACATGATTTCTGTCTTACCCACTCCTACCTCTCTGAGTTTGTTTTACAATATTGTCGTTTTATTTTTTTCTGCTGATTATAACATTTCCTAGTCTTATCTCTGGAATCTGCCAACTGGTGCTTTCATCTTTACTTTCTCACCACCCCAAAAGTTTGGGGGAGAATCTCAAAGCTTCTCATATAGCTCTCCTCTCAAGTCTTCAGAAATTTTTCTCTGCCCACCCAATCCTATCCTTTCCTCAACCCACAATGTACTTGAGGTCATTTGTATGATCCGAAAACCTATGATGTTTATTTGTTAATGAGAGAATGAGTTTTCACCCCTAAAGTATTGCTTTATTTTTTCCTTTTAATTTTCTTCTTATTTTTCCCATTATGGCTTTTGCTCTTTAAAGTCCTTAGTCTAAGCATGTTCTCTTTGCTTATATATATGTCACCTTAAACTATATGAGGGGTTTATTTTTTCAAAGAAAATTAAGCCAATGTAAAGATCCCTTATTCCACATTCCTTGTCTTGTTTAGCCCTGAGCACATGAAGATACACATTTTATTTCTTATTTTTTAATTTCTATCTAAAAATATTTACTTTCATTCTGTTTGGTAAGTTTGTGTGCTGAATATCCTGTTCAACTTTGAATTCTTATAAAGTAGTGACTTGTATCTTATGTTTTGTTAAATAAACAACTAGTTTCTTTAATGTTTAAGCTCAAAGTTGTAGGATGTGCTACTTTGAAAGACTCACAATATTTTTTTGCTTCTCAGAATATAGTAGTCTATATTTCCTTAGATTTATTGTAAAAGTAGAGTAATCCTACATTCTTCTGATATATTCTCCTTAAAATATGAAAGTTTTTTTCCTTGTTACTTCCAAATTTTGTCATTTGATAAACATAATCAGAAATTTTAA
>CM053586.1:230405985-230442885 GCA_028646515.1 Pseudochirops corinnae
GAATATAGTAGTCTATATTTCCTTAGATTTATTGTAAAAGTAGAGTAATCCTACATTCTTCTGATTTATTCTCCTTTAAATATGAAAGTTTTTTTCCTTGTTACTTCCAAATTTTGTCATTTGATAAACATAATCAGAATTTTTAAAGAAATCAGCAAATCCAACAAGAAACTAGAAAATTAGTTCAAGAGGCAGAGATACTTTTTAACAACAGGTTTTCTGAAAATTGAAGCACAAAAATACAAAGGCTAAAGGAAACTAATGGAACAAAATTTAATTTTTAAAGAAGATTGGAAAATCACATGAGAGCTATAGAAAACAAAAATTAAACTTGAAGATACAATATAAAAAATAATTTGAGGAATAGAAGTATTCCATGAAAATATGAAAAAGGAAACCCAAAGTTTATACTTCAAGAAATCATATAAAAACTGCCCAGAAATATTTCAAGCAGATGGCAAAGTACAGATGGAGGGAATACACAGAATACAACAAAAAGAAACTCCAAGTATAACTTCCAGAGAAACATCATAGCAATTTAGCAATTATATATCTGTCTGGAATCTAGTAACTCCAGAATGATAAATAAATCCTTCTAATGAGAGTCTATCCATCAGTCCTACTCCCTTGATGAGGCAGCCCTAGTCTCTGAAACTCAATCAGTAAGGCGGCAGTAGACATGTGTGATCTCTCAAGTCCCCCTCCCCTTACAAATGCATCATGCTTAAAGGAACCACAAACAAGTGGGCTCTAAACATTTTTGATCATGTGTACCTATCAATTTTGAGAATGTGCTTCAAATATGGATATATATATACATATATATATTTAGAAATTATGCAATATACTATTCTACTACTATATTACATATGTTATGAAATGTATAAAACTCAAAAATTTTAAAAGGACAATATAATGATGAAACCAACACTATTTTAAAAATAATTTTATTTATTAATGGTACAAAAGCATTTCTGGTTCACTAAAATTATTATCAGTAATATTTTTTTAGGAAAAGTAATATAAGTGAATATATTTTATTATTTCTGAAAATCTTTGTTTAGTACTTTGTGATATGAGAATTCAAACTTTAGTTCTAAGTCTGATTTATTTTTGTATTTGATTTTAATGACTGTCATAGTTTTAAAAGACAGCTTATAAAGGCATATAGATACAGATGGAAGAAATGCATCGTTGGTTGACCTTATTAAATCATGGTACTCATTTTTCAAAGCCATTCTCCAATTATGTGAAAGGGTTTTGTTGAAATTAGCTGGTGAATTTCCATATTCCTTAATATCAACACAAATATCATGCAAATGGGAATTTTTTCGTTCATTATAATTGCATCCTTAATACCTAGCATAGTACCTGACCCCTACTAGCAGGTGCTCAATAAGTTGCTATTGATTTTTGTTATTATTATTTATAATTGTTATTATTCTTGCAAAGAAATCAGAAGTGAGTGACGTATTTTTAAATTTTTAACAAATACATTCAAAACCCACTGAAAGTAAGATAATTTTTTTAAAAAGGTTAAAATTCTTTCTCTAAATTTCTTCTTTAAGTGTACAGATATGAGATTTTTATAAGTGATAGAATTTCATCATTTGCTAATTAAAGCTTAGTTTTTAAATGTTTCAGTAATCATAATGGCTCTATACTATCATTAATTAATATTTTAGGGTACAAAATATAGATTTGGTAAGGCTCATTATTTATGATGTAGGTTTAAATCTATAGTTCGAATGGTCTTTTTGATAATCTTGAGATGACTCCATGTGAGAACTCATTAAATATTCATTACTTTAACCTCATAATAAGACTGATGATCTCAGACTCTCGCAAGAGTAGAAATATCTGTTCTGCCATTTTTTTCTCATCATTTGGTTGTATTTATATTGTAATTTTTTTGATCTGTAGTTTTTTGAGGAGTGAAAGAATAAATTGGGAGTGGCACAGAATTGAAACATGAATGGGCATACTGCCGTATTGAGAGAGTGAAATACAAAGGAGATTAGTGAAATTTTAGAAGTGAGTACACAGTGACCAAATTCCAACATTATCAGAATAAATTCTAGAAGATTTAATTAGGTGCTTTCTATTGTCCTGACCAAAGATAGCACTTTTCCCATGGCAAAACTTTTCCCCATAGTTTGTTCTTGTTATCATTGCCATTCAACTCAATAGGCCTTTGTGGGGATACCAATTGCTTTGGAAGCACAATTAAGTAAATCTAATATCTAGCTTTCACAACTGTAATTATCAAAACTATTTGGTATTGGTTAAAAATTTTTTAAAGTACATCAGTGGCATAAATGAAGTAAGTAAAAAACAGAAAAAAAGAAGAACCAGTCCAGTGTTTGATAAATCCAAGAAAAAAATATTATTGGGACAAAGCCTCCCTTTTTTGACAGGAATTATGGGGAAAAAGAGTTTGATGCAAATTAGGTTTTCAGAGAAACAACTTATACCACACTCAGCAATAGTTTCAAAATGAATAGACAACCTGAATAAAAAGGCATGCCATTAAAAATCAGAAGAAAATGAAGGCAGATACTTTTTACAGCTATAGCTAGGGGGAGAATCCTTTTTCCCCAAGCTTAAGAGTATTTTTTTTTCCAGCTCCATGCAAAAATAGTTTTCAAAATTTACTTTTACAAGATTTTGAGTTCTGAATTTTTTTTCCTTTCCTCCCCCACCCCTCCCCAAGACATCATACAATCTGGTATAAGCTATACATGTACAATCATATTAAACCGATTTCCACATTAGTCATGTTGTGAAAGAAGAGTCAGAACAAAAGGGAAACACCATGAGAAAGAAACAACAACAAAAGAGAAAATATGTTTCTGTCTGCATTCTGACTCCATAGGTCAGTGTTAAAATATGATTTTTTTTGACTCAGTCCCTTCTGCCATCTAGTGAAGTTTCCTCCAAAGGTATCCTCTTAGTTTTGAACAGTATTCAGGAAATAGAGCACTGAGATTAGAACCAGGAAGACCTGACTTCAAATCCTGCCTCAGACACTTGCAAGCTATGTGTTTCTGGGGAAGTCACTCAATTCCTCTCAGCCTTATTCTGAACTGGAGAAGTAAATGGTAAACCATTCCAGACATGACTGGAACTACTAAAGAACAGTGAAAAAGAGATAATATGGGGCGGCTAGGTGGTACAGTGAATAGAGCACTGGCTCTGGAGTCAGGAGGACCTAAGTTCAAATCTGGCCTCAGACACTTGACACACTTACTAGCCATGTGACCTTGGGCAAGTCACTTAATCCCAATTGCCCTCCAAAAAAGCAAAAAAAAAAAAAAAAAAAAGGAATAATAAAAGCTCCTAGCTCACAAAGTTGTTGTGAGGGTCAAGTGAGATAATGCATATAAAGTGCTTTGCAAACCTTAAAGTATTATATAAATGCTCATTATTTAAGTGTTAAGTTAATCAATTAATAAGCACTTGTTGAGGACCTACTACACATACCTTGCTCTTTGCTAGGCTTTGGGGATACAAAGACAAAGCTGAAACAGTGCCTATCCTCAAGAAGCTTATTTCTCTCTTTCTGTTGTGTAGTCATGGCAGAGTCTTCTTGACCAAACAGCACATTTGAGGAAATGGTCATTTTTTTTTTTTCTTGTCGAATCGTTTCAGTCATGTCTGACTCTGCAATCCCATTTGGAATTTTTTTGATGGAGATACTGGAGAGGTTTGCCTCATCCTTCTCCAGCTCATTTTATAGATGAGGAAACTGAGGCAAAAGGGCAAGTGCCCATGGTCACACAGCTGATGAGTGTCTGAAGCCAGATTTGAGTTCCAAAAGACAAGTCTTCCTGACTCCAGGCCCAGCACTCTATCCACTGCACCACCTAGTTATTTAACATCTAAATGTTTCTGGCAGCTCTCTAGGACTCCTCTAGCAAGTCATAGGTAACAGTCTGTGTTGACAGAAGATGTTTCCACACAGGTAACTCCTTTGTGATAAAAATCACAGATTCTTTACATCACAGTGAAATCAACGATTGCTTTGTTTGCTGTGGTGTTTCTTCAGATAACTCTCTCCAGAATTATGAAAACTAATGTATTCTATTGCTATCATGAACATAGTTAATGACCTATCTGACATGACCTGGAATAAAAAAAAAATTGCCTACTTTTGGGAAATGGGAAAAAATGGTTACTTGTGAGATTCTTTCAAGTTTTTTTTTTAAAATCAGGTATCACCTCTTACATTCTTCCTGATCTTCCTATCCTAGTTATTAACACTCTCAAATTACTTTGTACTTACTTATCTGGGTAAATTTTATATCTACCCTAGAGTATAAGCTTGTTGAAATTAGAGACTTTTCCCCCTTTCATATTTGTGTTCTCAGAATACCACCCAGCACAATGATTGACATATAGTACAGACTTAATAAGTGTGTTGAATAGTAGGGACTTAATAAGTGTGTGTGCATGAGCAAATAAAATGACCCTAGCCTTGTGCCTTGAGCTGTAGGATCATCTGGCTCCAACCATTGCTGTCTTTAGATGTCCCATATTACAGGTGAAGAGAAGCCCTCAGGGGTACTAAGAACTGTCCACTTCAGTAAGCATTTGGTTCATCATTATTATTTATAAGGCATTAATGAGCATTTGGTCAGCTAGGTGGCAGAGTGGATAGAACAGTGGGCTTGGAATCAGGAGGACAGTTGGAGAGAAGAGATGGGAGGGGCTATTCTAGGCTCTTCAGTGGGAAGGACATGAGCAAACGTCAAGAGCTGAATGGGAAAGCGAGAAGAATGATCCATTTTTTTTTAAAGTGGTTCCCACATCATATTCCTCTTTTGCAAGTTTTCAGATCCAATTCAGAGAAACTAGATTGACTTTTGCACTTCTCTTGCACTCATCTCCCTAGTTTTCTTAGTGAAGAATAGTGAGATGACTGTGTCTTCAGGTCTTCACAAAAAAGAGAAGTGGACTTGTTCTTCTTGGGCATAGAAGAGAGAACCAGAAGCAAAGAGTGAAGGTGACAGAGAAGCAAACTTAGACTTGATATAAGGAAATACTTCTTAAGCATTGGTCATGCCAAATTGGAATGGGCAGTGTCATGGGGAGCAGTAGGTTTCCCTTTACTGAAGCTCTCCAAGCAGAGGCTGAGTGATGATTTTTCAAGTATATTGGATGGATACTTGTTCAGACATGAATTTGAACAGATGGTCTCTGAGGACCCTCCTAAAGATGAGATTCCTATAGAATGACTCCTTGGTCAGTTAGGGTTTGGCCTATATGTCTGTTATGGGAATCTGAAGATCTTCCCTGCCCATAGGCCCTTTGATAGGCGTATGTGGCTCTGAGAACCTTCCCTGATTTGAAAGTATACTCTGCCCCCTAATAGGATGAATGGAGCCTGTGGCAGGAGGCTTGTTCTTCAGGAATGCCCATGCCATATTACTTTGTGATTGGGCAGTGGGTCAAGAGAGCTGTGACATTCTCTGATCCAGGAGAAGGCTATATATACCCTGATGTGAGGTTTTGCTTTGGGGCTTACTTTGGAAAGAGTTGTGTGATTTGGCCAGATGAGACTCTGGGAAGCTGTTGAGCCCCCTGGCTTTGAAAACCCAGATGTTGATGCTTCCCTCTCTGGTAACTAACTAGGTATGGATGTAATGGTCAGACGGCTGGAAGTCTGTCTGCTGATCTGTTTCTTTGATTGCTTATAACTTCTGTTTGTGTTCTCTGAAGTTCAGGGTGCTGACTTTTCCCCCTGAACTAGGTAAATGATATATGTTTGATTGATTAAAGTAAGATTGTTAACCCGTTTTGAGTTGCATTCCTTTAGAAAAGCAGATCTAAGAACTTGTGCTAGCAGCCATCCTGGGTAAGCTAGGGTGCTTGCTGATACAATGTCTTTTGAAGTGTCCCATGATGCTATTACTAGAGCTATGCCCCAAAGAAGGCATGTTTATAACAGCACTTTTTGGTGTGTATGGAGACAAAGAAATGGGAGCAAAGTGGGTTCCCAATCAATTAGGGAATGATCTAGTTGTAATATGAATTATGTTACATGAATGTAATGGAAGAATATCATTGCTATAAACAATAGTAATAGTTAACGTTTATATAGAGCTTACGATGTGTTAGGCACATTGAGTGCTTTACAATTATTATCTCATTTGATTCTCGCAACAAATATGGGAGGTAGGTTCTAGGATCATCCCCATTTTACAGATGAAGAAATGGAGGCAAACAGAGGTAAAAGTGATTTGTGCAAGGTCACATGGCTAGTATGTGTCTGAGGTCAAATTTGAACTCAGTTTTTCCTAACTCCATGCCCAGCACTCTATCCACTGTGCTACTTAACTGCCCTCAAAGTATTCAAAGAAAGCTAGAAAGTTGCATTATAAATTAGTGCAGAAAAAAAATGATCAGAACCAGAAGAAAATTGTGCACACTGCAATAATTTAAAATATTGGAAGACCAATCAATGAAGTGATCAGTCATGTCCTCAGTAGGCTAATAATAAGCTATGTCTCCTTTCTTTCAACAGAGAAGTGGTGGTCTGCAGGTGTGGAATTGGGTATACTTTTTTTCAAACGTGGCTAATATAGATTTGTTTCGCCTGATTGCAATTATGTGTTACGAGGGAGAAGTCTATGGGAAGAGAGTTGAGGGACATGACTGTGATTTAGAAAAAAGAAAAGAACACTAAGAAAACATAAAAAATCCCTTCCAGCTCTGAGATTCTGTGAAACCCTACAAGGTTAAAAGCTCACATTGTTCATTTGATAGCACCCTCACCCCCAATAGCCTCCTTGTGTCCTTTGTTCAAATCTCTCCCCCCTATACAGACCCTTCTTTGTGGAATAACACAATTTTCCAAATGAAACCAAAGAGTTGATTAAAACGTGGTTAGAGAAAATGGATTCCACACCTCTAGTCTCTAACACCCTCACTTCTCTCTACCAGCAAGCACCTAAATCCTCAAGTTAAGTGAACATAACATTAGAGGTTTCTGGGGGCTTTCCTCTAGGTCAGGCTCATTCGAGGTATAAATATGCAATGACACTGAGTGTTGTTTGTTTTAAGACATGATATGTTTACATTTGAAATCCTATTATGGGCTTCTCACCTTACTCAGCAACAAAAAGACATTGTAGCTTTGGGCAGGGTTACTGCCTGCTTGAATTAAGCTTTGCACTATGGCTCAGAAAAAAAAATACTCCAGAATCAGTCATCATTTGCATCCAAGAGACTTATTCATCAAACATGTGGGGCTCTATTCATAAGTGATTTATAACTTTGCATAAAGGGGGATTTCTGTGCAAGCTGCCCTGAGAGCCATCGTCTGCCTCACCCGTGAAATTCATACAAGGTCAATATTTATCAGGGTGACCTGGGTATTGTGCAGTAACCCGTGGAGTTTGCAGTGATACTTGGAGGCTGCAAGACCAAAAAAGGCAGGAAAATTGAAGGAGAGCGAAGGATCATCTGAGAGCTCAGTCTAAGGCCTGACAAGTCACATGTACAAAAGAGTTACAAAGGAAGCAGCTTGCATGAATTGGACGTGTGTTCTAGGAAAGACAAAGTCCCAACAAGTCCATTTATTTCCTTTTCAAAATGGAAATTTAATCATCAACAAACATTTTGTTTTATAAAGGACAAGAATGAAGATTGTATAAGAAACTGTGAACTTCTATTATGTATAGCTTTAAAAATGTGTGTAAATATGAATAATAATGAATAAGAATAAATTAATAAGCATATAAAAATAGGGAATGGACCTATGTTTTCATATAGCATAGCAAAATCCCAGATGAGGAAACATTTTCTACCAAGGCAGTTTGGCACTGTCTCTACAACTCCTGGTCTTAGAGAATTGCCTAGAGTACTGACAGTTTAAATGACTTGCCTGGGCTCACAGAGCTGGAACGTATCAGTGGTGGGACCTTAGCCCAGATCTCCCTGATTTCAAGGCTAGTTCTTTCTATTTGCTCTGTATGTCATACATCTTCTCCCTCTGTCTCTCTCTCCCTTCAAGAAGTGTGTGTATGTATGTGTATGTATATGATATATGCATATATTATATATGCATATCATGTTATATCACATCATATATAATATACTGTGTGTAGAGTGTATATATACTATATACACACGTGATATGTTTGTATATGTATTCATGTAATATTCACATGTGTATATATATGTGCAAGTGTGTATAGAGATGCTTTTGTTACACTTAGCACACATGTGCATCTGAATATACAGACATATGTATACATAAATATGTATAAACACACATCTGTATACATTTTATATTATAAACACACATATATGAGTATATCCACAAATATATGTCAGCACACATGTATATGTAGTATAATAAGCATATACATGTGCATGCTATACATAGATATAATAAATGCACACATATGCATAAATGTATATATACACAAAGCCTGGAGAAAATCTAAAAGAAAACAAAAAAAATCACATGTGAAGGAAAACAACTTTGAAGGACTCCAGATCTCTGATCTGATCTGAAATAGTGATTTCAAAAGACACAGAATGAAACATTTCATCTACTCTTCAGCAGAGTTGTGATGGACTAGAAATTCAGATGGAAATATGCATTTTCAGATGTGGTCAGTGTTCTGATTTAGTTTGCTAAATTATGCATATTGTTAAAGGGGGGACTTTCTTTGCAACATGGTGGTGGTAGGTTAGTTGGTAGCGATACATAGAGATAAAACTAGGTTTATTTAGGAGGCAATGTGAAACAGTAGAGACCATGGTGGATTTGGAACCAGAGAACCTAGATTTGATTCCAGATTCTGCTACTTATTTATATCTGTGTGACCTTGAGTACATCTCATAACTTCTCTAGGCTCCAGTCGCTCTGTAAGATGAATAGTTAGACTAGAACAGCGGTTCTCAACCTGTGGGTTATGTTCTATTTGTAACGATGAAAATACATCCTGCATATCAGATATTTACATTACAATTCATAACAGTAGCAAAATTACAGTTATAAAGTAGCAATGAAAATAATTTTATGGTTGGGGGTCACCACAACATGAGGAACTGTATTAAAGGGTCGCGGCATTAGGAGGGGTGAGAACCACTAGACTAGAAGGTCTTTGAGGGCCTTCCCAGTTTGAAATCTATGATTCTACTTTGAAAGTAAGCATCAAGTTCTATAAGATGTGGACATCATATTCTTTATCGGTGTTGATGGAGTCCTACCTTTGAGGTCAACAGCCCATGATTCTCTTTAAGGATATGCCCAAGTCAAATAAACTGACTTTTAACATTATCAAGTCTGACACTCTCAGATACCTTGGAGGTCTTCTAGTTATAGAATCTCAGAGTTGGAAGAAGCTGCAGGGACCATCATGTTCAACCTATGTCTGAACAAACATCTTTTCAACAATATCCCTAACAAGTGGCCGTCTAGTCTTTCTTTGAAGACCTCCAGTAAAGGTATGGCCATTTGGATAACTCTATAACTGCTAAAAAATTTTTCTTTGCCTAGTACTGCCTCTGGCTTACTTCTCCAAAGGACAGCTACTATGTTGATTTTCAAAGGATAACCTGTAGGCTAACATTCCCCCTTATACGTTTCACATTTACAGTGCCAGTAGATACAATTAGCTCAAATCCAGCGCATAGTCTCCCACAATTAGACAGAGTATCTGTGGGAAGAGTGGGCATGACTTTAAAGTATAATGAGAGTGAAGTAAACACATGGGAAACACAAGCAAGGCAATGCATGCTTCTGGTGCCACAGGATCACAATGCTCCTTTCTTTCTTCCTGGAGTCCTCACTCAGCTCCCCTCTCGATGGTGAGAGCTAGTTCTGCCATGACTCCACAGTCAGTTCTTTTCTCTGTTGCCAGGGATCATGATCCTTAAATCTCATGTTACCTCTCTCAAGTTATTACCTCTCTGTGTTCATGCCTGTCTGAAAAGCATGTGCCTTTACACAACCATTGGTTCATATCTGGACCCTCCTGAATTGGTAAAATTTTAAGGTAGTTGAATGGGGTGTCTTCTATTGGGCAAGTAGGAGAGGGGAGAAGAGAGAAAAGCTAATTCTGATGCCTCTGACATATAAGACCACTACTTAAAAGTCATGGGGTTAGAATAATTATATCCCAGTGTGGTGGGAAAAGGGAGAAGGGAAGGTAATAAACATTTAGTAAGTTCCTACTACATGCCAGGCACTATACTAAGTGCTCTACAGATATCGACTATTTCTGTCCTTATAACTATGTGAGATAACTGCTCTTATCATCTCCATTTTACAGTTGAGGAAACTGAGGCACACAGAGGTGTTCAGTGCCTTTTCAACTCCCCAACCTCCTCTCCCCTCTGATTAGAGGGCTAGAGGATAGAGCATTAAATTCCCAAAACTTTCCTTTATAGTAGGCTGGCCCTGAACACTGTGACTAACCCTCCGCTTTTCAGCCTCAGCTGTGCTTGATCTCCAACGCTTGAATTCCAAGGAACATGATCCCTACTACCTCCTAGTGGTTTCCCTTTCTCCCTTTCAACTTCCTTATGTATGTTGTCTTCCCCCATTAGATTGTAAGCTCCTTGAGGGCATACACTGTCTTTCTTTTTCTTAATTGTATCCCTAGTGCCTGGCTCATAGTGGATGCCTGATCATGTTTATTATTCAATAATGTTTCCTGAATTTAATAGAATTTGCCTAGGGTCAGGTGGCTGGTAAGATTCTGAAGCTGGATATGAACTTCCTGGCTCCTGGACCAGGGCTCTATTCACTGTGTGTGGGACCAGCTGCCTCTGCAGTTAGAGTATAACCAGGAGACTGACATTCTAGTCCTGACTCTGCCACTAAGTGACATGATTTTGGGTGTTACTTTCCCTTTCTGGGCCAGAATTTCCTTCCTGTAAGTGAGGGAGTCTAGACCATTTATCAAAGTCCTTTTCAGCCCTGAAAATTCTATCATTCTATGCTTTTAGATTGTACATTCTCTGAGGACAAGGATGATGTCTAAATTGGACCACTCTCTGCCCCATTCCATTTTGTGTCCTGTTTTCCCTCATCTTCATAAAATTGTTAATTCTATCTCCCATTCTCAGTGAACTCCTCATCTTCTTCTGCTGAAACCCCCTGCCTTTCTGTAAGACCCAATTCTGATGCCTGCTCCTCCATAAAGGGGTTTTAGCATTGGAAGGGTGAGATTCAAATGCTGGCTCTGCCATGTAGATCCTGAATTACTTTTGGCAAGTTTATTAACATCTCTGGGTCTCAGTTTCCTTACCTGCAAGTGAATAAGTTGGAATACTTTGCAGCATGGTGTACTGGATTGAGCATTGAATTTGGAATTAGAAAGTTCTGGGTTCAAATCCTACCTCAGATAGTTACTAGCTGAATGCCTCTGCGCTTCCATTTCCTATAACACAAGGGCATTGGACTTGACGATATCTATGGTCTCTTCTAGCTTTAAATCTATGATCCTATGATTCTTCAACAATCTCCATCATTCCTTAGAAAATGATCCATCTCCCAACATTTTCATGACATTTTTCTTGGACTTTTCTACTGTACTTTTCCCCAGTTTTGTAGTTGCTTGTACATGTCTTAACTCCACTAAGTTGTAAGCCCTAAGAGCAACATCTATGTCATGCCTATCTCTGGATCCCCAGGACTAAGCACACACAATAACCTCTATATGGTGGCTACTTAATGTTTGTCCAGTCACATTCTGTTCTTTATATATGTATTAACTATAGCATCTACCACAGTGCCTTGTACATACTGGGTGATCAATACATGAATAAACCAATGAGTTTAGCTCTGAGATTTCAGAATTTTTTAGATGACACAAGCTGTCTGCAGCCTTTCTTTAAGCAGAACCCAGGATACCAGCAATGCCAGAGTTTTTCATGTCCCTAAACTCACTGTATGTGACTTGGTCAAACAGGGCAGACCACAAACTTTGATGAGGAAGGGGATGCATGGTTTCACTTGTTTTCTAGCCTATTTCCTCTTAGCATCATGAATCTCCTCAGTTCTCCTCCCTAACCCTCTCCAGGTCAGAATGTATACTGTATTTATAATAAACTTAAACCTCCTCCTCACTGTTAATAGAAAAGTTACTGAGTAGAGTTCACTTGTATCACTCCATACTTAGGCTTCCCAAATTACAAATATCCATTTATGTTTTGTTTTTGTTTTTTTTTTTTTGTCTTTTTGGAGGGGGAAGGCAGGGCAATTGGGTTTAAGTGACTTGCCCAAGGTCACACAGCTAGTAAATGTTAAGTGTATGAGGCCAGACTTGAACTCAGGTCCTCTTGACTCCAGGACTAGTGCTCTATTCACCATGCCACCTAGCTGCCCCCAAATATTCATTTATGAAACCTTACAGTGAGGTGGCTAGTCAATCACAGAATATTCTATAAGTCACAGCTAGGTGGTAGATTAGATAGAGTGCTAGACATGGAAGGAGGAGACATCTGTGTTCAAATCCTGCCTCAGACACTTATTAATTAGCTCTACGATCCAGGACAAGTCCCTTGGCCTCTATCTGCCTTAGATTTATCATCCACAAAATGGAGATAATAACAGTACCTACCTCCCAGAGTCATTTTAAGGATCAGATAAGCTAAGAGACATAAACTGCTTTGTAAATCTTAAAACACTATATGAATGCTAACTGTTGTGATTGTCATTGTTAAGCAGGGTGATGCATTTTTCAGTCTTTATAGTTGCAAAACTCACCAGGTGCAGATTGGTGGAAAATAGGAATGGTTGGTCTAGGCTCTCTGTTCTCAGGCAGTGGGGCCCTGCAGGGGTGCCAGACTGAGATCCCTAAAAGTTAAAGACAAGACGATGTAAGGCCTCTTAAAGATCACTCATTATAACCAGTAGAATGTAAACTCCCTAAGGGCGGAGATTCTTTTATTTTTGTCTTTGCAGCATTAACACTTAGTATAAGATTTTGGTTAACAAAGGTTTATTGAATTGAAATGACTTGAATCACCCTACTCAATAAAAGTAAAAGCTCACTTCTAAAGGATACTTTAAGATTGGCAAAGCATTTTGATCTCAGAAGCAATGTTAGATTGGTAGAGTGTAACGATACTGGGATTTGAAGATCTTCCACGCCCCTTGAACTTGCTGATGTAGCAGGAAGGGGTGGAGCAAGAGAACGCCAGAACCAAGCTGGTATCCATGTGGTGCTGACTGGAAGTGGCGGTGGAGGCAGCTGTTGCGAACTCCTTTTGCTTTGAGTGGGCCAGAATCTCTGCTAAGGACTCCTGCTGAGGACTGCCAGGGATGGGAACTTCGGGGGGGCTGGAGCTGCTGGGAGCAAGCTGCCTGGACGCTGAGCAGTTACTGTGTATGAGGAGAGGAGGATCTTTGCCTGAGGTAGCCTGTCCTGTTCTGAAGGCTTGAGAGTGTGGGTGTTTACTACTTTAACTACATGTACCAACTTCATAACTACTGTGTTGGCTTTGACTTTCTGGTTTTGGGACTCAGTTTTCTGGTATTTAAATGAGTGCTCTAGCTATATTTCTTATGTAGAGAGCCTGTTACATTTCGCAATTAATAATCATATCAGCATATTTATAGTTACTGTAGGCATTGTAAATACTGCATTGCTGATACATAGAGGAAGGAGGAAGATAGAGACAGAGACAAAGAGAGACAGAGACAGAGAGATAGAGTAAGAGAGACAAAGACAGAGAGAAAGGAGATGGGGATGCAGAGATAGATATTCAGACAGATGCGTTGAGCAAGGAGAAGGTGCAGATCTTGGTGAACAAGAGAACCTCTGCAGTTGTGAGCTTTAATAGGAATGGGAATTTGAGGATCTTCAGTGCCCCTTAATAGGCCTGGGGGAATTTGAAGACCTCCCCTGCTTCGAAAATAAACTCTGCCCTGAATAGGCTGAATGTGGTCACATGGAGGCTGTGGTGGGAGGAGTTTGCTGAAGGGTAGGGCAGAGTCACAGGAAGCTGGAAGCCAGAGCCACAGAGATGGGGGGGAGAGAGAGGAACTCAGGCAAGGAGATAGAGTGGTTTGTGAGTAAATATTGATCTTGTATGGTTTGTGAAAAGGCTAAAGGATGGTGTGGCTCTCTGCTACATTGTGGTGCATTAACTTTTATGTTGCTTTGATGGATTCCATTTCCTGGTGTTGGGATTTGGTTTTCTGGTGCCTAAATAAATGCTTCGTTTTTGTCTTCTATATGAAGATTTTGTTATATTTTGCAACAAGCACTATATGGGTCTATTTATAATCATAGTCAGTGCTATAAATATTGCACTGGTACTACATGAGCATGTGGGGAAAATCTGGTACCCAAATATAACCCTGTATTCCAGGGAATGGGGAGCCTGTGACCTCAAGGCCACATGTGGCTCTTGAGGTCCTCAAATGTGACCCTTTGACTGAATCCAAACTTCACAGAAACATGTCTCCTTCCTAAGTTTGTGTCTCTGGTGGCTCTTCTAACTTTCAAGGACTCACTGTGCCCCGTACCAAAGGAATGAAGGCACAAACAGGTGAAGACCCCATCCTAGGCATTGGTTGGTTTAGGAGACTGTGAGCACATGAGCCAACCTGATGATGGGCGGGGAGAACATTTCTCTAATTAGTCGGTCAACAAATATTTTAAATAAATTGTTTATTAATAAAGCATATATGCCAAGCACTGCTAAAACCTGGGGATATAAAGAAAGGCAAAGGCAAAAATAGTCTCTACTCTCAAGGAGTTCACATTCTAATGGAGAAGAAAACATGCAAGCAACTATGAACAGGGATTGTATATACACACATACATATATGTATACACACACACACACACACACACACACACATACAGGGTAATTGGGAGGAAATCCCAGAGGGAAGACACAAGTATTAAGAAAGACTGGGAAAAAAACTTCTCGTAGAAGGTAGAATTTGACCTGAGACTCGAAGAATCCAGGGAAGGTAGGAAAAGAGAATAGGAAAGAGAAGTCCAGGGCTGGGGGACAGCCAGTAAAAAGGGATGGAGCTGGAAGAGAATTTTCTTTGAGGAACAAGGGGGCCAGAGTCACTGGATTTTATATTATGAGGAGGACAATAAAGTGTAAGTGTAATTTGATCTGGGAAGAGGTCAAATTATGAAGGATTTTGAATGCCAAACAAGAGATTTTCTATTTGACTCTGCAGGTAATAGGGAACCATTGAAGTTTATTGAGTAGGGGGTGACCTGTGTTTTAGGAAGATCACTTTTATAGCTGAGTGGAGGATGGGCTGGAGTGGGAGAAACTTGTGGCAAGGAGGCTATAGCAATAGTCCAGGCACGAGTCGATGAAGGCCTGGACTGGGGTGTTGGCAATGTCAGAGGAAAGGAGGGGGCCCATGTGAGAGATGTTATGAAGGTAAAATTGACAAGCCTTGGCAACATATTGGTATGGGAGGGTAGGATGAGAGACAGGAGAGAGTCAAGGATGGCATTGAGGAGTAGGGGAGTATAATGGTGTCCTTGACAATAACAGAAAGGCTCAGAAGAGGGAGGATTTGAGAGTCTAGTTTTTGGACGTGTTGAATGTAAGATATATACAGAATGTCCAGTTTGAAATGTCCAATAAGAAGTTGGAGATGTGAGATTGAAGGTCAGAAGAGAAGTTAGGGTTGGAGAAGTAGATCTGAGAATTATCTGCATAAAGGGGATAAATTGAGAATCAACCGGCAGAAGAGAGTGAGTTTCACTGCTATGGCATTTTTATGCACTGTTTCAGCTCCACAGCCAATCAAAAGGCCATTTGTTACTACACAAAGCAAATAGAAAACAGTCACAGTCTATTTACTCATGCTCTGCATTGGGACAAGACTCTCCCCATTCCATATCATTGCACACATTCAGAATCTGGCTCATCAATCCCTCACGAGGGTTGTCAACAGTCAGGGATCATGGGATGTGTTTCTAGCACAGGGCCCTCATCAGACAATCCTTCTCATTACATTTAATTTCTATCACTCTTTCTTCTGAGAGGATTAGACAGAGGCTTGTTTGGATCTTGGTGTATGCTTTTTTGTGAATGCTATTCTCTATCAGAAAGAGCAATATTTGACTGTGGCTACAATGAGCAAAATCATTCATTACCAATCCATTGCACTCACCACAAACTGCCCATTCCAGCCAAATAGGCCTACTCATCAACCCCAGAGAGTAAGTAAGTGGATTACTGACTCTAAACCTTTGCTCAGGCTTACCTCCCTCGAAGACACTTCTCCCTCCCCATTGCTTATCAAAGTCCTGTCCTTCCTACAGTTCCCAGCTCAATTCTCACTTCCTATGCAAAGGCTTCCCTGACTATCCTACTCTGTGTTGGTCTCATCTTCCTCTGAATTCTCCACACCTAAGTGCTTTTTCATTTAGCACTTATATACTGCCTGACATTACTATTTTTCTTTATTCATATCTTTGTCTTATATTTCCAACTGGAAAACAAGCAGTGAAAGAGCAGGAATCAAGCTTTAGATTTCTCTGTGTTTCCAGGCACTCTTAGATGATTAAGTGTTCAAAAAATATTGACTGGTGGTGAGGTCAGTCTCTAACCTGTCCCTGGCATCCTCACAGCCCTCTGAATGACTTCTAATTCTTTAAAAAATATTATGTTTAATAGCTATCAACAAAAAAAATCAATCAAGCACACACCATTAACTGAAAACCCTTAGAAGCTAACAAAATGAACAAAGTGGAATGAATGCATGAATAATCACTAAACAAAGAGATATTTTTGTTCCATGGTATTTTTTTTCCTCGTCTGTCTGAAGTTCTGCTAACTATGGTTTTTCTTTCTCTCCCTGTTTCTCTCTCTCTCCTATATCTTCTCTTCTCCCTCCCTCTTCTTCTCTTTCCTGCACCTTGTCTCCTCTTTTTATTCTTTTTTCTTTCCTTCCTTCTTTCCTTTTTTCCTTCCTTCCTTCTTTTCTTCCTTCCTTCTTTTCTTCTTTCCTTCCTTCCTTCCTTCCTTCCTTCCTTCCTTCCTTCCTTCCTTTTTTCTTTCCTTCCTTCCTTCCTCCCTCCCTCTTTCTCTTTCTTTCTTTCTTGTAATTAAATTTGTCTACAATTCTAATTTTGCTGATTTTACTTTGTCTCACTTCATATAGGTCTTTCCATCCTTCCTTGTATGCTTGTATCATTCTTTATGGCACCATAATATTCCATTACATCAGCATAGTGTAATGTATTCAGTTACTTTTCAATTACCGGACATATAGATTGTTTCCAAAACCTTTATCTGGTTTCAACAGTATTTTCAATCAGTTATTAGTGGGAAATATCTTCCTCCACTTTGCCATGTAAGGATGATATAACTCAAAGTGGGGACTGCCTGAAAACTGAGGAAATGCTCAACCCTACTAGAATTTTTCACAGGTACCTTTGACTCACTCTTCTGCCAGACATTGACGTTGAATCCTAACAGGCCACCTGGCTGGAGAGCAATGCCGGTTGATGATTCAGACTTTCAAATAAAAATAATGAAAACCCAGCTGGACAGACAGCTTGATTTCCCTGATCCAGCTGGAACATGAGTAGAATGACTCCAAAATATTGGATGATATTGCAGCTTGAATAAGCAGAATGCTCACATTCAGCTGTGAGAGTCCTGCACGGTGGTCTTATGACCACAAGTTCTCTCCACAGCCTGCCAAGAACTAGGTAATGTTTTGGCTTAAAGTTCTGATACTCTCTGCTAGAAATGAGGCTGTTTAGGGAGCTAGGGTGCTTTATGTTTAATGTGGGTGTCTAAAGCTAAGTGATAAGCTAAATAACCAAAAGCCAGAGTCCCGAAGAAATCAAGGAAATAGGCTTTCATCATGATGAGAACATATAACTGACCTGTAGAGAGCTAAGTTTTGATTTAGGAGACTTAGGCTCTGATACCATTTGTGATGCCAAGCTGTATAACTGTAAGTAAGTTATCTATAAGTAAGTTCTAGGCCTCAAGTTTGTTAGCTGCAAAATTGGGATAATGATACCTGAACCGCATACCTCACAGGGATGTTGTGAGAAAACATTTTGGAAACCATAGAGTATTCTATAAACATAAACCATCTTTGCACCAACTCAAACAGTTTTAGTGAAACTGTCTTAGTTTGCTTGACAAAATCAGGGCAGCTAGATGGCACAGTGGATAGAGCATTGGCCCTAGAGTCAGAACCTGAGTTCAAATCCAACCTCAGTCACTTACTAGATGCGTCATCCTGGGCAAGTCACCCAATTACCTCCAAAAAACCAAACCAAAACAAAAAACACTTGACCAAATAAGACTTGTGTTCAAGCCTTGATTCTGTTACTAACTAGATGTATAATCTTGGGCAGGTTACTTAAATTCCCTGAGTCTCACTTACCTCCTTATAGAAAATAAGAATAATTATTCAGCCCTTTCAATGGAAACCTATGGGAGAATTTTTTCCATCTTGTAGTATGGGCTGGTACAATCCAACTTTTCTGGCCAGGGGAATGATGTTTAAGGGAGAAAACATGGAGAAAACAAGTGGTAGATTGGGAGTCATTCTTATAATAGACTAATGACACTCATATAACAACATGAATGTAGATTAGTCATGTCAAACTCAAATGGAAAGGGTGGCCACTAATATATGCAAAAGGATATAGCCTTCAGGCTACATATTGATTTAATTTTAAATTTAAAATTGTCTATGTTTTATTGTATTTTTGTTCCTTTTGTTAAACATTTCTCAATTACATTCTAATCTGTTTCTGGCAGCACTTGGGAATGTTGGAGGGCCACATGTGGCCTCTGATGTTCATATTATTTCAGAGTTACCACCCCCATACGCTTATTTTTATTTATTTTTTTAATAGGGCCTTAGCACTGAATGGAAAGGACCAACATGTACTAGAACGCAAAAGCTGTGATATGGTTTAGGCCTATTCAATATGGTGCCACTCCCAGCTACCTTGGCTTCAGGATGATTGGAATCAAAGATTTCATTTTAATAAGTAGTTTCAAATTCCCTGTGTGGATTTATTTCCATGATTAAATTTGGAGCCAACGATTTTGAAGGGAGTGCTGAATAAGTGAGAAAGAAAAGCTACAAATGGGGCACAGGAACACTGTTAAATTGACTTTCAAGGGAATACAAACTCTCTCTCTTCCTCTGTATCAGCACCATCAAGGGAAATCAATACTCAAGATAATTTAACCAGTGTAGTGTACAATGTAATTGTAGGCAATGTAGTGTTTTGGAGACTATTAGTAAGTTTATAATTTTTTTTTCAGTGAAAAGAGTCATGAATTTGTAGTTCAAAGGATCTGACTTCAAATCCTTGCTCACTACTTAGAATGACTATTCTCTCTCTCTATATATATATACATACAAACATATATACATACATGGTACATATATGTTATGGGACATATATGTAAGTGCTGGGCGGACCAAAACGAACAAGCTAGATACACTCCTCTCTTTGGGAGACTACTTTGAAAGACATAAGCTATCCTTGGGGGAGGGCAGCTTTTGCTTTTGCTGGTCCTACTGAGGCAAGACTAGGTGGAGAGAAAAGAAATACTTCGCATACCTTTGGCTCCATTTAGTTCCCAAATCAGGAAATAGGTCAGTGTCACCCAGCTGGAAATGCTGTTGCCTCTGGCCTGAAGGCCAAAGGTTCAAGTCCCACACTGGAGATTAGGCATCTTTCCAAAGCCAGTGCTCCCTGCTGTAGCAGCAGGAGGGAGGTGGGTGGAGGCTTGTGCTGGGAAAAGGACCCCGCTCTGGCTCTGGTTAGCTCTGGGGAGCTGAGGTAATAATACCTGATAACTCCAATGTCTTTGAGGTCAGTTCTTGGCCAAACTTAGGTGAAATTATCTTTCCAAAAATGATACCCTGTGATATGTGCAGAGGGAGTGAAGACTGGCTCACAGCAGCTGTTAGGAAGCTAAGGTCAGACCTAGGTCTACTTAGAAACAGACCCACAGGATTTCAGAGTTGCAAGTTACTTTAGGAATCATGTTATACTGTACTCTTTACTCATCAACCCAGCACTAAAATGGAAAGAATGTTGGATCTGGAATCAGTGGTCCTCCACTTTAATCTCTGCTATTTATTACTGGTATGACCCTAGGTAAGTCACTTTACCTGTGTGGTAAAGATCTTTTAGGTTCCCTTCCCTTTAAAAGCTGTGATCTGGATAGTAATTTCCATTTATAAATCCCTTTATGGAGTGCCTCCCTCACCATCATTCTGTCTGGAAAGGACATTAGAAAGAATCTAATCCAATCCTCTTACTTTTACAGATGAGGAACCTGTGGCCAGCAGAAGGAAATAATGGAGCCAAGATTTCATAGGTAATAAATGGTAATAAAAGCCAGAATTCAAAAGAGCCTTTGACTCCAGATCTATTTTTCTTCCAATGTATTATTATTCCGTTTGTATAGATACAAGGCAATTTAATTAAATTTGATCAACATTGATTAAGCACCTATTTTATGTCAAGCACTATGCTAGGTTTTGGTGATGCAACAACAAAAACAAAAATATTTGTTTACTCAGTCAGTGTTCTTTTTTTCTGACTCAGAGGAGTTCTGACTTTGTACAGCAATATAACCTTTACATCCCTCCATGCCTTATTTTGAGGATAAAGGAAAACCTCTGGGGGTGGCTAGGTGGCACAGTGAATAGAGCACCACCTCTGGAGTCAGGAGGCCCCAAGTTCAAATTCAGCCTCAGACAGACAGTTACTAGCTGTGTGACCTTGGGCAAGTCACTTAACTTCAATTGCCTTAATTTTCCCCCTCCAGAAAAAGAAAAACAAAAACTTCCTAGCACCTTCCTTACTCAAGTACATAGTAATATATTGGAGATCCCTTTAAACAAACCCAGAAAGAACTCAACACCACAATATGGTTTCTATATGTGCCCTACAACACACTACATAAGATAATAAGATCAGGGAAGCTTAGAGGTCACCCTTCATTTTATATACGAGATAATTATGGTACAGAAAAGTTGAATAACTTGCCCAATATCATGAAAGTAATAAGTGGCAGAGGCAGGTATTGAACCCAAATACTCTGATTCCAAATCCAGCCTTCTTTCTACTGTTCCATTTGTCCTAGTCAAACGTGCCAAAAGCGTTTGTTTTATCGTTAAAGTCTGTACGTTTCTTTTTAGACTCAAAGTTACTAAAAGGCAAGGCTAAATCCTGTTGTTGTTTTTTAAATTTCTCGTTTGGTCTGTTCACTTAGAGGCAGTTAAAAGGCTTGATGGATGGAGTTCTGGGCCTGGAGTCAGGAAGACCGGAGTTCAAATCTGGCCTCGGACACTTACTAGCTAGGCCAGTCACTTAGCCTCTGTTTGCTTTAATCCACTGGGAAGGAAATGGCAAACCAGTCCAGTATCTCTGCCAAAAAACGAATAAACAAACAAACAACAACCCTACAGGGTTATGAAGAATCAGAGTTGACTGAAACAACTGAACAACAATCTCGTCCACTTGTCTTTTCATTATTAATGACTACTCTCCCAAGGCAGTGGTGAATGGACAAGAGAGGCTGCAGAGGAGTTAATTCACAATTTTTTTCTTAAACAGCAATCTCTCACCCTCCATTCTGGGATCTACCCTTGTATGCATATGTGGAAGGTCTAAATGTGAACCTGCCTCTGCTGTCTTTCCTGACTTAAGAAGTCTCCCTACTTTTCACTTTCATTAACTTGACTAAAGATCTCCTTCCCTCTCCACCCCTTTCCTATTTCCCTTCCACTCCATTCAAAGAAGGGTGGTGGAGGTGGCAGCAGCAGGAGGAGGAAGGGAGGGGAGACATTACAAACACATTTAGCTCCTCAGGAACAAAACAAAGGCATTCTAAGCCAGGGCTTTGCTCTTCTAGAGGCAGCAGCGTGGCTCAATGGAAAGAGCTCTGGATTTGGAATCAGAGGACCTGAGTTTGAAACCTTCTTCTGTTATCACCTGTGTGACTTTAGGCAAGTCACTTACTTTCTGTGAGCCTCAGTTTCCTCATCTGTAGAAGGAAAGAGTTAGAGTAGATGAACTGATCCTTTCCAGTCCTTTGGTCCCAGATTGGATGTCTAAAAGGCATCTTAAATTCAAGATGTCTATTACTTCAATTTATTATCTTTCCACCTAAAACCTCTCCCCTTTCAAATTTCCCTAGTACTATCAAGGGCACCACCATCCTTCTAGTTCCCAACAATCACATCCTATGTATCACCCTCAATTTCTCACTATCTCTCACTACCCACATTAAAAAAAAAAACAAAACCCACCTTCATTTAGCCTTCACAATATTTCTCAAATATGCCCCATTCTCTTCTCTGACTGCCACCACCTTGGGTTATATAGCAACAGCCTGCTGCCACATCTGCCTGCCTTAAGTCTCTTCTCACTCTAATTCATCCTCCATTCTGCAATTAATGTGGATTTTCTAAAGCACACATCCAATCGTGTCACCTCCCCTCCCCCCTCAACCCTCTTCTTCCCTTTCCCATAGAATAACTCCAGTGGTTCACTATTACCTCCAGGATCAAATACAAAATCCTCTGTTTGTTGTTTAAAACACTTTATAACTCAACCCCACCTTCTCCAGTTTTTGTTATAAATATATTTTATTTACCTCATGCTATATACTATATACATATACATATGTTCCCCACCACATATTCTTCAATCTGATGACTGTCACCTCTTTGATATTCCACAAACAATACAGTTCATATCTAGCCCTGGACATTTTTGTTGGCTCTCCCCCAAGCCTGGAATACTTTCGCTCCTCATCTCTGTCTCCTGGCTTCCTTCAAGTCCCATCTAAAATTCCGTCTTCTTTTTTTCCCGTATTTAAACTTGTTACTTTCATTTTTGTGTTAACATTTTTATTTGAAGTTTTGAGTTTCAAATTCTGTCTCTTCCTCTCCTCTTCCCTCCCTGAAATGGTAAGCAATCAGATATAGGCTATACATGTGCAACTATGTAAAACATTTCCATATTAGTTATTTTGAACAAGACTCAAAAGAAAAAAATGCAAGAAAGAAAGTGAAAAATAGCACGCTTCAGTCTGTATTCAAACAATATCAGTTCTTTCTCTAGAGGCAGATAGTATGCTTCATCATGTGAGTCCTTTGGGATTGTCTTGGATCATTGTATTGCTGAGAATAGCTAAGTCATTCACAGTTCTTCATCAAACAATATTGCTGTTACTGTGTATAATGTTCTCCTGGTTCTGTTCACAAGACTATGCATCAGTTCATGTAAGTCTTTTCCAGTTTTTTTTATCACCCTGCTTGTCATTTCTTATAGCACAATAATATTCCATTACAATCATATATCATAGCTTGTTTAACCATTCTTCAGTTGATGAGCTTTTTATCAATTTCCAATTCTTAGCTACCATAAAAAAGAGCTGCTATAAATATTTTTGTACAAATAGGTCCTTTCCCCTTTTTTGGGATGTCCTTGGGATACAGACCTAGCAGTGGTATTGCTTTTATCTTTTGTCTTTTTCTTTGGAGGGGAGAAGGCAGGGCAATTGGGGTTAAGTGAATTGCCCAATGTCACACAGCTAATATGTGTTAAGTGTCTGAGGTCAGATTTGAACTCAGGTCCTCCTGACTCCAGGGTTGGTGCTCTCTTCTCTGCTCCAGTTAGCTTCCCCCTGGTATTGCTTTACCAAAGGGTATACACAGTTTTATAGCCCTTTGGGTATAGTTGCAAATTGCTCTCCAGAATGGTTGGCTCAGTTCACAGCTCCACCAAAAGTGCATTGGTGTCCCAGTTTTCCCACATCCCCTCCAACATCCAACATCTTCCTTTTTTATCGTATTAGCTAATCTGATCCATGTGAAGTGGTACCTCAGAGTTGTTTTAATTTGCATTTCTCTAATCAATAGTTAAAATACCATCTTCTATAGGAAGCCTTCCTCAAACCCTCTTAATTCTAATGTCTTTCTTTTGTTTATTTCCTATTTATCAGGTGTATTGCTTGTTTGTACATATTTGCTCTTTGCCTCTCCCACTAGACTGTGAGCTCCTTGAGGACAGGAATAGTCTTTTTGCCTCTTTTTGTATCCCCAGAACTTAGCACAGTGTCAAACACATACAGTAGGTGCTTAATAAATGTTTGTTGACTTTCCGACTCTCTATAATTCTATGTCTCCATTTCTTTATTTGTAAAATGAAGGTCTGAACTAGATGACCTCTAAAATCCTTTTCAGCTCTTAATCGGTCATCGACGCCCACGTCACATGACCCTACTCTTAAAATATGTCATGTGACCAGACTGAAATCACAGCCATGTGATTTATGATTTCCTTTGGGTCATCCTGCCAGGGAGGCTGCATACCCTAGACTACTGTGCTCCCTAGTCCTGTTCAGTTTAAGGATATGATATAGATACTATAAATTCAGCAAATCACAAAGCCGGTTGCTAAGAAGCCTATAGCTTTCTCATGTGTTGGCAAGCTACACTGTGTGTTAACAGGCAATAATATTAAAATGGATAAAAGACCATGTAATTTATTCCCAATATGCTGTTTTTCTTTCCAAAACATTAGCTTTGGAGCAGAGATTTTGCAAAACGCTGTCCTTATTTCCAGAGTTTGGGCTAAAGATCATATGCAACCAATGAATGAAAGATAATTGGCCACTTTACAGTTTTAACCTCAAATGAACTTCCCTGTCTGAGTGAATTTCCTGGTAAAAGATTGAGTTTTAACAGAATGCAAAAGCTGCAAGAAGGATGGAGAACAAGGAGGTCAGTACAGTCTGCTGGATGAGTGACCCGGAGTAACTTTTCTAAACCACATTTTAAAGATGGACTTATCAGATGGCCCAGCAAGAAACTGTCCAGCTATTTAGTGTTCATCTTGAAATGAAAATAACACTCGGGGGCCCAGTCAGAGACTTCATGGTGCTTGGAGCAGGCTTGGCAGTGTTCTTTCTTGAGGGAACTGCTTTCAGGAGCTGTCAGCATTATCACCAGGCATTTGATTGTACAGACCTCTAATAGGGTAGGAAACACACAGGCTTTAGGCTGAAACTAGACTGCTGGGTTTATAACAAAGGCCCCAATGAGTCTCTCTTCTGCCCATGTGGATTCACTTTGCCAACCCGTCTCTTAGCCAGAAGTCATCGCATAGGTTTTTGGGTTTTATGGTTGAAGAGAAAAATGAAAGTTTGATTCCCTCCTTTCCTCCCTCCCCCTCCCCTGTACTTTAGAAATGGCCTGTGATTTCTTTAGGCCAGCCCTGGCTCTGGTAAGTAGAACCTCCTTATCTACTGTCAAGTTTTTAAAACCTCTTTCAGTTTCAAATTATTTGAGTTAATGATCACAAATTCCCAACCCCAGCAAACCTCCTCCTTTTAGATAATTTAACATTTGCTAGTTAATTTCAGAGTTAGTATTATTTTTTAAAAATAACTTAAAATAGAAAACATCACAAAATCAATAAAGTATAAAATGACAAATAGCATGAAATATATCAAATCAGTCTGAGCCACATCCTCCCACACTCATGCAACAAGGCCATAGGACTTGGATTATGCTCCCCAATGTTGCCTTTTTCACAGCACCACATTTTAGTGAATAGACACTGTATTACGTTTGAGGTCAGATGAACACAAAAGGAACTATGTCTTGATTTCTACAATTCCATTGCTGAGTTGTCAGATGGTTGCTTAAGAAATGACTTTCTCTTGTACATTGGGTGAAATCTGTCCAGGCTCTGGGGGAGTGTGGCCTTATTGAGTCCTAAACCAAGAATGAAGGGAAAATTCAGTTTTGGAAAGTTGTTGTTACCATCATGAACAAAAAGCCACTTTGCAAAGAGAAAGGTAAACTTTCAAAGTCTTGAACTCAATGGAATATGACTTGATATGGAATGTCAGAGAATAGTTATTGCCTTCATTTTTACTTGTTATGAAGTCAATAAGCATTTAATAATTACTTACTATCTACCAATCACTATTCTAAATGCAAAAAAAAAGTCATAACCATAATCTTTTCTGAACTCGCATTAAAACAGGGGAGACAACAGTAAATAAATACTTATCTACAAGATTTATACTGTACTGTGTAACTTGAAGGTAATCTCAGAGGGAAGGGACTGGTTGGGATGGGAAGTGGGAGCACAAGGAAAATACTCCTGCAGAAGGTAGGAGTAGTCTAGGGAAGGTAGGAGTTGGAGATGAGAAGGGAGAATATTCTAAGCAAGGGATATAGTCATTGCAAATGGAATTTCCTTTTTATTGACTCTTAATGTTATATTGCCAGTTTCCTTATGTGTTGCAGCCTCTGGGTGGGGGAATCTTAGAAATCATATAGTCTCATCCCTTCATCTTCTGGATCAGCACTTCCTAAACTGAGTGTCTACCCTATATGAGTGTCTGAATACGGGGATTGTGAAAATTTGGCAACAGTAAAAGGTTTCTGATCGTGCAACCACCAAAAGTTAGTTCAAAATCAAACGTATCGTGAATCAAGTGTTTTTTGGCAGCTCTTGTCCATGTTGTACCTCTCAACTTTACTACAACTTTGGTTCTGAACATACAACATGTGCCCTTTGCACTGTTTGCATGGTGTGCTGCCACACAACACCAACAAATGCTGCCAGAAACACCTTGGCTTAGGTTCAAGACTATTGTGTGTTATGAATTGCAATGTTTTTACTGTACATAGAATGTTTTCTGCTCCCATTAAAACATAATAGTTTAATTATGGAAAATAAAGACTTTTAATATTTTCTTACCATCATTCCTCAGCACGTAAGTATCAAAGTATTATATCTTTTAATTGTATTGTGTTAGAATGTGTGATTTAAAAGTTGCTGTGACCTCCTTCTACAGAAATATAAATATATAATTGCAACAAGTAAAGACAAAAGTCCTTTAATAATATTTCTCCACCATCACCATGTATATGTATGTAAATGTGAATGTCAATTTTTAAATTAAGCACAAACAAATGTAATTCCACAAACTTAGCCTAGTATTTATTTGAGAAATTATTAGCAATATTTATTTACATTTTTAGACAAAATATTTTTGAGTTATGGGTAAGTAGTTAAATTTAGACAGAAGAGGTAAAAATACTGATGACCATGCAGCAGAGTCTTCACTACCAGGTTGCAGTACAGCTAAATTGACAAGAAAAAGGAAATAAATAGAATCATTTTTGCAATATAAATTTACTTCTAATAATGATGATGGTGTGGAAAAACTTCTTGGCTTAATTTGTAGTGAAGTTTTGGCTATGGAGAGCCTGAAACCAGCCAAACTAAAATAACATCTTAATACCAAGGATGCAGTATACTGCAATAAACCAAAGGAATATTTTGAACAACTTTTAAAATCTTCAAGTAAAGATAAACAATGTTTTAAAAAATTTGTTACTGTCAATGAAAAGTATTTACTTGTAAATGAACAAGCATGTCTATCTTATTAGTATGCAAATTTGCTGTAGTCTTTAATAAATGGCAAAATTATATGTATATCAAAAATTGTTTTAAAATAATTTCTTTCAGGAGGACCTGAGTTCAAATCCAGCCTCAGCCACTTAACACAAAAAACTAGTCATGTGACCTTGGGCAAGTCACTTCACCCCAACTGCCCTCCAAAAAGCAAAAAAAAGGGAAAAAAATAAATTTCTTTAGGATTTATTATCAGTGAATGCTTGATTTGTATACCTATTATTATTATTACTATTATTTTGCTTTTTGGAGGGGGGAAGGTAGGGCAGTTGGGGTTAAATGACTTGCCACCAAGGTCACATGGCTAGTTTTTTGTGTTACATGTCTGAGGCCAGATTTGGCCTCAGGTCCTCCTGATTCCAGGGCTGGTGCTCTATTCACCGTGCCACCTAGCCACCCCTATATACCTATTTTATATACCTATATACACAGAGTTGCATAAAAATTTCTCGGCAAAAAGGGGTTATGAGTGGAAAACGTTTAAGAAGCCCTGTTCTAGATAAGGAAACAGGTAAGTGGCAAAACTGGGACATCATGTCAGGTATTCTGTCTCCAGTAACCACATGTGCCAGAAATCAGAGTTCCAATTTGTGCCTGGGTCATTTATAAGAGTCTAATTTATGGTATGGTGGTCACTGATGACACTGTGAAGAGTTATCAGGTTGTCAATGACAGTAGGTTGAAGAGACTGGAAATTCATGAAATGCAAGACTCTTGCCAGGATATATCAGATAAACAATAGAAATCAAGATCGATAAAATATGAGAAGACCAAAGGATGGGCAAAATCCATGCATATAGCAAATAAGTAGTCTATAGGAGATGAATAATGTAAAATGAGCTGGCAAACAGACAAATATTAGGTCTAAAAGTACTGAACAAATAGAGGAGGGTCGCCAGTAACATGGTGTTGAGGGGATTCCCCTTCCCTCATGACTATGGGCACATGGCAATGAGAACACCTGCATGCCTTGGCAAAACTGAACTTGGACCTAAAGAAAGAATCTGACTGATTCTTCTGTTTTGCTTGCTTGATTGCTTTCCTGACCTAGGAATTCTGATAAATTGACTTTTTGGGAAGTTGGAAACTATTCATTGATTGTCAATAAAAAGGCAATTTCAGAAGTTGCAATAATTTCCTAGGAGAGATGACCAACACCACCAGAAGGCAACTGCAGCTGATAAGTCTAAATAGGTCCAAGTCATGCCCTGGATGGTCAGAACATATGGAATTACAGACTCATGGGAAAGAGATGATTATTCTGAGGTGAATGTGAAGTAATTGTTTAGCAGGCCTGAAAAGTTATCTTTACCCCTCAAAGAATATAATAGATGATGAGTTATTGTTTTATGTTTTAAAAGGATTTGTTCATGCATGTTTTAAAAAATCATTTGTATAGGAAATAGCTATCTGATAACTGATATCCTTTTACTGGATAAAAGTATATCCTAGGCATAAGTCATACTTAACCTTTGAAAGATTTTCCCTAGAACTCCTGGGGAGGGGGGGGAAGAGGCGAGGTGATGTCATATTGAGCTAGAAAGTAAGAACAAAAGCTTGATTCCCTTTCTTTAGGGTTAGCCTCCCTTAGGGCTAAAACTAGTTTCTGTGAATATAGAAAAGAAGAAATCTTTTATTTTTTAATTTATAAATATTTTTTGTAATAAATTAATTTACCTATTTTTAGTTTTAATATTCACTTCCATAAGTTTTAAATTTTCTTTCTTTCCTTCTCCTTCCCCTCCCCAAGACAGTATGCAGTTTGATATAGGCTCTACATATACATTCCTATCAAATATATTTTCACATTCGTCGTGTTGTGTAGAAGAATTAGAATGAATGGGAGGAACCATGAGAAAGAAAAAGACAAAACAAAACAAAGCAAAAAAAAAAAAGAAGAAAATAGTCTGCTTTGATCTGCATTCAGGCTCCATATTTCTTCTCTGGATGTGGATGGCATTTTCCATCATGAGTTGAAAAGGAGAAGTCTTACAGAAAAGCATTCTCTCTTCCCCCACCCTAGTCTATGGGTGACATTTCATATAACTCCATACCTGAAGAATTCATCTTTTAGAACAGAATTATAGTTCTTTGAAGTATTAAAGACATTTTTACTCTTTTAGCTACTTTTTCAGGGCAGGCTAGAAACACTGGCGTTATTGAATCAAAGGGTATGATTAGCTTATAACGCTTATTAATTGCATACTATCAAACTCTTTGCTAAGAAGTTTTTCCATCAGTTCGCAAGCCTACCATCAACATTTAATTTCGTCACTTGTAATTATTTTTCTGCCAGTGTGATAGGCATGAAATAGCACCACAAAGTTGTTTTTACTGTATTTGCATTTTTCCTTCATTATTGGAGAGCTTAGGAAATTTTTTGATATTCATTTACAATTTTATTTCTGCATGACTTGCTTATGTCATTTGATGATTGAGTATTTAATTAGCTAATGTGGGGGAGAGATGTGGGACTCACTGGAGGATGAAGAATTGGTTCTCTTAAAAACTCCTTGTGTATGTCTCTTCTGGGAGTAGTCTCAGCAACTGAGTGGTGTTAGAAACATGTAGGAACATGGTACTAACAAGCAAAGTTGTTTTAACTCTTTGTAGACTCCTGGGTTTACACGCACTAATTTCAATCTTGGGAGCTTCTCTTGAATTATCTTTCACTTGTGTCTCCATCCAGCATCTTCTCTAACAACATCAGCATTTAATTTATTTCTCCACAAATGAACATTCCATCTCTTGACTCCATAACTTTGCATAGTTTGTCCATCATAACTGGAATGTACACTCCTCTCTACTCTGCCTCTTAGCACCCCTAGCTTCATTCAAAGCTCAGCTCAAGCATCGCTTCCTATAGGAAACCTTGCCTGATCCTCCTCTTTCCACTAGTAGCTGTTACTATCCTTCTTGAAAGCACCCTGCACTTGCTTTGTATATATTTTGTTTTTCTGTGTATACTTTGTTTCCAGGGGTGTGTTGATAAACGTTTAATGAATGTATTAGGGGGGAAATGTAAGCACCATACACTTTGTGAAATACTTAAAAAAAAATTTTACCTTACATTTAATTTTTATTTTTCTCAATTATGTGTAAACAAAAATCTCAAAATTTTAAAATTTTAAATTGTTTAGAACTTAATTTATTTAAAAAATTATGGCTTAAAATTCATTTAAAAATTGTTTCAAATTCTCTCCTTCATTCCATCCATCCTCCCTCCTTGAGAAGGCAAGCAGTTTGACATATTGTATATGCGCAGTCATGTAAAACATTTCCATATTGGCCATGTAGCAACAGAAAATTCAGCTAACCCTTCCCCTAAAAATATTAAAGAAAGTTAAAAAAAAAGAGTGCTTCAATTTTCATTTAGACTCCATCAGTTCTTGTTCTGGGGGTAGATAGCATCTTTCATCATAAGTCCTTCAGAACTATCTTAGATCTTCGTATTGCTGAGAATAGCTGAGTTATTCACAGTGGATTATCCATAAAATACTGCTGTTGCTGTGTACAATGTTCTCCTGGTTCTGCTCATTTTATTTTACATCAATCTATATAAGTCTTCCCAGATTCTTCTGAGAGCATTCTGCTCATCATTTCTTATAGCACAAGAGTATTTCATCGTAATTGCATGCCACAACTTGTTCAGCCATTCCCCGATTTATGGGCATTCTCTCAATTTCTAATATTGCTACAAGTATTTTTGTACATATAAATCCTTTTCCATTTTATTTGAACTCTTTGGGATACAGACCTAGTAATATCTAGTATCTAGTATGCAGGCACTGCTGGGTCAAAGGGTATGCACAGTTTTAAAACTCTTTGGCATAATTCCAAACTGCTGTCCAGTATGGCATTAGTATCCCTATTTTTCCACATCAACTTCAGCATTTGTCATTTTCCTTTTTTGTCATGCTAGCCATTCTAATAGGTCTGAGGTAGAATCTCAGAGATATTTTAGTTGCATTTCTCTAATTAGTAGTGATTCAAAACATTTATATCACTATAAACAACTAATTTCTTCTTCTGAAACTTCCTGTTCATATCCTTTGATGATTTATCAATTGGGAAACTTCTTATAATTTTTATAAATTTGACTCAGTTCCCCATATATTTCTATACATTTGATAAATGAAGTCTTTATCAGAGAAACTTGCTTTTAAAAAAAAGGATCAAGATTGCTTTTCCACATCCAGGTTTTTGGTTTTCCTCTAGTTTCTAGATCAATTTCAGTCTAAAGACAGCTAGGTGGTGCAATGGATAGAGTACTGGGCCTGGAGTTAGAAAGACTCATATTCCTGAGTTCAGATGTGGCCTCAGACACTTACTAGCTGTGTGACCTTGGGCAAGTCACTTAACCCTGTTTGCTTCAGTTTCCTCATCTGTAAAATGAGTTGGAGAAGAAAATGGCAAACCACTCCAGTCAGTATCTTTGCCAAGAAAACCACAAATGGGGTCACAAAGAGTCAGACACAACTGAAAAACAACTACCAACAAAAACAAAGCCTCATTTGAATCCAATTCATGTGTAGGTCAAGATATCACCTTGTGATATCGTTGGTCCTCTTTGAAAATGAAGGACAGACAACAACTTTTGCATAGGTTATCTATCACATCTGAAAAGTATACTGTCCACTGCCACCTCTTAGCATCCTTAGCTTCATTCAAAGGGAGATATGTTTGGTCTATGAACACTCTTCTAGTGAGTGAGTCCCAAAGCAAAAAACTCACTCCTGGCTTCTGCTTAGTGTTAAGTGTGTAAGGTTAATGGGATATAAGATCTTCCCCACCCATTACTAGGCCTCATGTGAAGCACATTAAGGGAAGCTTGAATAAGGGAGGCTTGTTTTTCAGGAAGGCTCAAATCTTTTGTTACTTTGTAATTAGGCAGTGGGACACGAGGGTTGTGATACCCTCTGACCCTGAAGAAATTTGTATATACTCTGAGGTTAGCATTTTGCTTTGGGACTCATTCATTGGAAGAGTGTTCATGTGATTTGGCTAGATGAGACTCTGGGTAGCCATTAAGGCAGACCCCGGCTTTGAAAAACCCAGATGTTGGTGCTTTTCTTTCTGGCAACTGTGTATTTATTGCCTTGCTCAGGCAGTTGGATCTGTGTATTGCTCTGTGCTAATTTCTCGGACAGTTAGAAGCCCTCTCTGTTGGTCTATATTATGCTTATTTTTTTTGTTTGTATTTTCTCTGAAGTTCAGGGTGCTGACTTTTCCCCTGAACTAGTGAATGTAATTAAAAAAAGATTGTTGACCCCTTAAACATCTGTCTTTCCTAGGAAAGCAGATCTAAGAACCTGTGCTAGTAGCCATCCTGGGTCTGCTAGGGTGCTTGCTGTTACATGGTGAAGGGAAAGGTTAGGAAAGTTATTCATAAGAGTAGCCTTCCCTTCCTATGGAAGGACTGTTTGTTTAGGTAGACTTTCCTTCCAGGGATCCAAGTTTGAATGAATGAATAATAAAACATTTATTAAGCACCTACTGTGTTTTAAACAGAGTACTAAGCTATAGGAATACAAATGAAAACAAACAAGACAGCCTCTGTACTAAAGAAACATATTTTATGGGGGAAGAAAACACACAAGATATTGCCATAGGAGGGAAGAAAATAGGGAGTAAATACTTATGTAGTATGGTGCAGAAAAATGGAACTGACTGTGGAGACCTGGTTCCAGGAAAGACAAGGTAAATGCCAATCAAATGCCTCTGGTCTACAGACTATTATCTTTGCTTAGCTCTCCTCCTAATTTCAGATCTTCATCTCAGATTCATGCCAGACCTGTGAGCCCCTTTTTCTAAAGCTTAAATCCAACACTGTGGCTTAGATCACCACTGGTATTCTGGTAATCCAGTTATCTCTGAAAGTCAGGATGCATTTAACCATTCTCATTGAAGTGTCAGTGGGGAAACAAGTACTTAGGATAAAGATACTACCTGTATTCATTAAGGCAGAGATTTTTGATTTGGTGTCTGAACTTTTTGTTGTTGATAATTTGGTAGCTTGTTTTCAATATAATTGATCTCTTCTGGGCTCCTATGTATTTTGCTTTATGCACTTAAAGATATAATTCGGAGAAGAGGTCCGTAGCCTTCACCAAATTGCTGAGGGAGTATAGGACACAAACCAAAAAAAAATTAAGAACTCTTGTATTAAAATTATCTCACTGTGGCATTAATATAGATATTCCTAAGGCTATGTTTCAAAGGCAGAACAAAAGCCAAAATCTTTAGACTCAGAGAGCTTGACCACTCTTTACACTAGTAGTATTCAAGTGAGAATTATGGAGGTCAAAATGGAGATGAGTTCTATGTGAACACTGTTGCCTGTGGGTAAGATGTCTTGAGAGACAGGTGCATGATGTTTCATAATTATTGACCATGTCCCCTGTGGCCTCAGTCAACTGACTGATGTGTTTTGTTTGCCTGGACGCATATTCAAAACCTTTTTAAAACTGGTTTTCCCAGTTATATGTAAAAATATTTTTAAACATTCATTTAAAAAAAATTTTACATTTCAAATTCTTTCTTACCTTCCTTCTTTTCTCCTCTTTTTTAGAAGGCAAGCAATTTGATATAGGTTATACATGTGCAGTCATGAAAACGTATTTCCATATTAGTCATGCTGTAAAAAAAATAGACAAAAAACAAACAAGAAAAATAAAGAAAATTCAAAAAATACTTTGATCTGGTGGATTTTTCATCATAAATCTTTCAGAATTATCTTGGATTATTGTATTACTGAGAATAGCTAAGTCATTCAGAATTGATTGTATCACAATATTACTGTTACTGTGTACAGAAATCTCTTGGTTCTGCTCTTTTTATTCTTCATTATTTCACTTAAGTCTATCCATGATTTTCTAAAACCAGCAAGGTGGATTCTTTTAATTTCTATTCTAATCTCTTGTTCTAGAATTTCAGGGCAATTTTCCTGGATGATTTCTTGAAATATGATGTCTAAGTTCTTTTTTTATCATAATTTTTAGGTAGTGAACTAATTCTTAAGTTATCTCCTCTCAATCTATTTTCCAGGTTAGTTCTTTTTCCGGTGATATAATTCACATTTTCTTCTATTTTTCTTTCTTTTGATTTTGTTTTATTGTTTCTTGATCTCTCATGGAGTCATTACCTTCCACTTGAGCAAATCTAATTTTTAAGGAATTATTTCCTTCAGTGAGCTTTTGAACCTCCTTTTTCATTTGGGAAATTCTATTTTTTAAAGAGTTCTTTCCTTTAGTGAATTTTTGTGCTTTTATTATTTGGCCTATTTTTAAAGGTATTATTTTCTTCAGTAATTTTTGTGCCTCCTTTACCAAGTTGTTGACTCTTCTTTTAAAAAATGACTTTCTTGTATCACTCTCATTTCTTTTCCAAATTTTTCCTCTACTTCTTTTACTTGATTTTTAAAATTGTTTTTGAGCTCCCCTAGGAATTCTTTTTTGGGCCTGAAATCAACTCATAGTTTTCTTTGAGACTTTGAATGTAGCAGTTTTGACTTTGTTGTCTTTGAGTTTGTGTTTCGATCTTTTCTGTCACCATAGTAACTATCTCTGGTCAGGTTCTTTTTTATTCATTTTCCCAGCCTATTTCTTGACTTTGAATTTGATGTTAAAGTTGGGCTCTGCTCCTTGGGTGGAGAGGAAACTGTTCCAAGCTTCAGGTTTTTGTGTAGCTGTTTTCAGAGCTAGTTTTGGGGGTCTATAAGATTTTAGTATTTCCAAGATGGTATGATCTAAAGAGAGATGAGTTTACTATTTTCCTGGCCTGTGCTATGGTCTATGAGTGATCACAATCACTTTTTTCAACTCTAAAACTCTAGCCAGGGTCCCCACTTCCCTGTGGTCACAAGCTCTGGTATGCTAGTGCTCCTTGCCCTGGAACTGAGACACAGAACTGTGATCCAGATCTGCATATGGGCAACACAACAGAATCTTGCACCCAATGCCAGCAAAGGGATCACTGCAATCTCCTTCTGACCAGTTGTTCAACTCCCTTACAATCTATAGGCTGAGAGCTCTGGAAGCTGCTGCTACTGATTCAGTTGTTTCCAAGGCCTGCTGATGTCTTGGAGAGGAGCAGTGTTGCATGTGTTGAACTATCTTATCCCTATGATACAGAACTTTCCTGCCAACCTTCTAAGTTATCTTGGGCTGGAAAATTGTTTTACCCTATACTTTTGTTGGTTCTGCCGTTCCAGAATTCTTTTTGAGGTATGATTTTAAAGTTGTTTGGAGGCGAATTTGGGAGCACTTGGGAAAATCCCTGCTTTTTCTCTGCCATATTGGTTCTGCCCCACCTCAAAACCTTTTAAGCTTGGTAAGAGGCCTTATCAAGACTTGTGTCCTGCTGGCATAGTCTTTGAGAAGTGAGGGTTACTTTCATATTACCATGAAAATGAGTTTCTTTTTTTCTTCTTTCCTTCCTTCTCTCCCCTCTCCCAACTAAATATGTATTTTAAAAATATTTATTCATTTCCTTGGAGTTTATTATAATGTACTGTTTCAAGTATGAGTATAGAGTGATATTGTCTTTTCTCTCCAAAACCTGTTTTTGAAGGACTGCTCTCACTGATGTCCAATATCCTTGGTTTGTATCAAACACTAACTTTTTATGCACTGTCACTTCTATTTAATGAATATCTATTCTCTTGTATTGATTTAAAAAAATTTTTTGGATCAATCCCAGATAATTTTGATAATAGCTGCTGTGTAATATGTTTTGAATTCTGGTATGATAAGTCCCTTTTCATTAAATTTTTTTTTAAAAAGTAATTTACCCTTAATATTCCTTGACTTTTATTTTTCCATATAACTTTTATTGAGTTCTTTAGAGTAGCCCATTGGTCTTTTGATGGATATTTCATGAGATCTGGCAGAAGCAGCTCAGAATACAGCTGTAGTACATTAAGCAGTCAGGAAAGAGAGAGGACCTATCACTCTGCATCCCCAGATGCTGTTACTAAAAAAAAAAAAAAAATGAATCCATCAGTTTTGATGCCTATCTGACCCTGCCCTCATGGTCAAGGACTGGACAGAATGTATAAACTAATTTGGAGAGTATTGACATTTTTTATTATATCGAATTACTCTAGCCATCAGTAAGTGATATTATAACCAGTCCTCCAGTTGTTTCTTCATTTCCATCAAAACTATTTTGAAATGATTCTCAAATAGGTCTGTTGTATACCCAGATAAATGAATGTCCAAATATAGGGCATTGTTATATGATGTTATTGTAAAGAATACATCTTTTGTTTTTTTTCACAAACTCTATGAATTCTCCTTTTCTTATTCCTGGCACCTCAGTCAGTTTAGCTTACCTTAAACTTGACTTCTTGCTGTATTTTCTTCTTTCTTTGAGGATTTTACCTGACTTCTTTCCCTTCTGCAGACATTTTCCCAATGCAGAGTTCTACCCCTTACCCC